>JAYESA010000017.1:123357257-123673660 GCA_036927795.1 Iris macrosiphon | reverse complement strand
CAACCGTCTCAGAATTGCATGAAAATTGGGTCACAGGACCAGCGCGTTACCACGAGTCCAGTGGCGCAAGTTTCGTCGCAATCTGATAAGCGTTAACAAAATACGCGCGAGTTCCAAAAAAATTACGACACGGGGTATGTCCGCGGATACGGCCTGATTCCGGTGCGCACACCGTCCGAATCAGTTCCCACGAATTTTTACGTGTTCGGTTACGCTGCGTGCACCGTTCGGTACACTTGGTACACGGCGGGGCGGTCCCGTTTGGCGGGGCGCGCTCCGTTTCACAACTTCTAGAATTCTGGAAAAAGTGGGTTCGCAGAGTTTTGTGATAAATTTAATTCTGTCCACAGCAGCTAATAATCTAGGTTATTTAACAGAAAATAAACTAGGTCAAGTGTTCTACACATATCAAAAAGAATCACCGAATTCGGATCTCTGTGGTGGGAGATACGAACTCGGCAACATGGGTGGTCACCGCTGTTTTTGCCTATGGGTACACGTTGTTCGAGGTCTGCTATTATACAAATATGGAAGAGGGTTAAGGGGTGAGCATACCGGTGAAGACGGAACGACGTTTGGTTGAGCGAGTCGACGGAAAACCACTCCGGAGCGAAGGTGCCTCGTGTGGGAATCTGCAGTGCGCGAGGTCGGGGTCGTCGGGATGGTTTGGACGGCCTGGAGGGGTTCTCTGGCTGCGGTGGCGGCTCTAGATCTGGCTGCGGTGGCGGCTCTAGATGAGAAGAGGGGGTCTGGAGATTTTAGGTTAGGGTTTTATAAAATTATATATATAATATATATATATATATATATATATATATATATATATATATATATATATATAGAGAGAGAGAGAGAGAGAGAGAGAGAGAGAGGATAGGAAGAGAGGGAATAGGAGTAGTTTCGCGTGAAGGTGGGGTGTTGTGTCCGTGGGAAGGAATTAATTGGTTTTGCTTTTGCTAGCAAGTTGCTGCTAACGTTGCTTTGTAATGGTAGTTGGTTTGCTAACATTGCTTGCTAGCAAGTTTGCTAGCAAGTGGAATGTTTGCTAAGAATAGTAGTTGGTAATAGTATATTATTACTTTATTAATTATTATTATTTATTAATTTCTTTTCTTTTCTTTCCTTTCTTTTTATATATATATATATATATATATATATATATATATATATATATATATATATATATATATATATATATATATACACATAAAAAAATTTATAGATTAGGATAATGCACACCGTTAGGCTAGCATCTGCTCAAGGGGACTGCTACATGAAATAAATTCCGAAAAATTTCTGATGGTCCCATAAGTCCTCTAAGTGCCCGAACACCTAAAATAAAAATTATTAAAATCTATTTCTCCTATTTAGCCCTAATTACTACAATTTAATTAATAATTAATAAATAAAAAGGGTATATACGATTTTTAGGAAGGGGATTTTACAAATATCAAGACAAGAATCTAAATGTATAATTCTATAATACTATCTCACTTATGAAAGGTTTGGTTCAGTCCTAATATTTAACCTTGGATTTCTAGTGGTCCCTCAATACTAGGGTCAAAAAATTATGGTTAAATTTCTAATTAACTCTAGTAGTGTCTACACCACTCTCAAGTCCTTTATAAATACCTCGAGGGGTAATGGTAGACCAATCTATAGATAAGGAATGCTAGGGCTCACTAGATATTCTAAACTTAGTGATGTGTCAATACTCTAGTTGTATTCTTGGTAGGATTACTACCCTAATTATTATTCTAACAACAAGGGTTCCTACGTTCTAGGAGAAAGCTATACTCAAGGAACTATTAGGGAGGCACAGGAATCAAGCAGGATGCGTTTATTTAGATAGAACAGATTGGAAGGAGGATGAGTCATAGTCAATTGTGGATTGAGATACTATACTCTAATCCTAATTGCAGGCTTGCTCGGCACAGTAACGTAACCGAGATAATATGCTCTCGACCTGCATGTGCCACCACAGTACCAGTTCGTGAAACAATGTGTCAGAATCAAGTATTAACATTTCTAGAACAGGTGATATATACGTTATCATGAAATAGAAACAATCAGAGGTAGGTACTCGCATGACTTCCTGAGCAACTGGTGAGGACCGAGATCCGGACTGGCGTCGCAAAGACCTATTACGAAAAGCAAGGTTAAACGGGGTTCTAAAGAGTTAAACAGATATAAAATAACTAAAAACAAGCTTCTAGGGTTGTTATAGGTCAAACGGGTCAAACCGGTAAAATCTGGGTCAAAAGTCAACCTGAAGTCCAAAAAGTCAACTCTAGACCGAAACTAGGTCAAAGGTTGACTTTGGCGGTCAACCGGGGCAATTACGGTCAACTCTAGGTCAAACTAGGGTGCCCCTAAAATTCTAGGTCAAAACTAGCTCATTAAGCTAGTAAACCCTCAAATTCTCCTCTTT
This sequence comes from Iris macrosiphon, assembly GCA_036927795.1. Taxonomy (NCBI): domain Eukaryota; kingdom Viridiplantae; phylum Streptophyta; class Magnoliopsida; order Asparagales; family Iridaceae; genus Iris; species Iris macrosiphon. The sequence continues at coordinate 123,671,229 of JAYESA010000017.1, read as the reverse complement.
GAGATACCGGGATACCCTCGATATCTGATATATCAACCTACGCTATATACCCTCTAATATATGCCCTAACATGTATATATATATATATATATATATATATATATATATATATTGAGATACCTTACCTTACCCTCATCTCACTAACTATACATCTAACTAACTATATATATATATATATATATATATATATATAATTCTCTCTCTCTCTCTCTCTCTCTCTCTCTCTCTCTCTCTCTTATCTCTAGTAGCTAAAGGGGGGTGTTATTGTTGTTGTTGTTGTTGGGGTTGCATGTTGCTGCTGCTAACTGCCTGTTGCTGCTGCTGCTGCTCCCTCTGTCTCAATCTCACTCCCTACCTCGATCCCTCTCTCGGTCCTTCTTCCTTTCCTCCAATCTCACTCTCCTTATCTCACTCACTCAAACACACACCTATCAACAACACTCGCACACACTACACACTACACACAAACACACACACACAACCACACCTATACACACTCAAACACACTCACCCCCAAACACACCAATACACACACTCACCCATATATATATATATATATATAAACTCGAAAATCCTAATACACTCCCCAAGGCTAAACCAACCCGCGCACAAGCCCGAAACCTAGAAACCAAGTCGAAATGGCAATTTGGTCATTTTGACGAACACTTGGAGTGCGGCTTGCGATACCTCGCGAAACGCACGCCAAACCTAATCGGAATCGACCCAAAATTTATCCACGTGTTCTAAACAACGTCTAGAACCTCACAAAAATTCTAACTCTCTGATTGTAGGTCCGTGGCAAAATTTCACATGCACGTGGAACGTACGGAAAAGGAAAACCTCCAAATCGTCCGAAACGCCCAAAACTCCGCGATACGATCTCGTGTGTCCGAACGGGAACACGAACAAACCCTCAAGACACCCAAACACGTCTACCTAGGTCCGTCTATCCTAGGACAACCCCCAAAATGGGCCAATTTCGAATTTCACCCAAAATTGACACAAAATCCAATGTCAAAGTCTCCAAACCTATCCAAACAAGTTCTAACTTCCTCCCATGGGTAGCCCTAAGATTTAGAAAGGTTCTAAACTACTAATTACACTATATTAAAGTAATCACTAAGAGGAAAGTTAGAATTTACCTCTTGGGAGTTAAAATCTCAAGGCTAAAGTCTCCAAAAATCCTAGAATTCACCACACCAAATGTCACGCCCCAGTCCCAAAATACCATGGGACCGGATACGTGGCAATGGCCAGCAGTACGCACCGATGGACCAACCCAATATAATGGATCCATCAGGGCATACTTAAGCTGTAAAACAAGTCTACGACAATCATGGCACAACTAATCTCATCCACACAAGATATAAAATATGATCCACAGGATAAATAAGGAATATAAATCATCAGCTAGTCTCACAAAGTACTTCGGGGAACAACCCGATAAATATCAAGTACAATGGTTCCACAGACCAGAAAAGAAAGACTGAAATAATAAATAAAACTGAGCATGAACATGGATGCTCAAGAGAAGTCTTCAGCTAAGACCTCGTCCTCAGATGGTGGTACGGCTCCTGGATCGGCTCCTCCTGCTACGGTACCGTAAACCTCGGGGTAAACCTGGTCTGCAAAATCTGGGGACAAAATCCATATCCAGGTCCTCAGGGGACATAGCAAGGTACAGAAAATAATACAAGCCAGAATATAAACAGTGCAGCAAATAATGAGATAAGCAGGGTAAGTATGTAACATCTGTATAAATGCAAGAGAGAATATCAGTAGTACTCAGGTTGAACAACTACCAGCTCTGTGAAGGGGAGCCGGGTAGCAGTGGTATCAGGAGGTGGTCTAGCTCAGCGGGAGACTGAGTAGCCGGCATAACAATGTCAATCTGTAGCCTGTGAATCTATCCAGCAATAGATAGAACAATAGGGGAATACTAAAAATAACCAGCTAAGTGATATGCAAGATGAGAGCAGCACTAGAACTCAGGCTGAAGCATACTACAAGCTCTGTGTAGGGGAGCCGGGTAGCAGCAGTAATAATGAGTAATGGGCCAAGCTCGGGCTTCAGAGTCTTGGGCCTCACAATAGTAGGGGTGTATATATATGATCAGCCTGTAGTCTGTGTGTCTCTCCCCACCCAATGTAACCACGCAAATCATGAACATAACGTCTCACGTCCATGTCAGCGGGGTCATAACTAATGCACAAGTCATAATGTATCTAGAATATAGTATCTCTATAAGTCCTGTATCCTATACAGAATCACCACGAATATCTCGGGAAGATCCTGTCTCATGATCAGTGTCCAGTGTCCTGGGTCAAAGTGTACTTGGTAAGACAAGTACGAGAATATAAAGTGTCACGTATGTCCATATCTAAATGACATTACCCGACACCGTGTACGATGTGGGCACCCGACTGATAATCGGACGCTAAGTATGTCAAACGGTCCTAGGTTAAGCATGCACAGTAAATATATAAAGTAAGAAAAATAGGTAACAATACTGCAGAGATGGCAAGGTACACTTGCCTGGGGTCCTGTTGCTGGTATGAATCAGAGTCCAAGTCACAGTCCAAATAGCCTATGTATTACAAATTTATCACGTCAAAAGATAATTTATTTTAATTTATTTAATTCTGGAATAATTATTCTAAAATCCTATTTTAATCTTATTATTCTGATTTTTATGTTAATTCCTAAGTTTTGTCCAAAGAAACTGAATTTTATCAACTCGAGACTCATGGCACGCAAATCGAGGCGATCTGTTGACCAAAAAGTCAACCGACACAAACTCGACTTTCATGCATGATTTCCTGTAGATTTCAGCATCAAAAATATACTAGAATTTACGGCTCGTTCGAATTCAAATTCGTTTGGGAATTATGGCACATACAAAATTTGTATTGTGCACCGATGGTTAAATTCTAACCTAGAAGTTCTACAAAATTAACAGTATGAAAATACATCGAATTAAATTCTGGGAAAAATATATGTCAATGATCTCTACATTAGATTTCCGAAACTTTAAACGGTTTATGATTCTGATTCCTGGTTCTCCCGGAATCGCGAAAACATTGAAACACGTCTATTTTTGGACATGCTGTGCTCTACGAATTTTCTAGAATTTAATACTCATAATCTCGTAAAAAAAATTATATAACCAGAAAGTTAACCTCAATGTCGTTCTAACGCAAGAAACTAGGCCTCGTTTGGAGTCCGGAGCTATGCGCAATGGCTTCTGGAAGATGAAGAAACCCTAGATGGCAATTCTCCAAAATCTCTCTCTCTAAAAATAATGGGATAATTAGGGTTATAATAATATATATAGGGATGTTGAGAGGCTGAATGAAAGTTGATAGGGTGACACGTGTCATGATTTGATTGGATGGTTTTGGTTATATTATTTATTTATTTTGATTTGCCTTTATCAAAACATTATTTAAGTCGTTTTAAATCTAAATAACTCAAAATAAACATTAAAAATAATCATAAAAATCTGGAAAAATTACAGAAAATATATTTTGAATCTAAAAACCCTAGAAAAATATTTGGAATAATTATATATTCACAGATTTCCTACTATAATTAGGAGAAGCTCTAAAAATTAGTTTTGCCATAAAACTAAAAATAAATACTAACATTATTCCAAAAATTCTGAAATAATTCCAGAAAATATATAATAATATTATAAACCTTAAAAATAACGTGGGTCCATTCTATATTCCTGGACTTGCACCATAAATTCTACAAGTCCTAAAAATTAGTTATTAGCCTAAATAACTCCCAATAAATACTAAAAATACTCAGAAAATTCCCAAAAACTTCTAGAAAATATATTTTATTATTTAGAACCTAAAATAAAAGTTTGGAATATTTTTAATTATATTTGAATCTAAAATAAATTCTTGAAAATCCTAGAAAATTACAGAAAATTGTGAAAAAATCCAAATTAAAATTTTCTGAAAAATCAGGGGGTTACACCAAACCTCCAAGCCTCCAAATCAAGCTTCTACACCAAATCTAGGCTCTACACACCTAAGTTAGAAAGAATGGAATATTAAGGTTTGCAATAATGAGAGAAGTAAATGAAGGAAGAGAGGGAAGGTGAAAATACTTACTTGGAATTGGAGAGAAGTAAATGAAAGAAGTAAAAAAAGAGAATAGAGGGAGGAAAATGAAGTGGAAGGAAATAAAAAGGAAGGGGGGCAGCCATATAGGAGAAATAGGGTTAGGGTTAGAAGCCTAACACAAAGACCACAATACCCTCAACTTAAGTCTTCCAAACTAGGGTTTTAGGTTTAGGATTTCTTAAATCAATCTAACTAATCCAAAACAACCCAGCTAGATAATTAAAGATAAAATAACTATTATACACTAAGGGTTGAGTCTGACAAGGGTCTGACACGGGTCCAAACTAACCAAAACCCTAAAACAACTAAGAAAAATAAATGCATCCAACTAATTAAATATAAATACAAATATTTATGATCAATACACAATTACCAAATTAAAATAAAATAAAAATCTTATTTTTAGAATTGGGTAGTGACATATAAAATCCTAATTACAAACATTAAATGGATACCTTGGTTTCGAACCAACTTGGTATCACAACACTAAAACTCAATCTTGATACCCAAACCCAATACCTTGGGTATCCCCAAATACCTTGATACTTACCTTGGTATCTCAAGGTAATATCCAATACCTTACTTATACTACCCATATATATATATATATGCTAACAACTAAATATTATACATATAGTATACTAAAACACAATTAGCTTATATATATATATATATATATATATATATATATATATATATATATATATATATATATATATATAATACTATTATAACCGCAGAAGTGTCGCTGAAGACCTCGCTGCCGTCGCTAAAGCTGCTTTACTGTGGCAGGAACTGCCGCTATCTCGACGGATGCCCGCTGTTGTCGCTATAAACTGTCTAATATATATATATATATATATATATATATATATATATATCACATAATATATAATACTGCTATATAACTATAGGTAAACACATATACTCCTCCACATACATAATAAATACATATAACAATAACATATATATATATATATATATATATATATATATAACAACATATATATATATATATATATATATACACACACATAACATATATACTACAATATTAACTAGCTCTTACATATGTAGAATAATAGCTACATAAATATATATACACAACAATATATATATATACATATATATATATATTTACACATCACCATGACCAAGAACAAAAGAGAAATAGATGTAGAAATTAAATTGCACAACACATGGAGTGTATCACACCCGTATCCCACTAGATCTAGGATACGCTTGCGACACGAGTCCACCACACATCCAAACGTACCCTGAAGGACACGAACAAGTCTAATATATTATTTATGAACAATACGAAGAGTCAAAACACAAATCTACGTGTCCGTGTCAAAATGTGACATGCTCAAAGTCCCGTGTCGGAGGAAAAAACCCCAAATCAACACGTATCACCAAATTATTGGGATACGACCTACATATACTCAATTGTAGACACGACACTAGCCCCAAGCACATGCCAAATTGATCTATAGGACCAATTGACACACACAACAAATATCAATCTCGAAATTCCTCCAAAATTGACACAAAAAGTACCATAACTTTCACAATAGGCCTCCTATGAACACAAAACCAAATCATATGGGTAGCCTATGCATATGGGTTGATTTCTCATAGTTAAATCTCAGATTTAGAACCTAAATTAAGAAGAAAAACTGAATTATACCTATTGGGAGATGAATTTCCAATGAAACCTCCAAATGTGATAAAATTGGCCTCCAACTTGTAGATCATTGCTCCTCTTTGTAGATCCTTGCTTCCTCTTTCTAGATCTTTGCTCCACTAGCCTCCAATGGTGATTTAGGATGGAATTTGGATAAAATTTGGTAGGAAAATAAAGTGAGAATGAAGGAATTTGATTAAGGAAAAATCTAGATCTAGTTTGTAAATGAAAAGAGGAGAGAAACTATTTTCCCCCTTCTTTAATAGGCCGGCCTCCCCCTTACCCCTTCCTCAAGTCACTATATAATGTCCATTATACCCCTTGGTGCCTCTCATGAAGAAATAATTAAGGAGGGAAGCTTCTAGTCTAATGGTTTAATTAAATTAATCCACCTCCTAAACAATGAGCTTTCTTAATGGGCTAAAATCTAATAATTAATACATGTTGGTCCATGAGTCTAAACTAAACTAGTTAGGTCCACTAACACAAGTCCAAAATAAATAAATAACATCTAACAATAATTAAATAATACAACAAATAATTATTTATCATGCACAATATTTAATTAATTATAAAATTACTAAAATATCATTTTCTAGAAAATGTGGTAATGACAGAGTCTGATAATGAAAGTTGACGAACATTACAATCAAACATTGTTACATATCATACACATATTGCAATCAAACATTGTTACAAATCATCTACTCATCCTCCTCCTCGTCTTGCTGAGTTTGGGTAGGCAGCAGTGCTGATTGAGTCGAAAAAAAACTGTGTGAACATCTGGTAGCTTTCATCTCCAACAGTCTCGTGACTAAGGCCCGCTCCAGCATACTGGTGACTAGGGCCAGCTCCAGCATACTGGTGACTCGGGCCAGCTCCAGCATAGTATTGAAAAATATTTCCAACATATTGGTGAATAGGGCTCACTCCAGCATACTGGTGAATAGGTCCCTCTGCACCATCCCTCCTACGACGACGAGAGTCTCTGTCGTACAAAGCCGGTCGGATAGTCTGATGACGTGATTGTACTGGAGGCATTTCAGGTTCCCGCCCAATACCCAGATGATCAACACGAGTCACGAGTTCCTCAATAAGAAATCGACTTTGTGGAGAAAAGTTTATCTCAGTTTGCTGCAAATATTGTTGATAAATTAATTTTTTTATCATATCTATGTATATGTAATATTTAAAGTGTAATGAAGTCATATCAAATTATGAATGTCATCGACAAAAGCACGCAAAGTAGAATCATCTATGGATCTACTCGTGGACCTTTGCTCCTTATATTTGTATACTCGGTTGTCATGACCCGCACCCGATATAGGGACACGAGTACGCGGGTACGTCTAGCCTACGCCGCAGCATCGGCGGTAGAACGCTGTCTAGGTCACAATACTATCTAATCAATCTCACACGAATATCCAACTCCATAAGGAGACACAAATATAACAATATAATATGAAGTACTCAATGTTTGATAATAAACGAAAGAAATTGAAACTATGTTTATACGAAACCCTTTCTTTGTTTACAAACAAGAAAAAGAAGTACAATTAATCCTATACGAGGATGTTAAGTACAAAAATTTGATTCTGGGAAAATATTGATATAGGAGTCTGATCTGCGGTCGATCACTTTGTCCCTTGGACCACACGATGACGAAGAAGTGTTGTAGAAGAAGAAAAAGAAGCTTCAAAGACTGCAGAGAAGGTTGAACTCTCGTTACCAAAGCTCTCTATAGATGCTTTCTTGACCTTGACCTCTGTCTGTGACTCCTGAATTCTCTCCACCTTGGATCCGACCTCTGTTATTTTTCGCCCTGGACCTCCGTGACCGGAGGTCTCTATTTATAGAGTTCAGCTACAGTCGGCGTAGAAACCGAACAGCGGAGAGAGCTGCACCTTTTACGCGGTGGTTATAATAACTGTTGTCCACGTATGAATGATCTCCTGAATTTGCGTATGACGCTAGTCCCATTTTGAGGTAACGCGTATAATCACTCATCGAAGATCACGGCATGCAAGCCACGTAGGTAACAGCCCCTCGCGTAGAGAAGGTTGGCATGAAAGCCAAATAACTGTCACGTTGGCGTAAAAGCCAAATAGTTATCTTGTTAGCGTAGAAGCCAAGTAGTTGTCTTGTTGGCATAGAAGCCAAATAGCTGTCATGTTGGCGTAGAAGCCGAATAGATGTCTTGTTGGCGTAAAAGCCGAATAGCTGTCATGTTGGCGTAGAAGCCGAGTTCTGCGTAAAACTTGATGCTGCATAGGTAATAGGTAACCAGCATAAACTAGCCGATTATCCTTCTTTGACTGAGGTCTTGAGCGTATTCTGGGCCAAATAACCTTATCACGCACCTTTGCAAATATAGCCTGAGTTGGCGTATTTCGAGGAGGTAGCATACGGCGTACTCCTATAGTTGAAAATAGTCAGGTCGGCGTATTTCGAGGAGGAAGCGTACGGCGTGTCCTATAGTTGAAAATAGCATGGTTGGCGTAATATGCAGGGATAGTGACGTGAGCATATTAGCCCTAATTTTAGCTCTTCCAGTCGTTAAAAGTAGAACCAAATCTCGTGCATTAAATGCAGAGATCTGCCCCCATCTCGCGCATTAACTGCAGAGACGTGCCTCGAGTTCTGTACGAAGAACAGCTTTTGACGTGACGGTTGGTTTCGTCTTATCCTGAGCGTAAAGCTCATGTCTGCCTGTGTAGAATAGGCAGCGTATTCCTTGAATGCGTAAACGGCGTCTTATATCGAGGATTATGTCATTAGACGACAGTCTGGGGCTCTGTGCAGAATCATCATTACAGCCGTCCTCTCGATCGTCGTGCAGTACCCTTTGTCAGGAGTCAGGTTCATTGCTTCAACTGACAGGTTCATTCGAGGAATACGAAGAGCTCCTCGCATAACTTCCCGCTGCATTAAAAGCAGACATGTTTTACGCCAAAGTGGCGATGTAGCAACCTTTTTACGCCGAAGCAGTCTGGAAGGACTGCTTTACGCGGGTTGTTCTGGAGCTATGTTTTACGCCGAATAGCGTTGAAGCTCTGCTGTACGCCGATGGCTCTGAAGTCATATTTTACGCCACACAGTGTTGGAGCTCTATTTTATGCGGGCTTCCTGCATATTAAGGGTTTTACACGTATAATTCCCCAATGTATTTTTCATGCTTCTACACTCAACCACAGAACTAAAGCAAGATAAGATATCGAAAGAAAAAAATCGAAATACAACCACAAATCTAAACAACAAAATAATCTAACTTCAAACAATAACATCCAAGTCTAAATATATGCCGGAAATAAATCCGGTACCAAAATCTGCTAAAAGAAACTAGCTAAAATATCTAGTAATTCCGACTAGACCTCCCAGCAATCACACCTGAGTTACAAAGTCCAAGGCTACAGCTACTCTCCCTGTGGTCCATAATAAGTCGGACACTAGTCCTCTAAGTCGCCGTCTGAAAAATATATCCAATCAGGATTGGAGCGAAGTACAACCCGATAATAGTTCCAATTAATTGACAAGGACTATAAAACAATAAAATAGATGATGTTATATACTGAAAGAAAATAATAAAATCATAAGAGGGCATCCCCACCATTGCCTATAGTCCAGGTTACCAATGTCTGCATAATGTAAACAAAATTTGAGCAAACTATTTACACTAAACAATACGAATAATGAGTAACTTAGAACTTACATTCCTCAACAGATCTTGGTCCGAGAGACGGACATGTCCCTCACACTATAATTCTATTACAATCAGCAACGAGACCAAGGATTCTTTGTATTGCATTTGCTACCTCATAACCGACAATCGGTGGATCATCGAGAATTATTTGACTCATCCCGAAATGTCGAAGAACACGGTCTGCCGGATGGTACATGGTGAACCGATCATATATAATATAAGATGTGTAAACTAAACGAATATGATGACATCTTGATTTTTGGAGCATCATCTTCACATGTGTAAGGTAACCAGGTAACCTATTTAATGACATTGTATCAAAAAGATATGATGTTTATCTACGATCATAACTGTAATAATTTAAAAATATTTATCAGATATTTAATTAATTATCTCATGATACTGCAGTATATCAAATTGGCTACGATAAAGTGATACACTCTTGTATTGGTAGTGTTGATAATCCACTACATCTGTGGGCCATCGCATATCAACCGAAAAGACTCCAAAATTACTGAGAATGCTAGCAACATGCCTACCAATATAGAAGTGCTCGTAGGACCAGAACTATAAAACAAAAATATCACATTAGTACAAACAAAATTGGTATTCTAATCTAACTAATTTAGGTCTTTCATTCATACCTGAATCAGTGAAATACATCCACAAATACTCTTGCGAATGGATCTCACAAATTCTGTCAAATTTGTGTATAAAAATGCTAGAGTAGCAGCTCCCCATGCATGCTGAGTAAGTTTTGTCAAATCATCGAAGAATGATAGAAGCTGCACATTTACCATATTTTTTTATGCATCGAAAAATAGAAATGTACCACATAAACAGAGCAAATACGCTCTAGTGCAACGAATGACCTGAAAATATTAAGTGTTATATAAACACTAAATTAAGACATAAATAAATCTTACTAATTAAAAAACATACCCGCATTTCATCTACATCAACCACCCCGCCAATAGTGTGATGTAGGTCCATGAAGTTGCCACGAGGCCATGTAAGCTTTACAAAATTACCGTATTTTATACCAGATGGAGGGGTAACACCAAGATACCTCCTGATCAGATCAGATCCCTTTAAGTGCGGATCAAAAAATATAGCGTCACCTTTAATAGGTAACCCTTGTATATTTGCCACATCAAATAGGGTTATCGTCATCTCGCCGAATGAGAGTTGAAAAGTGTTGCGTTCAGGCCACCAACGCTCCGCAAGACTTCCAACTAGATGAAGATCGTGGATTAAATATCTAACACGATCTATATAGTAGAATCCAAAGGATTCCACCAAAGCCTTTTGGACAAAATTTAGCTCCCACGTACGATAGTTTCTTTCGGTCCGCCAATGTACATGGATCCGGGTTCGTAAACCAAGATCATGGTCGTATAACTATAAAAAATATATGCATTATATTTTATGTGCAAATTACTTAACTTGCAAACTTAAAATTTAAAAAATTACCTCTCTAGTTAATATCCGACTAGATATGTGGTCTTCACGTTGCTTAATAACAAGGTCGGTAGTCGATCCACCGAGAATACGACCGTCATTTTGGTTAGCCATCTACAAAAAAAATTAACTATGACCATTTACGACTAAAATATAATAAATCTGTCAATGATTTTAAAAATGTGACAAATAACATGTTTACTTATATTAGATTTTTGGGTTATTTTTTTAGCGGGATGGCTCGGTTCAGCGGCGACGACTTCAGGCGAGAGGGGGGAAAGGTTCTGGTCCGGCGAGGCGAGTTCGACGCAGGCGCGGCTTACAGTCGGGTTCAACTCCGACGGACTGCTCGAGTCGAGCGGTGGAGGAGACGCTCGGCAGCGGGTTTTCGGCGTCGTCTCGGCGGTGAAGTGGTGGTGTACTCGGGGTCAGTTTCCGGCGGAGGACGAGGCGAGGGTTTTGTGTGTAAACGGGGAGGTGCTCGACGGGTCCGGCGGGTTGTCCGGCGGGGAACAATAGGTCGGGGGGAAGCAAGAAAGAAGGAGACGTCGGCTGTGGTATTTGGTTTTGGGTTTAAAAGAAAGGAAAATAATTAAGATGATATATATATATATATACAAAGGGGTGTGGGTTTGACCTATAATTGGTTTGACTGGTCAACGCCTCTTGGAATTTGGGCTTCTCATGGAGATATTTCAAGGGCCATGATTAAAATGGGTTCCAAATAAATGGCTAGGATTGCATGTTCAAAATGAAAGGAGGGCCAATGTTTGAGGAGATTGATGTTGTGTCACACTCTCCAAAAATCATGAAAAAATACACATGAAGAAGAAAAGGTTTATTCACGTGTCATGTCCAACGGAATGGACACCTTAATGCACTTTTGCATAAGAGTGCCCAATAATTAGAGAATTACACAAGTATGGATTTATGGATTAATTAATTAGAAATAATTGAAATTGGTGTTCTAAAATTAATTAGAAGTACAAAGGACTGAAATTAAGTGGAACACAAGTGTTATGAATTAAGTAGACTCAGAATAGAATATTACCCTAATTTGGGTTGCTCAAAATGGGTCGAGATTGTGTCTCCACTTTCGATTGGAACACACAAGGATACAATGTTTGATTTATTAAGAATTAAATACAATCGGTTGCGACGAATGTTGCGCGTCTAAAATGAAGCACAACAAGACATAATTATGATCACACAAGGATTAAAATAACAGTCTGGCACGTCTAGGACAAGGGTGTAAAATTTGTTGAAAGTCAATGACTAGTGTAGCGCTCTAATTATCGAAACAATGGTAAAGTGCAACAATCAATTAAAATCACAATTATTTAGATATAATTAATTATCATGCACTCATTTACATATTAATTACGAAAAGACAAAAATACCCCTAATCTGAAATGTGGGGGTGACAAGTCTACCCTCCTTAAAATAATTTCGTTCTCGAAATTAAAATAAACTAGCACGAGAACAAACATTCAAACAAGGAATTATACCTCAAGTCTCGAAGAAATACGGATACTGCTCGCGCATTTCGTCCTCTCTCCCAGGCTGACTCTCCTGGAGAGTGATGTCTCCATGCAACACGAACCAAAGGAATAGTCTGATTCCGCAATGCCTTCTCTCTATGATCCAAGATCTCAACGGGTTGTTCAGGATAGCTGAGTGTCGGTCCAACTTCGATCTCCGAGTGATCTAGTACGTGACTAGGATCGGCCACGTACCTTCTCAGCTGCGACACGTGGAACACGTCATGCACTCCATCTAGAGCAGACGGCAAATTAAGTCTATAGGCCACTGCACCGACCCTTGCAAGAATACTAAAGGGCCCAATGTATCGTGGACTAAGCTTTCCGCCTTTGCCAAAACGAATCGTGTCCCGTGTCGAAAAAATCCGTAGGAACACCAAATCGCCAACCTAGAACAACAATCTTAACACGCAATCTAAAACAAAACAATCAAAATAAAAACAAAACCAATACCTGAACCTCTAGGGGTCTACGGTGGCTATCGGCCCAATCTTGCGTCCTCTCTTGGGCCTGAGGTCCAAGTCGTCTTCGGCAATCTGGGCATCCATCAGAATACCCTCAAATGTAGCGGTGCGTCATCCCGAAGTACGAGACTTGATCTCTCTATTCAATCCCTTTCGGAATTTTCGTGCTCTGTCTCCTGGATCTCGAATCATCGATGGCGCTAAACGACTCAATCGGCAAAACTCTGCAGCATATTCGTCGATTGACATGCCTCCTTGGATTAAGTCATGGAACTGACTTTCTAATGCTCCCAAGGCTACGTCAGGAAATAATTTCTCCTTGAAGAGCTCCTTAAAGTCCTCCCAAGTAAGTCCTCCAACAGCGAGTCTCGGCTCTGTACGATACCACGTCAGTGCGATATCAAACATCTGACTGCTAGCGGCCTCTATCTGAAGAATCTTCGGGATCTGTGATAAGCGCAAGTTCCTCTCTATGTCCTCTAACCAATCGACAGCATAGAGCATTCCTTAGGTGCCTTTGAATTCTCGAGACATCATCCTCTTAAAGTCCACTATGGTACCTGGCCTCTGTTGTTGCTGGCCAGGATGTTGCGGTTGTCGTGCTACTCTCTCCACAGCCTGGAGAGCCATCTGATGAGCATTCTTCATGCTTTCTCTCATTAGTTCTGTCTGCGCCTGGTGTGCTTCTGCTTGCACTCTCTGAGCCTCAGCTTGAACACGCTGAGCTTCTGCTGTTACTCTCTAAGCCTCTAGCATGCCCTGCATCAGTGCGAACATCTGTGCCCCGTTAGTGGGCACTCCTCCGGGAATCGGTGTCGGTGGTGGTGGAAGGTCGTCTGTCATAGCTGGGGCAATCCTCTGAATAGGTGGAAGAGGAATCCCGTTAGCTGCAGATACTCCCACATGAACAGGAGATGTAGGAGGAACTCCAGGTGTCTGTTCGTCAGGTTGAGAGGTGGCAGACCTCTTTGAAGTTGATGCTCCCACTCTCATGGATCTAGTATTCGGCGGCATCCTGAATACAGATCAAAAGAATCAATAATAGATATGATATTATCAAGGAAGGACAAAAAAATTCTAAAAGGAAGCAACCAATTCGAATAGCAATATGAAGTTCAGAATTTCCTAGTGTGATTGAGCATACTCTCATCCTAGATCATATTTCCTATTGCAGGCTCGTAGCAGTACAACTAAGTTGTCGCACTACCACGATATCGCATAACTTGCGAAACCGACCTGCATGGGCCACCACTAAAAACGTGTCACGACCCGCACCCGGTATAGGGACACGAGAGCATGGGTACGTCCAGCTTGCGCCGCAGCATCGACGGTAGAACGCTGTCTAGGTCACAATAAATACAACATAACTAAATACCTGTCAATGATGTCAATCTCCATAAGGAGGACAATATACATCTCACAATATCTCATAATGTAAACTCAATCACAACAACTATAAGAGTATAAAGGCACGATAAGAGATGAGAAGAAGGACATAATTAGATACCATGTCTCAAAATATAGATAAAACATAGTCTAGCTGTCCAACATAAAGTCTCCACAAGTCTCAAATTAAACTTAACATAAGTCTAAACATAACTCAATAAACCTCAAATAAGTCTCAAATGCATAAGATAAGTACTATCTAGGTAGCTGCAGGAAATGCCTCATCTAAAGGAATAGTCTCCTCTAAGATCTTTGGTGTGTAGTCTGCATCTATACCCGGTCCATAGTGTGTGGTACAGAAATTCTCAAGATCCTCTGGAAAAATATCCAGTCAGGATTGGAACGAAGTACAAGCACTAACAGCAGTTCCACATATATTGACAAAAACTATAACACTGTGTAAAAAAATACAAGGCAGATAGGAATACTGACAATAAAAAATACTGGAAATAAGGAAATGCTGGAACATCGTCATCAATATACATCTAGCAATGAATAGAAATACAAGTACACACAAGAACAATGAACTGGTATGTAAGTGTGTACAAGAACAATAACTAGAACATGGGGAGATGCTAGATCAATATACTAGAGATACATGTCAAGAATCATCTAACTAAGTGTGTGAAATATCAGCATATCATGTGATCGGCTTGGGACTGATAAGACTCATTACATTGATTAGCGATCATCCTTGTAAAGTTAGACTAACCACATGTAACAGCGATGAGACATATAATGGTCAGGCTGCACCGACGTAAGGTGTGGGTGAGCTATGATGCATGTAAAGTTGGGTATGATCACATAAGCTACTAATATTTTCCCGTTTTTCCCCAGCTAGCATGATGGATTCCAATCACGAATCCGCGTGACAGGTCTCAATGATGCCAACTCATGTAAATAACAGTGTCAGAGTCATGTACGCTATACAACAAGAATTATAGAGATAATCAACATAATGGAAACTGTCAGAGAATGTACTCGTCTGTGCTCCTTAGCTGGCAATACCAATGTCCGAGCGGGTTCTAAGGTATCGTCTGAGTGATCCAACAGTCCTATAGATATATCATAAACACAATACTGCATCAGACATTACACTAATACACAATCAAACAACATGATCTCAGAGACTACGCTAGGGGGGTCACGTTTGTAGTTGTTGTGCATAACAGACAGTCAATGGTACGGTCTTGCCAGTACGTCAGTGTACATGTGGCAGACTGCAAACATACTACTTGGTCACAGGTCAACGTAACTACGGGTATCCGTGGTTAGACTCGGTCATCTAGTAGATATATATAATACATATTATACATATTACAATCATACTAATTAATTACACTTATAATAGATATATGTATATACATAATAGAATTTATACTATGTATATATTAAATATATATTATGGATCGATGTACGATACATATACGTAGGTATATATATACTTAATTTGAGAATTTTACTATTTATATACATATACATTAATATACATTTAGACATATATTAATATGTATGCTAATACGTATATACCAACTATATATATATATATATATATATATATATATATATATATATATATATATATATATACCCACAAGACACATATACTAAACCCTGGCTATAACGTGTGCATATAATGAAGAATGCATATAATGAAGAATACGCGTATGCATATACGTCTACGTGTATGCAAGGAGAAGAAAACCGAACCTGTGTACGTATACGACGACGACGGGGCGCTGGTGGTGCGTTGTTCAGTCGAGGTGGGTCGACGTGGGTTTTCGGGCGAGGTTGTTGGATCCAGTTGATCGGCGGTGCCAGTCTCCGGTCGGGTTGGCGTCTCGGGCAGTCGGCTCCGCAAGAAGTCGACAATTGCAGCGATTTTCGGCGAGCAAGGGATGGCTAGGTTCAGCGGCGACGGCTTCAGGCGAGAGGGGGGAAAGGTTCTGGTCCGGCGAGGCGAGTTTGACGCAGACGTGGCATCGTCGACTTACAATCGGGTTCAACTCCGGCGGACTGCTCAAGTCGAGCGATGGAGGAGACGCTCGGCAGCGGGTTTCCGACGTCGTCTCGGCGGTGAAGTGGTGGTGTACTCGGGGTCAGCTTCCGACAGAGGACGAGGCAAGGGTGTTGTGTGGAAACGGGGAGGTGCTCGACGGGTCCGGCGGGTTGTCCGGCGGGGAACAGTAGGTCGGGGGGAAGCAAGGAAGAAGGAGACCTCGACTGTGGTATTTGGTTTTGGGTTTAAAAGAAAGAAAAATAATTAAGATGATATATATACAAAGGGGTGTGGGTTTGACCTAGAATTGGTTTGACTGGTCAACCCCTCTTGGAATTTGGGCTTCTCATGGAGATATTTCAAGGGCCATGTGTAGAAGCATAAAAAATACGCTGGATAGCTCTACGCAGCATATTGATGCAAAGCAGCATAAACAGAGGACTTCAGAGCCTTCAACGTACGAACAGAGCTTCTCCGCCGAGCACTGCGTGAAATATAGGCTCGAGGACCATCCGCGTAGGGCAGTATGTCTAGGCTGCTTCAGCGTAAACAGGGTGCTTCATCGACTCCTGGGCGTAAAACCCATCCTCTTTCAACACAGCATTGAAGTGTACGAGAGACGCTTCGTATTCTCCGAAGTGAACCTGTCAGATCCTGCAATGAACCTGACGTCTGGACTTCTGACAAAGGGATACTGCTCGACTACCCAGACGACGGCTATAATGATGGCACAGCACTGCGACCCAGGCTGTCATTTACCGCCATCTCCTTTGCGTAAACTGCTTTTACGTGCCGAAGGGATACGCTGCCTTGTTTTACACAGGCAGACATAAGCTGTTTACGCTCTGCAGTAGACAAACCGCCTGCCACATCAAAAGCTGTACTCCGTAAGGGGCTCGAGGCGCGTCTCTACGTCCAATGCACAGTGCAATGACAGTTGCTCGAGGCACGTCTCTACATCTAATGCACAGAGCGATGATAGTTTCTCGAGGCACGTCTCTGCGACTGATGCACAGAAGGGATGCAGACCTTCAAAAATACGCCTCCGCATTTAATGCACAGGATGGTAGCAAATCTCGACATTTAATGCAGGAGATTTGATTATATCTTCAAAAGCCGTAATTCCGGCTAAGACGTCCACATCAGCACTCTGGCACGGTACGCAGCGGCTTCTACGCCCATTCAGCTCCTGTGCTCACTCGGCTTCTACGCCCATTTGGCTTCTACGCCCACTCGGCCTCTATGACCGCTCGGCTTCTACGCCTATTCGGCTTTTATGCCTGCTTGGCTTCTACGCCATGGTGACAGACATTGGCTTCTACGCCCACCTCTTCTACACAAGGGATACCTACCTACGTGGCTTCTACGCCGTGATCTTCGTAGCGATTATACGCGTTTTGTCCCTTAGTTGGACCCGCGTCACACGCTCATTCAAAGGATCATCTATACGCAGGCATTGGTTATTTTAACCGTTGTGTAAAAGGGTGCTGTACTTTCCACTCCTCGGTTTCTACTCCGACGAAGTGGTCACTGTCACTAAAACTCTATAAATAGAGACATCTATCAATGAGGAACAGGGTCGAAGAAATTGAAGGTCGACAAATTAGAAGGTAGAAGGAATTAGTCTAAAAGCCTCCAAAAAGATCGAACCAAAGGTCAAGAGAGAGAGAGAGAGAGAGAAGAATTCGGAGCTCAGGCAAAGAGTAGGGATCGACGACTTTGGCATCGTGCATCCACCCTCTTCTGAAACCTTCGAAGCTGCTTCCTGTCTTCTACGGCACTTCATCATCATCGTGTGCTCCAAGGGCTAAAGTGATCGACTGCAGATCAGACACCTATAGCAATATTTACCCAGATTAAATAAATTGTACTCCCACATCCTCGTATAGGATC
Organism: Iris macrosiphon; assembly: GCA_036927795.1. Classification (NCBI taxonomy): domain Eukaryota; kingdom Viridiplantae; phylum Streptophyta; class Magnoliopsida; order Asparagales; family Iridaceae; genus Iris; species Iris macrosiphon. Next base: position 123,652,902 of record JAYESA010000017.1, on the reverse strand, counting down.
AAATTGTACAAGTTTGTTTGTAAACCAAAGAAGGCGGGTTTCGTGTAAACCCCATCTTGAATACATTTTTATTCTTTCGTTTTCCACCACAAACAAGATGGCGACTCTGCTAGGGACGTCTTTCTCTTCTGACGAGGAAGTAATTGCTCAACACGATACGGTATCTGTAGGAACCGTGAAGAAGACACTGGTCGTCCAATTCGACCAGTCTGCCTACGAAGACATGCTTCGAACTGGGGGTAGCTCTCACCCTCTCTCCGTCCAAGACAACAGGAAGCTGCGCAAGGTCTGGATGCCCAAGACCTCCTCTACCATTCCTGTGGACTCTCCGATCTCTCCGATCTCTCCGACCAATAAGGTTGTAGCATTGCTCCCTCCGTGCCCCGCACGAAAAATTCAGTCTCCCGCTACGCGCGGTACAGACAAAACTTCAGGCAAAGCCTCAGCGCTAACCCAGAAGTATCCACTACGCTCTATGCGTAGAAACCAGTCTCCCGCTACGAGCGGTACAGAAAAAACTTCGGACAAAGCCTCAGCGCTAACCCAAAAGTATCCACTACGCTCTACGCGTAGAAACCAGTCTCCCGCTACGCGCGGTATAGACAACTTCTGATGATGCCTCAGCGCCAAATCGGAAGTACAAATCACGCTCCGTGCGCAAAACAACATCTAACCTCTACGTGGAACCAGATGAGCGCTGTGATCTCCGCAAGGGAAAGCAAGCGGCAGAGTACTCAACTTCTCGGCCTTTACGCCAGCAAGGGAGCAATCTGCCTACCCTCCGGATTACACGGGAAGCCGATGGCCGACTGAGGACCTCTTCAGCTTCCTCTTCAGCTTTACGCCAGTCTGAGCAAATCTCCAAATTACGCCAGGCGAAGTCCCACGGCGTAAAGCAAGCTCAGGTTGCGGAAAGACACCCTCCCCGGGGATTATCCGCCACCCAGATGGCCAACCTGTTGTATACAGGTGGCACAGGGAAAACCATGGTGTCCAATCTCCGCATGACCACTGATGGGAACAAAAGGAACAAGCCGTCGTCTTCTTCTTCTACTCCTCCTGACTTGCGCAAATATCTAATCCAGAAGCGTAAGGAGAGGGGACGGTCCTTACCAATTGGATTTTTATTCTTTTTACGTAACAAATTTGCTCTCTTCAAGGATATACCTGATAGTGAGTTCCTAAAAGTTTTCCCAGTGGATTCTTCAGGACTACCCTCACTCAGAAAAATCACTCTACAGTGAATTGTTCAGACATAAGTTTATGTTCATATTACCTCTGAACTATCGTCCTAACATTTCATTTCTCAACCCAGGGAGTTTGTCATGTTCATATTACCTCTGAACAAACCTCCTAAATTCGGCTATCGATTATCATGTTCATATTACCTCTGATATCGATTGTCATCTCAACTTAGCACCCGTACTTAACTCTAAGTACGCCAGTGGTGTTGAGTCCACAAAAACTGCCATGTCCATATTACCTCTGAGCAGATGTATGCCTCTATCCCCGATAGAGTCACAATCCAGGGAGTTTTTTTATGTTCATATTACCTCTGAACAAACCATTCTGGTCCGGCCAACGATTATCATATTACCTCTGATATCGATTGTCATCTCAACTTAACATCCGTACTTACCTCTAAGTACGCCAGTGGTGTTGAGTCCACAAAAACTGCCATGTCCATATTACCTCTGAGCAGATGTATGCCTCTATCCCCGATAGAGTCACAACCCAGGGAGTTTTTTTATGTTCATATTACCTCTGAACAAACCATTCTGGTCCGGCCAACGATTATCATGTCCATATTACCTCTGATATCGATTGTCATCTCAACTTAACACCCGTACTTAACTCTAAGTACGCCAGTGGTGTTGAGTCCACAAAAACTGTCATGTCCATATTACCTCCGACAAGGCTTGTCCCCAAACCTATTATTTGCACTCTCGTACGCAACAAATGATAGGTCCACAAAAATTCCCCTGTGGAATGCCCGCAATGGAAAGTGACGCATGGCAACTGTTCTTCGATGGCGCCTCCAGGACCGGTCCCAAGGGAAACGTGGTTTCAGGGGTAGAAATCGTCCTGGTCACTCCTGATAAACTCGTCATATACCGAGCATATTCTCTTAGCGAGCCATGCTCCAACAATGTGGCAGAGTACAACGCTCTGCTAATCAGGCTCCAAGTCGCCAAAGAGCTGGGGGTCGAGTCCCTGGAAGCTTTCGGTGATTCTCTGCTTATCGTCAATCAAGTCAGGAGAATATATGAAGTCCGGAATCCAGACCTCATCCCCTATCACCAAGCAACGGTCGAGATATCCATGACATTCAAAGGGTGTTCAAAGTCGGCGAGCTAGTTTTAGCCGTAAGTAGGCCGATGATTCTTACTCACAGGAGTAAAGGCAAATTCCAGCCCAAGTGGGAAGGCCCTTATGTGATCGAGACAACGTTCTCAAACGGCGCTTACAGGTTAGCCCAGCCTAATGGAGACCTGTTAATGGCTCCTATCAACGGTAAATTCCTGAAAAGGTACTATGCTTAACCTCCTCTGCTCAAGTGAAATATAGCGAGAATCTCAATTCTGACAAAACTACTTCCAAAACGAAAACTAGTTGGGTCATATTCTATCATGTCCATATAATCTCTGAATAGATATGTTCGACTAATTTGGAAAATGCGATACCTATCACGTCCATATTACCTCTGATAGCGTCTTGTCTACCAACTTTAGTCAAAGCATATTCTATCACGTCCGTATGACCTATAAATAGATATATCCTACCAAAGCATATTATATCATGTCTGTATGACCTCTGAATAGGTATGTCCTGCTAAAAGTTTATCGAGAGTCTATCACGTCCATACTACCTCTGATATCACTCCCGCCCAAACCTGTCATTTACATTCCGAAATGATGGGTCCACAAAGTCAGAAAAGATTCGCTTTATTTATTCCCAAAAAGAGCAGAATTACATTTGGGAAGCAAAAAGAAGAAAGGGTACATCATTGTGGGAGAGCGGTCAGATCGCGAATCAGCTGCACCAGTGTGACTATCCTCTCATTCCTGGAAACCAAGGCATCAGCGCGGGCCCGCTCCAACCGTGCCTCGGGATTGTTCATAAAGGACAGCTCGGCCCTTGCCCGAAGAGAGCCAGCACGGGCAGCTTCTACACGCTCCAGATCCCGTCGTGCTGTACTCAGTCGACCAGTCGCTACATCTAGACCTGCCAATGACTGAGAAGCCCACTCCTCTGCCAGAGCGAGTTTTTCCTTCAACTTGCGGGCCCTCGCTACGTTCCCTTCATGCTCGGATTGGCACTTCGTCTGAAGAGCAAGAGCCTCCTCCACGACAGCTTTTCTTTCATCCATCTCCAGCTTATGTGCTTTGATGGAGTTATCTAGGCTTTCCAGCTGTTTAGTAAGCCGCACACTCAGGAGGTCGTATCTGGCCTGGACCTCAGCTTCAAGGCTGCCCCGAGTCAGCTGCAAGTATTCGTTAACTGTCACGACCCGCACCCAGATGAATCGGGCACCGGTTCGTGAGTACGTCCAGCCTACGCCGCAGTATCGGCGGTAGTACGATGTCTACATCATATTCACAGGTAATTTAAAATCTAGCTCATTCACAAGAATAAATAGGCAAGGATAATAACAGGAAATAGGAATACTAAGATTTCATAAGGCAAATTGTGACGAACAAATCCACAGTTTATTACAGAACCAGAAGATAAATCGGGGACAAACCCGATTGCTATGCTGAAGAAAAAAATACTAGCTAACTACTCCTCAAAAGTAGTCTCCTGAGTAGGAACCGGCTCCTCAAATGTATCATCTGCTACGTCATATGGTCCATAAAAGGTGGGGGCATAGTCCTCATCATCGCTTAATATCAACGAATCCAGTCAGGAAAGGAGCAAAGTACCAATACACAACAAAGCTTAAACTAAATATTTATGATGAGTAGTGAAAACTGACTAAGCATCACGATAAGAATATGCATAATAAGTAGTAAAAATTAACTAAGGTTAAGCACTAAAAATCAGAAATATAAGTAAAACAGGATTATAATGAGACAAGAAAATGGAACTGCAACAAGACAACAGGAACTATGTGTGTGTGAAATTGTGTATATAGAATACATAGTTGGCATGTAGGGGGTTATAAGGCTAATAAGGCCGTCATAGACGGCTAGCAGTCAGGAATAATCGAGTATAAGGCTGATGGTACAGTCGCGTACCAACAGCTAGCAGTCAGGACAGAGGGAAGGGTAAACTACATGCCTCCTAGTATTCTCCCTCCCGACACGAAAAGCAAGACATGAAATCCAAATCCTAACACTAAGTGTAATCATCCAATGGTGCTAGTAGAGCAAGGAACTAATTATCATAATATAAAGAATAAACTTGAAGTGCAGATACTTGCCTGATGTTTGGATTCCAACTACGGTTCTATCCTCGAGAAATTTCCAGAAATGTGTCCGTATGCTGAAATAAATATTACCATCATGCTCAGAAAATATCAAATAGCTAGAAACGCCTGTCCTTGAGTCCAATTTGGAGACAAAGACAAACTGTAATTTTAGGTCAAAACGGGGTCCACATGTGGGCCCGCTTTGCACCGAAAAACGTGTCAGAGTCAAAGCACTCCAAATTCACCAAACTTAGTGTCAACAGGTCAGGAACGATGATACGAACCCAACGGAACTTCCAGAATTGGATTCCTATGAGCCGATAACAAAATCGCCCGTCGAGTGGGGCCTGTGGGGCCCACGACACGCAATTTTGTCAACGTTCTCAGAATCGAACCAAACTTGGGTCACAGGACCAGCGTATTGCTACGAGTCCGATGGCGCAAGTTTCGTTTCGATCAGACGTGTGTACACAAAGTTAGGACGTGATCCAGAAAAGTCGGATACGGGACGTTGTCCGCGGATACGCGTTGATCCCGGTGTGCATGCACACCCGAATCGACTTCTGCGAAATCCCACACGTCCGTATCGACGGCGCGCACGTATCTGTGAAGACCACGCACGACCAAGTCGTCCCGTTTGGCGGGACGTACTCAGTTCCGGGATGAAACAGGACGTTGTTTTTCCTGTTTTTGGATCGCGGTTCGCGATCGCCACAGGACGCGATGCCCCGAGCGGGTTGCACGGGCACCGAGAGGGTCACGCAGGTTTCGTGATGCAAAAGACGAAATCAGAATCGGGTAAACGAGCAGGGAGATACACGTACCTGAACAGGGCTTGAAAAACAGCGTTTCTCGAGTCCGTGTCGTGTCCGACACGACACTCGGTTCGTATCCGGTCCGTGTCCGCTGGGCTCTGTGTCCTAGGTTAGGGCTTTGGGGACGTCGCTGGCCGGAGCTCGGGAGAGCCGGGGCCGGGCGGTGCTGGCCGGAGGCGGCCGGGGAAGCAGAGGCGACCTGAGGAAGCTCGGATGGCGGCGCAGCGCAGGCGGCGCTGGGAGGAAGAAGGGGGAGGTCTGGGGAGGATGTCGGGGAAGGAGGAGGAGGAGGAGGGGGCTGGTGCGGTGGCGGCGGGTCACGGCGGCGCTGGCGGGGTGGCACGGTGGCGGAGAGTCGTCGGCTCCGGCGAGGGGGCGGGGTAGGATGGAGCTGGAGGCGGAGGGGTTAGGGTTTTATAGGGGAAGAGGCGAGGGGGCGTGGCCGGGCTAGGCGGCGGGTGAGGCGGAGGAGAGGAGGTCGTGGCGAGGGGTGCGGGGCGCGCGGCCGGGCGGGGCGGCGGCGGATCCGGCGGAAGATGCGGGGGGGGTGACCGGGTTCGGGCGGGGTGGGCGAAGCGGGTCGCGGGTCGGGCTCGCGGGTCTGACCGACCCGACCTGACCCGGTAGGCCAATGGGCCGGGCCGGGCCGAGTTAGGTGGGCTGGGCCGGGGTTTGGGTATTGGGGTGGGTTAGGTTTTAGGATTTATTAAATAGAATAAATAAATAAATAAATAATTAACTAAATAAATAATCAATTATTTAAATATTAGTTTTCAGGTGATTAAAAATAGGTCCAGGGCCCAATAAATTCCAGAAAAATTATCCTAAGTCCAGTTTTTCATTTTACACAGAAAAATATTATTTTCATAATATTTTAATTGTAATTAACAGCAAATAAAAATTATTTAATTACCAAGAGCCTAGGTTTTAATTACAGAAAAATCCAAAAAAATCCAAAAAATTGCGAAAAGTCCAAATTAATAATTCCTGAACATCAGGGGGCTTACATTAATAGGTTGCTCCAAACTATTAACCATCGCCTCCAGCGCGTCAGCTACCCCAGAATCACCGAACTCCCTGACCGCCCCGATCGAAAACTGAGAAGCCTTCTTCAGACGCTCGAAGTCTAGATTCTTCGCCAACACAATTGATATCAGCGTTTTCAAACTGGTGTAAAAGAGGCTGGTATATTGCTCGGTCAGCGCAACTAGATCCGATTGGACGCCAAGAGTGACCGCGATATTGGCGAGTCCCCCTCCAGGAATGATTGCAGACGAGGTGGCCACAGTCGCCGCCTCGACGGGTGGTGCGACCGAAGGAGGTGCGACAACGACGGTCGAAGTCATCGGCATACTCGCGAGAGGCGAAGTCACGATAACGGGTTCGTCCTCCTCTTGAGATGACGAAACCACTCCGGGCGAGCTGGCCCCCGAAGATATTTCCTCCTCGAAGTCGGGCGCCTCCGTATCATCGCCAGGAGCCCGAGCAGAGCCAGAAGGCGCTTCAACGCTATACTCCAGGTGGACGCCGTCCCCTGAGAAGAGGACAAGAAAGTTGATATCAATATGATAGTAATCTTTCTAAGAGGAGACATAAAGATGACATTTACCCGTAGCCAACGGTATATATGTCGCATCTGCATCCGATGTAGCTAAATCACGCCTTAATGACGCAATGCGAACTGTCATACCTGGAGAAGGGGGTGGGCCCACCGACATCGCCAGGTGCTCTACCGAGCCTTCACCAAGACGCAGTCGAGGTTCGTCAGCTGGAATCTCGCCAGGCATGCTCACGGACACGGCAGGAGTTTCATCCGTTGCTGGTCTAGGGAAAGATTCTCTCATTTGCCTCGGCCACGCAGGCGATTTCGTTCCACTACCGGAGGCAGTGGCAGCAACGATAGCCTCAAGCAGGAGTTCTCCGGCACCGCCAGCCGAAACTGAGGGTCCCTCTCCGAAAGACGAGGAACCTCCAATCAAAGAAACATCCCCAACAGGGGAGACAGCAGGATCCTCTCTAGGAGCCTCAATACCAGGAATCCGGAAAGAACGATTAACCGTCTTCTTCTTTCTCTTGCGAGGGGAAGTCTGCTTCGAAGCAGGAGCCCTTCGCTTCCCAGAGACTGCCAAAGCCCCCGCAGGCGGAGGCACTTCACACCTCGGCACCGACACCAGAGGCTCATCCGGAGTGACGGACTCCTCACCCTTGTCAGAAGAAACCGAGGGGACTTCGACTCTTCCCCCAGGCTTGGGAGAAGGCACCCTAAAGCTTCCACGCATGTCAAAATCGCGATGGAAAGTGTTGATCGCCACGTAGAACTGGGCATACGAATGGAGGATGCGCAGCTCCGTGGAGAGTGTAACGACCGGCACGATAAAGATTGCTCCCGTGCAACCCATGATAAAATATCGCCATCCTTTGGCTCCATCAATGAGTCCGCCCCTGGACCTGAAGCTGGTGACGGCATTGCCCACGTGCAGCTGGTCGTACCCAAACTGCCTGGAGAACCGACTGGGCAAGTAGGGCTCGAAGAAGCAATGATCTTCGCTTCTGTACAGCAAATGGGATGGTCTGCTGCAGACCAACCAATTAAAAGCTTCCGGAGAAATATTGGTCTTCTCTCCACCTAAATCCTCAAGCCTAATCCCCGACTGATTGCGATGTACAGAGGGGACAGTGCAGAGGAGCTTCCAGCCGTGATTGAGGCTCAGCACCAGCCGACAGTCTAAAACTGTGTTCACGTTCCAGGGAGAGTCCTTGTAGTTCAGCAAGAAACTACCCCCCGAGCTACTACCAGGGTCGGGAGACATCACCCGGGGGTTGTGGAAATTAACCATCCCATCAAGTACAGGTATGGTAACTCTACCCGGGGAAAGCTATCATGCCGAGCTTCATCGACGAGCAGTCCATCAGTCATGGCTCTCAGGCCAGCCTGTATACGGCACACCATGGCAGGGAGCAAGCCCAGTCTTGCCCCGAACACCAGACGCACGGCATGCCACATGATGTTCTGGTGAATGCGGTCCGCGAACGCGATACCAGGCACCACTACTCGACGCAGCCATATGGAGAGAAAGCCAGCCAGCCGGGCTTCCTTAGACAGAGGCATGCGGCAGCGCCTCAAGTAACTGTAGGACTTAGTGCCTTCAGGATACTTTCCAACCCCGTCATTGAGAATCTGATCTGAAGCTTTAGCATCCTCCATAAGATCCTCGACGACCTGGGCACTGAGCATGCCCAAACAGTTCACGGGCTCATTCTTGCCCCCCGAAACTTTCTCCGACTTGGCGGCCCTGGCCCGGTGGAAGAAGAGGTAGGACGTCCACTTAGTGGTGTGAGCCAAATCAGAAGGCTCATCATAAAAAGCAGTGCACACGAAGTAGTGGCACATCAGCTCCTGATACACCTCCACAACCCGAGGGCCCGAGTCCTCCAACTCCCGGTTGGTGGGAACATACTCTTCATATGGGGTATCCCCCATCGGCAGTCTCGAGATCACCGCCATCTCATGAAGGGCCAACCCCAACTCCCCCAGTAGAGTGGTGAAGGTCCCGGTGAGCGGAATGTATCGCTCCATCAGTGCTAGAAACAGGTTAGGGTTGGGAGGCAACCCAACACTCGTCGCACTCACAGCAGCATACAGTCCAATGACCTCCAGCTCTCTCCGAAAATGCTTCAAGGCCCAGTCAACTAGGAAAGCCCATCGGAGGTTTGTTGGGGTGATCCACCCATTGCACCGAGGATTCTCCTTAGGGTATACCCCCCTCGCCCCATGAAGTCGTTGCAGAAAGTCGACAATTGGACCGGCTGGATCACTGAACTGTCTTCACTCGGGACGCTGTCCGGGCACAGTCCCCTGAACATCGTCACAACGCCGGAAGGGCGGCTGACAAACGACCCCTGGTCAGCTCCTTTCAGATAAAAGATCTTTCCCGGCTTGCCGTGAAGATCGGGAGTCAGCGTCCACGACATCCTCCTGGGATGTGTAGCATGGGAGAAAGCCGAGATGGGATAATCACTCGGCATCGTGGGCAGATACAAGACCACACTCTCGGCGGAGAAAACTCAGGGTTCTCTCTTGGGCTTCGTCTGGGACTGTTTGTCAATCATGTCCCCAAAGAAAAAAGCCGGCTTGATGTACTGGTCCCCGTCTATGTACGTCAGGGGCTCTCCGTTAATCATGTTCAGCAACGTCCGCTCGCCCTGAGCCGATATCAAGATCTCCCTTCCTTCAGGATACTGGGGTCCGGAGATAGGAAATGTCACGTGGGATAGATCCTCCAGATAGTTTGAGTACAGCATCCCGGCAGCGGAACCAAAATGGAGGAGAACGATCGACTTCCTTATCTGAAGAATTTTCTATCCAATCTAGAGAAGAAAACCAGATAGGGCAGTCAGGTGGTGAGCGAAGTGAGGTAATGTAATTCAAGCGAGCGAGCGAAATCCCTTTTATCCTAGCGAGCGGAAGATGGGAGGAGAAGCGGGCAGTGAGGGAATTGAAACCAGATCAGATATCACCTCGGCCAGTGGAGACTCATGCAAGTTAACTGCAAAAGTGCAAGGAAAACACGTCATTACAAATCTTGCAACATAAAAACCAAGAAACGACAGTCTGTGCTTTACGCCAAGGCTGTACAAAATTTGGTCATGTTACGCCGGAAGTCACATCCAGAAGCGTAATTGGCGGTATACAGTCCATGCTTTACGCCAGACTGCCAAAATTCTAGTTATTATGCCGGAGGTCCCATCCACAAGCGTAAAACTAAAAAATTTATAGTATACACCAAGTTTTCGGCAGTCAGAGCTTTTACGCTCAAAACTGCGAAAACATGAATTTTTTACGCTGGCACATTAGAAATGTGGGCGTAAAAGATGAAAACGTCTCCGTGCGTCATCTTCCACAAAGAGGCTATCAGCACAGAAGACGACCTAGCGCGGTCATGTTCAACGTGTGCGAAGGATTTTTCGTCATTCTTTGTCATCCCAAAGGCTCTATCTCTAAGGCCGCGTGCGCTACTCGTCGGCGGGATGCTTCGCTCAGAAGAAAGTTCACCTTGCCCGACCGAAGACACTCTCGCTGGGGCAGAAGAACGAGAAGAAGAACCTATACTCTTTCCCTTAGTGGAGGAGATTTGCTTCGGCGCCATTTCTGAAAACTCGAAGTTCTCGGAGAAAGAACGAGGGAAAAAACTCAAACAGTCGAAGGCTCTCTTTCGCAGAAGACGGATGAAAAATTTTCTCTCTCAAAAGCTTGGGATATATATAGAGTTCGGGTCGACTCCTCGAATCCTCGGACGGGCTCCTCGAAACCCCAACCAAATCTCACAATTAATATTTGGTTATGATTGAGTACTACGTCAGCCCACTACTCTCAAAAGACAGACAGTCAGCAAATTCGAAGAGTTTTTCGTGCAAAAGCAGGTCAGCGGTTCCTACGCTAAGGAGCTTTCTACGCTGGACAGCAACAGATCTACGGTTTTATGCTCGCAAGCTATAAGTCTATGGTTTTACGCCCGGATGCCATTGTGCTCGGTAGCTTTTATACTCGAGAGGCTACAAACCTACGACTTTACGCTCAGCAGATACCAAATCGATGATCTCACGCTCGGTGGCGTTTAGTTTACGCTCGGAGGCAACAGATCCACAACCTTACGCTCGAAAGATTTCTTTTTCACAGGCTACAAATCTACGGTTCTACGCTAAGAAGCTTTCTACGCTCGACAGCTACAGATCTACGGTTTACGCTCGCAAGCTATCAGTCTATGGTTTTACGTCCGGATGCCTTTGTGCTCGCTAGCTTTTATGCTCGAGAGGCTACAAACCTACGACTTCACGCTAAGAACCTACAAATCTACGATTTCACGCTCGGTAGCTTTCTACGCTCAATAGGCTACGAACTCAGGATTTTCAGCTCATCTACACTACGGATCTCTGACTTTCCGCATATGCGAACAGTTCTCAAAGCTTCACACAGAAGATACTCCTTCTTGACCTCAAGATATCCCAAGTACCTGAAGCATACAGAGTTCAACATTGAAAAAATTACTCTTCTTCATGGGTCGATTCAAAGTTCATGCTTCATTCAAAGCGTTTCAAATTACAAGGAATTTAAAAGCTTTGAAGGGGGTCTTGTAGAAGCATGAAAAATACGCTGGATAGCTCTACGCAGCATATTGATGCAAAGCAGCATAAACAGAGGACTTCAGAGCCTTCAACGTACGAACATAGCTTCTCCGCCGAGCACAGCGTGAAATATAGGCTCGAGGACCATCCGCGTAGGGCAGTATGTCCAGGCTGCTTCAGCGTAAACAGGGTACTTCATCGACTCCTGGGCGTAAAACCCATCCTCTTTCAACACAGCATTGAAGTGTACGAGAGACGCTTCGTATTCTCCGAAGTGAACCTGTCAGATCCTGCAATGAACCTGTCAGATCCTGCAATGAACCTGACGTCTGGACTTCTGACAAAGGGATACTGCTCGACTACCCAGACGACGGCTATAATGATGGCACAGCACTACGACCCAGGCTGTCATTTACCGCCATCTCCTTTGCGTAAACTGCTTTTACGTGCGCGAAGGGATACACTGCCTTGTTTTACACAGGCAGACGAGCTATTTACGCTCTGCAGTAGACAAACCGCCTGCCACATCAAAAGCTGTAATCCGTACGGGGCTCGAGGCACGTCTCTATGTCCAATGCACAGAGCGATGACAGTTGCTCGAGGCACGTCTCTACGTCTAATGCACAGAGCGGTGACAGTTTCTCGAGGCACGTCTCTGCGACTGATGCACAAAAGGGCTGCAGACCTTGAAAAACACGCCTCCGCATTTAATGCACAGGATCGTGGCAAATCTCGACATTTAATGCAAGAGATTTGATTATATCTTCAAAAGCCGTAATTCCGGCTAAGACGTCCACATCAGCACTCTGGCACGGTACGCAGCGGCTTCTACGCCCATTTGGCTTCTACGCCCACTCGGCCTCTATGACCACTCGGCTTCTACGCCTATTCGGCTTCTATGCCTGCTTGGCTTCTACGCCATGGTGACAGACATTGGCTTCTACGCCCACCTCTTCTACACAAGGGATACCTACCTACGTGGCTTCTACGCCGTGATCTTCGTAGCGATTATACGCGTTTTGTCCCTTAGTTGGACCCGCGTCACACGCTCATTGCGTCACACGCTCATTCAAAGGATCATCTATACGCAGGCATTGGTTATTTTAACCGTTGTGTAAAAGGGTGCTGTACTTTCCACTCCTCGGTTTCTACACTGATGGAGTGGTCATTGTCACTAAAACTCTATAAATAGAGACCTCTATCAATGAGGAACAGGGTCGAAGAAATTGAAGGTCGACAAATTGGAAGGTAGAAGGAATTAGTCTAAAAGCCTCCAAAAAGATCGAACCAGAGGTCAAGAGAGAGAGAGAGAGAGAGAGAAGAATCCGGAGCTCAGGCAAAGAGTAGGGATTGACGACTTTGGCATCGTGCATCCACCATATTCTGCAACCTTCGAAGCTACTTCCTGTCTTCTACGGCACTTCTTCATCATCGTGTGGTCCAAGGGCTAAAGTGATCGACTGCAGATCAGACACCTATAGCAATATTTACCCAGATTAAATAAATTGTACTCCCACATCCTCGTATAGGATCAAATTGTACAAGTTTGTTTGTAAACCAAAGGAGGGTTTCGTGTAAACCTCATCTTGAATACATTTTCATTCTTTCGTTTTCCACCACAAACACCATGATTAAAATGGGTTCCAAATAAATGGCTAGGATTGCATGGTTCAAAATGAAAGGAGGGCCAATGTTTGAGGAGGTTGATGTTGTGTCACACACTCCAAAAATCATGAAAAAATACACATGAAGAAGAAAAGGTTTATTCACGTGTCGTGTCCAACGGAATGGACACCTTAATGCACTTTTGCATAAGAGTGCCCAATAATTAGATAATTACACAAGTTTGGATTTATGGATTAATTAATTAGAAATAATTGAAATTTGTGTTGATTAATTAATTAGAAATAATTGAAATTTGTGTTGTAAAATTAATTAGAAGTACAAAGGACTGAAATTAAGTGGAACACAAGTGTTATGAATAAAGTAGACTCAGAATAGAATATTATCCTAATTTGGGTTGCTCAAAATGGGTCGAGATTGTGTCTCCAATTTCGATTGGAACACACAAGGATACAAGGTTTGATTTATTAAGAATTAAATACAATCGGTTGCGACGAATGTTGCACGTCTAAAATGAAGCACAACAAGACATAATTATGAGTCACACAAGGATTAAAATAACAGTTTGGCACGTCTAGGACAAGGGTGTGAAATCTGTTGGAAGTAAATGGCTAGTGTAGCGCTCTAATTATCGAAACAACGGTAAAGTGCAACAATCAATTAAAATCACAATTATTTAGATATAATTAATTATCATGCAATCATTTACATATTAATTACGAAAAGACAAAAATACCCCTAATCTGAAATGTGGGGGTGACACATGGGCATATAGAATTATTCCCATATCCCTCCCTTTTTCATATATTCACTAAGACGGTTGTACCACATCCTTTCGGATTGTTTCAAACCGTACAATGAATGGCTTAGCTTTATGCAATACATATTCTTAACTTTTAAGCTGGGTAGATTAAATCCATCTGAATTTTTCATATAGATATCACTATCTAAATCAACATATTGATAGGCTGTTACAACGTCCATAAGTCTCATGTCCAATTTTTTCTCAACTGTCAGACTTATCAAATAACGGAACGTTGTTGCATCCATTACGAGAGAATACGTCTCTTCGTAATCAATTTCGGGTCTCTGAGAATGGGTTCCAAATAAATGGCTAGGATTGCATTGATCAAAATGAAAGGAGGGCCAATGTTTGAGGAGGTTGATGTTGTGTCACACACTCCAAAAATCATGAAAAATACACATGAAGAAGAAAAGGTTTATTCACGTGTCGTGTCCAACGGAATGGACACCTTAATGCACTTTTGCTTAATGCACTTTTGCATAAGAGTGCCCAATAATTAGAGAATTACACAAGTTTGGATTTATGGATTAATTAATTAGAAATAATTGAAATTGGTGTTGTAAAATTAATTAGAAGTACAAAAGACTGAAATTAAGTGGAACACAAGTGTTATGAATAAAGTAGACTCAGAATAGAATATTATCCTAATTTGGGTTGCTCAAAATGGGTCGAGATTGTGTCTCCAATTTCGATTGGAACACACAAGGATACAAGGTTTGATTTATTAAGAAATAAATACAATCGGTTGCGACGAATGTTGCGCATCTAAAATGAAGCACAACAAGACATAATTATGAGTCACACAAGGATTAAAATAACAGTCTGACAAGTCTAGGACAAGGGTGTGAAATATGTTGGAAGTCAATGGCTAGTGTAGCGCTCTAATTATCGAAACAACGGTAAAGTGCAACAATCAATTAAAATCACAATTATTTAGATATAATTAATTATCATGCAATCATTTACATATTAATTACGAAAAGACAAAAATACCCCTAATCTGAAATGTGGGTGTGACACATGGGCATATAGAATTATTCCCATATCCCTCCCTTTTTCATATATTCACTAAGACGGTTGTACCACATCCTTTCGGATTGTTTCAAACCGTACAATGAATGGCTTAGCTTTATGCAATACATATTCTTAGCTTTTAAGCTGGGTAGATTAAATCCATCTGGAATTTTCATATAGATAACTCTATCTAAATCACCATATTGGCTGTTACAACGTCCATAAGTCTCATGTCCAGTTTTTTCTCAACTGTCAGACTTGTAACACCCCGTTCCGCTCAAGCGGACTGCCGTTTCAAACGGCAATAGTGCAGCTGTCCCGACCCGCTTTGCCTCGATCAAGAAGCAAAGGATATCCAGACTTGTCCCTACAGGAATCCAGCTTAGGCTTTCAGAGGCTCGCTCAGGCGTATCGCTCTACCGAGGCGAATCATCGCTAAGGTGGGTGGCTACGGTAAACTTGTCTTTGCTTAGCCAGCACACATAAAATCTGGAGTATTCATGCTAGTCGTTAGGTGAATCACCCCCTGCATGTTAATAAATCCAACGCACCTAGCTAAGGGAATAATCCCAACTCATATTGCTTGCTAGAACATGGAAATAAAATACTGCTTATATATATTCAGACCCTCGCATGCTAAGTCCCTTAACGGTTTCATCTCTCAGCTTACCTTCGGGTCCGAGCAAACGTGCATGTTTATGTTCCTTAGAAACGCATGCTTGTCTGCTTGAATGTTGCCTTGTTTTTATCCAAACCCCGGAAGACTACTACGTAGTCGTTCCGTGCCTGAATGTTCCTGCTAGTATCCGGGACCGTTAGGTCACCAAGGCGTAGTCGTTCCGTGCCTGAATGTTCCTGCTAGTATCCGGGACCGTTAGGTCACCAAGGCAAATCCCCGAACCAGGGGAATGCATCAAGACAAGTTAAAAACTGTACAAAATCATGATTCAACCCGTACTCGTGTTCTACTGTACTAATGTTCTACTGTACCACTGTACTCCTGTTCTACAGTACTCGTGTTGCCTGAAATTGGATTGACTATGACCTGCATGTCACGGACAACTCAAAAACGAGGTATAGTTCCACGGACGGTCACCGGGGCACTGGGACCGGTCCGATCCGGATGGAACTCACGTTATTGTACAGTCCATTGTGCTGGACGGGATGGCATGTAGCGCCCCTTGTTCATTCGCTGCATACATTCTCTCCAGTGACTGAACCGTATTGTATAGTCCATTGTGCTGAACGGGATGGCATGTAGCGCTCCTTGTACTTTCGCTGCATACCATTAACCGTCAGTGACTATAGTCCATAATGGCTTTGCCAGCGACTCCTGTTCATATAGATAAGTCATCCTCGCTTAGCGGCTATCCGCGTGCGAGTCACGGCATCGCATCAAGAAACAACTAAACACCTGAACGATCATGTTAAAACGACCCTTGTGTTTGCATATGCTATGCCCCTGAATGCTTATACTTGTCGTGCTTGAATTTATACGGTTTGCCTCAATGTTTGCCTTGGACAGGGAAGGAGATGGTAAGTTGGTAAGTCTCGCCGTGTTTCCTCAACATCGCACGGCGCACTGCCCGACACGTTAGGCTACTAGAAAGACAGCTTAATAGTTGTGCACGGAACCTGTATTACGTGTTCGGTTTTGTCGAGCGGGCGAGTAGCTTCCCCACCAGTGCATTCAATGTACTGATAATCCACCAGTTTGTATGCAGGGTGCGGGAGAACCTCGTTCGGTGCGGATGCCTCCTTCGTGCGTGCTAAGGCCAGAAGTTTCCTCTGAAGCCTTGCAACGGTGCGTCCGGGACTGAAGCACATAACAAGACATAATGTTGGAGCGTCGCCTGATCATCGCCTGTACAATCATTCCACAATTGTAGCCACTTGGCACGCTTTTACTGTTTCAAAGAGAGAGGCTTGAGCGACTTGTAATCTCGGCTATACGCCGCCTGTAATACTTGTTCATATCAATAAAAAGAGTTGCTTTACTTCAAACTTGTGTTTCAATGCTTCCGCTATATTGTCAACTCAGTGAACTTGTTACCAAATCGCTATGCGTTCATGATTCCGCTGCACTCGGACAATCTGTGCGACTCTGTGGCTTAGAACTCTTACCGCCAGCCAATGAACCATGGCCTTGCACGGGCGTGACTCACGCTCGTGCGGCATCACGTCCGGATGGGTCAAGCGATCGTCCCGCGGGAGCGATGGCGAGGGTGACTCCCGCCTAGCGGGGACGACCGAAATAGCCTGCGGGAGACCGGGGCGTGACAAGACTTATCAAATAACGGAACGTTGTTGCATCCATTACGAGAGAATATCTCTTCGTAATCAATTTTGGGTCTCTGAGAATACCCTTGTGCCACTAATCGTGCCTTAAATTGAGCGACTTCATTCTTTTCATTTCGCTTTCTTATAAACACCCACTTGTAATCTACCGGTCTGACGTCTTTTGGTGTTTGTACTATAGGTCCGAACACTCCATGTTTATTAAGGGGATCCAATTCTGCTTGAATAACATCCTTCCATTTTAGCCAATCTTTTTTTTGTCGACATTCATCGATGCTACGTGGTTCAGTGTCATCAATGCCCTTAGATATTTCAATAGCTACTGAGAATGAGAATATCTCATCTATTAGTATATATTTGCGATCTCATGCATCTCTTGTATATGTATAAAACATTAGAGATCTCTTTGCTTTCAGGTACCTGAGCCTCCTCCTCTTGGACTTGTCTTTTCTAAAACAATAACCTCTTCTAGGTTTTCAGAAAGTATGGACTTGTCATTCATAACCTCTTCTTGAGCGTTATGTGTAACCTCCTTAAGAGCGTTACTTAGGCATTTTCTCTTTCTAGGGACTAAGTCCTTCGAACCTATAGGTCTACCACGCTTCTGGTGTGCAATCGATTCATTAGCCACTCTGGTATTTTTTCCTACGGAGATATCAATTCGAGCTGGCGCATTTGCAGCGGGCACATGTTATTTAATTACTTTAGCTGCATCAGTAAATGCATCTGGCATTTGATTTACAATCTACTCTATATGCAATATCTTTCGTACATCAGTTTCACATTGATTAGTACGAGGATATAGATGAGACAGTGGGATTATCCCACGATAATTCATGTCGTTTATTTGTGGCGAATGATTCTATAAGAACATTCTTTTCTTTCTTATCTCCTCCTAACGGCGAAAATTTAGTCTCATCAAAATGGCAGTCTACGAATCTAGCAGTAAAAACATCACCAGTTAAATGTTCCAAAAATCTAATGATCGAGGGCGATTCAAAACCAATATAAATTCCTAAACAGCGCTGAGGTCCCATTTTAGAGCGCTGATAAGAGATGCTAGGTTGATGGCCTGTCACAAGTTTTGATGGTATAAATTAATGATATGCAGTTGGCCTAACAATGATCAATTTAGCAGCATGTAATATGGCAGGTCCCCAAGCTGAAACGGGTAAGTTTGATTGCATGAGTGAAGGTCTTGCTATGTGCTGAAAACGCTTAATCAAGGACTTTGTTAAACCATTTTTGGTATGAACATGACAGACAGAATGTTCAACTTCTATTCCTACGGAAGCACAATAATCATCAAAAGTACGAGAAGTGATCTCAGCTGCATTATCAAGTCGAATCGTTCTAACATGTTGGTCAAGAAAATGAGTCTTAAGCTCAACCAACTGAGAAAGTAGCTTGAAAAAGAAAAAATTTCCATATTAGAGTAAAAAAATATTTGACCATCGACTAGAAGCATCTATTAGAACCATAAAATACTTGAAAGGTCTGCTAGCAGGATCAATTGGTCCGCAAATATCTCCTTGTATTCTCTGAAGGCATGGTGGTGATTCAGAAGCTATTTTTAGAAGTGAAGATCTTGTAATGAGTTTACCCTGTGAACAAGCTATACACAAATGTTCAGTAGGAAGGGAAAGACTTTGGTATGATAAATTATGTCCATTGGTATTGTTGATGACCTTTCTCAACATAGTCGATCCTGGATGACCCAATCTGTCATACCAAAGGATTAGATTCCATGGATCCTTTAGCCTTTTGCTAGTAATGGGGTGGGATTTACTACATTCAGAGTAGTTTGATATAGCCCCGAGTAGATTAACTTGCACTTTTCTAATGTGAGTTTATTGCTTCCAATATTAGAGGTGATTCAAAAATACTCTTTGATATCATCATTCATGGTTTTAACATGAAACACGTTCATTTGAATATCTCTAAAGCTGAGTAGAATTCTATTAGATCTACTAGAGAATAATGTATTTTGAATGACTTAAGTGTATTACATTAGGCAACACAACATCGGTCTTACCATAACCTTCTATAATCTGTGCGGGTCCAGCAATGATGGTCACCTTGATAGTATTTGAGCATATGTTGTAAAAAACTTTATAGTTTTCAATATAGTGTTAGTTGTTGCACTATCTATCAAGCATATGCCATCATCATTGTCTATACCTTTCAAAAACAAAAATTAATAATATATTAATATGCTACTAAATGGTTAAACTTAACATATTGTCAATTATTACAACTTGATCTAAATCTAAATGAAACTACTTCAAAGAAAGCAAACTACCTAGACTATTGATCGTATAATGACCAATTTATTCAAAGTGGAAAGTAAATAAACTTAGATAAGCATACAATAACTAATCATTGACTTCGTCTATCATGGCGTTGAACTGGTCTTTCGAAATTGTGTTTCCATCCTTATCTTGGAAGAAATTATTAAAATATGTGTGTTATACCCTCTATGAGATCAGTCTCCACACCCTTTGAGACTTCATACTCGTATACTTTCTTTTGTGATGTGCGACAGTTTCGCATCCAATGGCCAGCTCTTCCAAAATGTTTGCAATTATCAGTTGAAGCAGCTGGATTGGGAATTTGGGAAGTATTTCTTCAAGGATTAAAACCCTTATTTTTGAACTGTGTATCGTTCCTTGGACCCGGATTGTAGCCATTTCTTTGGCTTCCACGACGTCCATGCCCTCTACCTCTGTAATTTTCTCAACCCCTAGTATTGCTCACATTTTTTCGAGCACTAGTCGCATTCACTTCAGCTGGAATTGGTACAGACCCAATTGGTCTACTAGTGTGATTTTTGATTAATAACTCATTATTTTTCTCTGCCACGAGTAAGACAACACTGGATGGAAGGTGAAAGGAGAGGTCGCGGGCGGGGGGTTTAAATAGGGCAAGGGCGATCGGTTGGCTGGAAGGTGAAATGAGAGGTCGCGGCAGCGGGTGAACGGCTGCTGGGTCGCCGGAGGGTCACGACGGTTACTGCATGTTAACGGTCGGGGGGGATTTAAAAATTTTGGTTACTGTTGAAGTTGGGTAGCAGGTCGGGTCAGGTTGGCGGGTACGGGTATTGATCCAAATCCAATAGGGTTGGTTCGGGTTGAGTTAATTTGGTTTGGTTTGGTTCGGTCTGGTTCGGTCTGATTTATTTTGGTTTATTTAAAAATAATTTTTGAGTCCAATAAATTCCAGAAAAATTTCACTATAACCAATTATTTATTTTACACTAAAAAATATATATTTTGTAATATTTTAACATTTAATTCACAAAAATATTAATCCCAGAAGAACATTTATTTTAAATAAATTAAAAATCACAGAAAATCCCAAAAATTCATATTTTAATTTTTAAAAATTTTGGATGTTTACAATCTACCCTCCTTAAAAGAATTGCGTTCTCGCAAATAAAAAAAATGAAACATAACCGGTCAGAAGAAATGACGCGGTTGCAAGACATGTTTGTTGAAGCACAACACAAGGTATAATGAATCATGAACAAGGAGAAATCGAAGGGTGAGAAGTTTTTGTTCAAGCATAACACGTAGGGAAGGAATAAAAACATTTCCTAGTCAATGAGAGATAAGTAACTCAAGAGTAAAGGAGTCTGATTAGAACGAAGATCAACTATGGCTTATGAAAACTTGGGTACCAATTATTAATCTAAACTAACAAGTTCATGCTAACATAATACTAGGTTTATGCTAGGAAATGGATCTAACAGGCACGTGCTAAAGCATTACAAGGAATATATAGCTATGCTAAAACTTAAATCTTACTCATATTCACTACACCTCGAGTCTGTGCGTCCTCCACTCTTATCGCAAAAGCATGTCCACGTCCTTGTGGTGGTGCCCTCTACTGTTGCTGGGCCTGCAGGAAGTGCTACTCGTGGTGCCAAGGGTGGCATCGGCTGATATCCTCCCGGTGCTGGTAAAGCTTGTCGGTTTACTATTGGTGCTCCTTCTCGACGCTCAAGACAATCCCTTACTGAATGCTGACTGGATCCGCAAGCTAAACATAATCACAATTTAAGTCTACACTCCCTCTCAATGTGGCATATATTGCCATAGTAGTGACAAGTAGGAAGGGTTAGGGATTGTGATACTGCTCTCTGTGGTGGATTCATCTGTGGTCGCTTTGCAGCTCCCTGCTATGCTCGGTCTGGTGCTAATGCATGCGGTCACTTCTGGCTGGACTCTCTCCAGGTGACGAGCTCCGTGGGTCGTGCTGCAGCAAGAACGTCCGTGTATGAAGTAGTTGCAACGGAACTGATTAATTTTTGTAGCTCAGAGCTAAGTCCGTTAAAAAACTTCTCCGCTTGGCTTTGCTGGGCTTCTTGATAACCTGTTGTTGGGCTTGCATCATTGCGTAGAACATTTGGAATATCTGATGTCCGTCCATAGGCTGTCCTGGTGAAAAAATAGGCATCGGTGGAGTAAACTGCAGAGGTGATGGAATGTCGTCTCGCTGGAACCTCGAGGCGAGCCGATTTGCTTAACTGCTTTATTGTGCTGATAGACCTCCACCCACGGGTGTCACTCCATCGTAGGTGACAACTGCAACTTATGGTGTTCCTGCAGGAGTCTCGTTGCTTGCTTGTGGATCCATTACTCAGAATCCAAAATAAACTATAAGAGGCGCACAGGGGAATCAAGGTAGGATGCAAGTCAAGAATTTATTTTTAAGTCGATATAGAGGTCAAGAACGAATCAATCAAGTGGATGAGATCCTATAACTTATCATATCCTTATCGCAGGCTTGCTCAGTTCCTTAGTTGAAACCGAAGCAACATTGTCGTTGACCTGCATGGGCTACCACAAAAACCATGTCACGTCCCAGTCCCAAAATATCGAGGGACTAGCCACGTGGCAATGGCCAGCAGCACACTCCAATGGGCAAACCCAATTTATTGGACCCGTTAGAGTATACTTAAGCTGTAAAACAAATATAATAGTCTACAATACATGTCACATTCTAATTCTAATCTCATCCACAGAAGGTAAACATGATTCAAATGTCAAACTAATTAAAGAAAAATATAATCCAACAAGTCTCAATAAAATGTCTCGGGTAACAACCCGATAATGAGTTTAGTACAGGAATCCACGAGACAGGAAATAAAGTATCAATAACAGAAATAAACATTACCATCACTTCCAGAATACATGAAATAGCTAGGATTGACTATCCATAAGTCCAATTTGGACACAGAGACAGAATTGACAGTTTCTGGTCAAAGCATGATCCGCATGTGGCCCACTTCACACCGAAAAACGTGTCAGAGATAAAGTTTTTCAAATTCGTCAAACTTAGTGTCTACGATTCCAGAACGATGATACGAATCCAGCGGAATGTCCAGAACTGGATTTCGATGATCCGGTCACAAAATCGTCCGTCAAGTAGAGCCGTGGGGCCCACGATACGGAATTTCGTCAACGTTCTCAGAATCGAACCAAACTTGGGTCACAGGATCAACGTAACGCTACAAATCCAATGGCGCAAGTTTCATTGCGAAACGACAAACACACATACAATTATGACGAGTGTCAGAACAGGCCCGATATAGAGTTTTTCGACGGATACGAGTTGATTCCGGTGTGTAGCACATCCAAATCAACTTTCGCAAAATTTCACACGTCCGCATTGACGATACGCGTCTTTCGATGCAATTCACACACAACGAAGTCGCCTCGTTTAGCGAGACGCACCCAGTTTCGAAAAAATTCGGGTTTTGAAAACCAAATTTTTGGTCAATTCACCCGCGAATAAAACACAACTAACAGCAAATTAAAATAAACTAATTACAGGGTTTAAAACTTGGTTATAATGTCTAATTTACTGTTCAAGTGAATTTTAGAATTATTAGACAGGTTGGGAGAAAAATAGCCATGAACTTGAAAGTTCGAGACAGTTTCTGAACTCCAAAATTGGGTAATTTTTTCTGTTTTAGCGTTGCGGTTTGCGACCGACACAGGACACGATACCCCAATTTAATTGCACAGGGTTCGAGAGGATCACACGACGAACATATCACAACAAGCCGTTCGAAAATCAACACAGTAAGGAGGAAGAAAAAATCACTGGAACAGGGGTCGGCCGCGGTGTGTTACGCGCGAACGGGACGGCGCGACGGTGCACGCCGTCGACGACGGCGGATAGCTGTAGCGGCTGAGGTGGGCTGTCATCGTGCTGGTAGTGGCGGCGGCGGGGTAGAAGTCGTCGTTGTCGTCGTCAGCCTGTGGTCGATGGCCGGAGTCGGGGTGAGTCGGAGAGGGTCGATCGGAGAAAATGAAGATGGTGATGGCGGTGGTAGCTGCGGTTGCGGGGGTGTTTAAATAGGGCAAGGGCGGTCGGTTGGCTGGAAGGTGAAAGGAGAGGTCGTGGCGGCGGATGAACTGCGGCTGGGTCGCCGGAGGGTCGCGATGGTTACTGGATATTAACGGTCGCGGGGGGGGGGGATTTGAAAATTTTGGTTACTGTTGAAGTTGGGTAGCGGATCGGGTCAAGTTGGACTATCTTCTAAGCATATCTCTCTAGTATCTCTATCTTTCTCTTATTAGCAACAACTTATCGTGTGAACGAGATGGAAGCATATACGAAAAATAGCGAATAGGGTTGGTTCGGTCTGGTTTATTTTGGTTTATTTAAAAACGATATTTTTAGCTATTTAAAAATAGTTTTTGAGTCCAATAAATTCCAGAAAAATTTTACTATAACCAATTATTTATTTTACACTCAAAAATATAAATTTTGTAATATTTTAATATTAAATTTAATTCACAAAAATATTAACAAATTATTTCGTATAAAGTAATAAAATTATATAAAATTATAAAAAAAGGGAAAAGTTAGGAGTAATTGTAGGGAGGAGGAGGACCCTCCAGATGAGTTGGCGGGGTGCAGTAGATGAGGGTAACTCGTCAACTGAGTTGGCGGGGCGCACTCCTCGAGAGGCCGCTCGCCAACTCAGTTGGCGAATGATGCTGAGTTGGATTATCAGCCCGCCAACTCAGTTGGCGAGTGATGGTTTAGGTTGGGTCAAGTGACCGTTGCACTCTCCTCGCCAACTCAGTTGGCGAGTAAGGATCCGTTAACACAATTAGCCATTGCACAACGGCTATTACATTCAACACTCTCCCTCTATATATTTCTTATCTCAACCAAATCATCTCACACACTCTATTTCCTCTCTTCCCTCTAAATCATCTCACACTCACTCTATTTCCTCTTCCCTCTAAATCATCTCACACTCACTCTATTTCCTCTCTTCCCTCTAGCAAAGTCTCCAACACTCTCTGTCTCTCTGTCGCTAGCAAAGCTTCAGTCAAAGTTTTGCCTGCAGTTAAAGTTCATCTGAGTTTCCTGTAGCAAGAGTTCTCAACCGTCATGGACCGTAGTGTAAGAATTGTATGCTCGCACGGCGGTAAAGTAAATGGGTTAAATTATGAAGGAGGAGAAAGTATAATTTTTTCAACTTATCCGAATATTAGTTTTGAAAATATACGTAATCATATTATTGAACGTTGTTCTATTCATTATGATTTTATTCTGAAGTCTATTTTTTGTTCTAATTGTTTTTTGATAGATAGTGAAGATGCATGAAATTATATTCTTCAGATTAATTCACAATCACGGTATATAAAAATATATGTTATTAAAGTAGCAGCAATCTTAGATAGTAGAAATAATGAATATTTTTCTGAATATCAGCATGTTAGTTCGGGTGCTAGTTCTTCTTAACAAATAGTTTTATTTATCCAAGAAGGTCATTCATCAGATGAATCTAACCATGATGATGATAGTGACAACGACGATAGAAATAGTGATGATTTAGTTAAAAATGTAGATTATACGGTAGATGATGATGTTGTAAAAGCTATCACTGATAAAGTATTTAAGGAACAATTATTTCCTAGTCGTTCTCACTTTAGAAGCTTTATAAATAATTTAGCAATTAAATATAATTTTAGTTGTTCAGCTAGTGTTATGAATAATGCTCGTGGAATTATATATAGTTGTGATCAGCCGAATTGTAATTGGAGAGTATATGTCAAATCTATTGGAAATGGCGATATAGTTAAAGTTAATGTCACGCCCCAATCTCCCGCAAGCTAGATAGTCCCTGCTGAACGTGAATCACCACGTTTACAGCTCTCCCGCAGGACAATCGTTCTCATCGGGACGTGATGCCGTACGAGCCTGGAGTTGCGCTCGTACAAGGCGATATTGTTAAACACCAAAGTTATCATCGAAACAACCAAGTTGCAGCGGAAGTCAAGTATTGTGTACCAAGCACACATCAGAGTATACGCAGCGAAGCTCTCGATAGGGTCCAAATGAAATGCCCCGAAGGCAATGCCACAAAGGCGATGCCACGGAGACGATGAAATGCTCTTGCTCTTTTCTCTAGCCCACAAAGGTACTTACAGTTCATACATCTTGTCCCGTATATCCAAGCAGCGCCACTACGTCTGCGTACCTGAAATATTGTCCACAAACGTGGGTCAGTACACAGTCGTACTGGTGAGCGGGGTAACCCACTCGTCTAAGCCGACACTAAGTAAAAAGTGAATGCAAACAGTTATATGGTGATCATTCTAGTTGAATCCTAGATTCGTTTCATGGCATATGGATGACATGTTAAGGAAAGCTGTAAAGCAGTTTAAGCATGAAAACATTCAACTCAAACCAATCGACAAGCATATAATATATCCAACCCGAAAGAAACTAACATGCAACCCGTCCTACTCAAGCCATCGCTTGCACGATAACTTATCGAACCAAATCAGCCAAACCTCATATATCCATCCTCAACCAAAGTTTATATTCCAATCTCAAGTGCACACTCTTGCCGAGGCAAGGTGGCCACGCCTACACGAAAGCCAAACCAACAAAAGAAAAGCAAGCCATCACTTATACTATATGAAGTCACTGGCTAAAAGCCATAAAGGACATTGATCGGACCAAGATCAATAGGGCAGTCCTACCCGATCCAGGGCTGGGCAGCTACTCCCTCCTGGTGGTATCGGACTATCAGCACTGCGCCCAATCGCGCGATGCCCATTGTTTCCTCCATGGTAGAACGGTCCCGGTGCCTCATCCCACACAGGTTGTCCGTGACAATGCAGACACGTAGGTATGACGAGAGGATCAAACATTCTCGTCCCACCAGGCGATCCTAGACTCGTTCAACCGATATCTAACCAAAGCATCCATAACCATTCTTCCAACATATCCCCAAGGATTCCAAATCTCGACCTCAACATATAGCCCAAGGCACCAAAATATCAAGTGTTTCCATAGGCACAATGCCTCTTCTCAACACAGTCCAAATTGGTGCAACACCCATGTTCAAAGCAATCCCATGGCACAATGTCGTTTCAGTGGCACAATGCCCCATTCGTGGCACAATGCCCCATCAAGCGGCACAACACCCTCACCGATGCAGTTGTTTGGTTTCGAACCACAACTGCTCGCTTTGCAAGACAAAACGACCAAGTGATACTCGTGCACGGATGCACGCTCGCGCGCCCGAATCCCCGATATTCCCGATATTCCTAACGCATCAATGTATCATTCCAACCGTCCAAGCATAATCCCCATTATCCAACCGACTGCCTCAAATGCAATATTCCAACTCTAGCTCCAACTATCCAACGCGTAAATCATTTCAAGCCACAATCCTACCAAGCAAACGACGTACACTCTATGCACGCCTCAGTGTAGTGAATCCCAAGTTTCAGCCCTAGTGTTCAAGCCTTTATCGTGTTTCCATATTATTAGGCATGAAGGAGTAGAGGAGAAGGGAAAGAGCCCACTCACAATGTTTGATCCCGTTAAGCATCATGTCCTGCCGATACGGCCAATCCATTGAACCCGTGGTCCGATGCAAGCGCGATCTACTCAACTGGTATGACCGTGCGAACAGGCCGTGCTCTACAAATCATCCGACCGATCAGACTAAGAAAGATGGCATTATCATTCCAACCCAGCTATCTCAGTACTGCTCTGAACGAACACCTGATTTTTATCGAACCCGCTAGCCATCTGCACATGAAACAACTCAATCAATACTTCTTCCCAAAATCTAACAAATCAAATGTAACCAGCATTTGTTTCATTCAATCCGACTCAGCGTAACGCACCGTGCGGTTGCGGGGCGTTACAGTTAGTACATTAGAAAATCGTCATTCTTGTTTAGGAAGACTTAGTACAGGACGTCATCGACTAGCTACCGCTGCATGGATTAAGACCATGATAATTGACATTATTAGAGATAACCAGTCATACAGTCCATCACAAATTATTAAAGATATATATAGGGAGCACCGTATACAAGTTAGTTATTCCAAAGCCTGGAGAGTCCGAGAGACAGCATTAGCTGAAATTAATGGTAGTTATGATGAGGCATACGCTAGTCTTGAGGAGTATTGTTATAAAATTATGGAGACAAATCCAGGTAGTACATGTTTTATTAAAACTGCCGAAAACAATAGCTTCCAACGAATTTTTATTTGTTTTAAGTCATGTATTGATGGATTTTTAAGGGGATGTTTACCAATTATTAGTACTGATGCTACATTTCTTTCGTCTAAATATCAATGTATCTTATTTATTGCTTGTGCTCACGATCCTAACTATCAATTATATCCTATAGCTTATGCTGTTGCTGAAGGTGAGAATAGTGATTCTTGGTCTTGGTTTTTAAATTCTCTTAAAATATCTTTTGAAAGTTGTTTTAATGATTGGAGTACAATTTTATTTATATCTGACAAGCAAAAGGGATTAATAAATATTGTTCGTGCTATTTTTTCTGCATCTCATTTTTTTTGTAGTCAACATTTTAAACAAAACATGAAAAAAAGTTACCAAAGAACCAGTATTTCAACACTTGTTAGACTCGCTTGCTAGATCATATAATGAAACGGATGCAGAGAGTGTGTTTGATATAATTAAAGCCGAGAACATAAATTTGTAAGATTGGCTTATTGGTGCAAACGATGAAAGTCGTCGATTTGAACATTGGATAACAGCGTATGCTACTTGTCCTAGATTAGATATTAACACTTCTAATCTTGTTGAATGTTTCAATAGCTGGATTAAAAAATTACGAGATAAACCAATAACAATACTTCTCGATGGTATTAGAGCCAAGATTATTGCACTTCATGACAATCGTAGAAAGAATGCTGAAAATATAGACACAGATTATTGTCCGAAGATGTTAAAAAACATGGCTTCTATTATCAAAGAGAAGAATCACCTAGAAATATTAGCTATTGATAGTTATAAGTTTGAAATAATAGATCGGACAACAAGTAGAACATATATTGTTAATATAACTGACAGATCTTGTACATGTTTTAGATGGTACCATACTTATATACCATGTATACATGCATGTTTTGTTTGTAGATATTGCAATATTAGTATTGATAATTTTTATCCTGCAGTATTTTCGACGGAGACCTTGAAAAGTGTATACGCACCAAAAATAGAGTCAATTCCAGTTCCCTACAAGATCCAAGCTCCTTTGGTTAGAAGACAAATTGGGGTGCCAGATGTAAGACGCAAAGTCGGAAGACCAAAGAAGAACCGCATCAAACCCCGGGATGCATCGACGAGAGATCTACGTTACAGTAATTGTGGTGCTATGGGACACAACCAAAGAAGATGTACTAGTCAACCGAGAAAGTAAAATAGAATTGTTCAATACAAACTTAAAAATATTATAATAGTGAGTCTGATAATGAGAGAGTAAAATAGAATTGTTCAATACCCAAATATTGCAATAAAAAACCTTTACAAATCATACAAATATTGCAATCATACTTTGTTACAAATTATCTACTCATCCTCCTACTCGTCTTGTTGAGTTTGGATAGGCATCGGTGCTGATGGAGTCGAAAAAAATTGTGTGAATATCTGGTAGCTTTCATCTCTAGCAGTCTGGTAACTCGGGCCTGCTCCAGCATACTGGTAACTCGGGCTCCCTCCAGCATACTGGTCACTCGGGCCCGCTCCAGCATAATGGTCCTCTGCAGTATCCCTCCGACGACGACGACGAGAGTGTCTCTGTCTTACTAAGCCGGTCGGATAGTCCGGTGGAAGACGTGATTGTACTGGAGGCATTTCTGGTTCCCGTCCAATACCCAGATGCTCAACACGAGTCACAAGTTCCTCCATAAGACGCCGACTGTCTGGGGAAAGGTTTCTATAAGGTCGTTGTAAATGTTGCCGGTATACACCACTCTGAAATTTCAAACTTGTAAATTAATATATTTATCATATCTATGTATATGTATTTTTGACAGTATAATGAAGTCATACCAAATCATGCATTCCATCGACAAAAGCACGCAGAGTAGAATCATCTACGGATCTACTCTTGAACCTTTGCTCCTCATATTGGTATACTCGGTTGCTCATAAGAGGGCATCCCCACCATTGCCTATAGTCCAGGTTACCGATGTCTGCATAATGTAAACAAAATTTTAGCAAACTATTTACACTAAATCAATACAAATAATGAGTAACTTATAACTTACATTCCTCAGCAAAATTTAGTCTGGGAGACGTGTCCCTCACACTATAATTCTCGAACCGATTATTCCAGTCAGCAACGACCAAGGATTCGTTGTAGTGCATTTGCTGCCTCATAACCGACTGTCGGTGAATCATCGAAAATTATTGGGCTCATTCCTAATTGCCGAAGAACACGGTCTGCCGGATGGTACATGGTGAACCGATCACATATAATATGAGATCTGTGTAAAGTAAATGCATATGATGTCCTCTTGATTTCGGGAGCATCATGTTCACATGAGTAAGGTAACCAGGTAACCTATTTAAAGATATTGTATCAATTAGATGTGATGTTTATCTACGATCAAAACTTAAATAATTTAAAGATATTTATTGCATATTTAAAAATTACCTCATTATACTGCAGTGTATCAAATTGGCTACGATAAAGTGATACACTCCTGTATTGGTAGTGTTGATAATCCACTACATCTGTAGGCCAGCGCATAGCAACTGAAAATACTCCAACATCACTGAGAATGCTAGTAACATGCCTACCAATATAGAAGTGCTCGTAGGACCAGAACTATAAAACAAAAATATAACATTAGTACAAACAAAATTTGCGTATAAAATTACTCTAACTTTTTAAGGTCTTTCATTCATACCTGAATCAGTGAAATACATCCACAAATACTCTTGCGATTGGATCTCACAAATTCTGTCAGATTGGCGTATAAAAAGGCAATAGTAGCAGCTCCCCGCGCATGCTAAGTAGGTTTTGTCAAATCATCCAAGAATGGAAAAAGCTGCACAATTACCATATTTTCCGATGCATCGAAAAATAGAATTGCACCACATAAACAGAGCAGATGCGCTCTAGTGAAACGAATGACCTGGATATATTAAGTGTTATATAGACACTAAATTAAGTCATAAACAAATTTACTAATAAAAATACATACCCGCATTTCATCTACATCAACCACCCCATCAATAGTGTGATGTAGGTTCATGAAGTTGCCACGAAGTCATGTAAACTTCACAAAATTGCCGTCTTTTATACCTGATGGAGGGCTAACACCGAGATACCTCCTGATCAGATCAGATCCCTTTAAGTGCGGATCAAAATATATAGCGTTACATTTAATAGGTAACCCTAGTATATTTGCCACATCAAAAAGGGTGATCGTCATCTCGCCGAATGGGAGTTGGAAAGTGTTGCGTTCGGGCCACCAACGCTCCGCAAGACTTACAACTAAATGAATATCGTGGATTAAATATCTAACACGATCTATATAGTGAAATCCAAAGGATTCCACCAAAGCTTTTGGACCGAATTTAGCTCCCACGTACGATAATTCCTTTTGGTCCGCCAATGTACATGGATCCGGGTTCGTAAACCAAGATCATGGTCGTATAACTATAAAAAAAATATATGCATTATATTTTGTGTATAAATTACTAAAGTTAAAAACTTGTAATTTTAAAAATTACCTCGCCAGTAAATATCTGACTAAAAATGTGGTCTTCACGTTGCTTAATAATAAGCTGGGTAGTCGGTCCGCCAGGAATACGACCGTCATTGTGGGTAGACATCTACAAAAATGTTGATTATAATATGTGAGTAGGAGGAGGAGGAAGATGATTGCTATGAGTGGGGAGGAGGAGGAGAAGAATGTGCGAGGGGATGGATAGGAGAGGGTAGTTACAGGGAGAGAAGGGGAGGGGGGAAAGTTGAGGGGAGAGAAGGGGAGGGGTGAAGTTGAGGGGATGGATGGGGGGTCTCCGAGAGAATGGGAGAGGTCGTCATGGGTGGTCTCCGAGGAAGGAGAGGCGTCAAGAATCCGAAGGGAGGGTAGAGAGCGGCCCGCCAACTAAGTTGGCGAGCAGTCTCTCGTGGACTACGTCCCTTCGGACTATGGGGGTAGTTACAGGGAGAGAAGGGGAGGGGGGGAAGTTGAGGGGATGGATGGGGGGTCTCCGAGAGAATGGGAGAGGTCGTCATGGGTGGTCTCCGAGGAAGGAGAGGCGTCAGGAATCCGAAGGGAGGGTAGAGAGCGGCCCGCCAACTAAGTTGGCGAGCAGTCTCTCGTGGACTACGTCCCGCCAACTGAGTTTGCGAGCGGTCTCTCGTGGACTGCGCCCCGCCAACTGAGTTGACGAACGGCCTCTCGAGGACTGCACCCGCCAACTCAGTTGGCGAGTCCTCATCTCTGCAATTTATCCGAACTTTTCCTTTTTTTTTATAAATTTATATAAATATATTACTTCAAACGAAAAATTTCACTCAAAGCATAAAAGTATGATATATTTCTAAAAAAAGCAACAATGTTTCAAAATTTACAAGAAAAGCATTAAAACGCCCTTTGTAAGGGCGTTTTACACTTTTTCGTCCGCAAGTTAACGGTCAAAATTTTTGACGTTAAAAAAATTAAAAAAAAACTTAACGGTCAACTTCTCTCCTCTCTCTTCTCTCATCTCTCCTCTCTCCTGTCCGCCCGCTCCCCTCTCTCTCCTCTCTCTCTCTCCTCTCTCTCTCCTTACACAGTAATATATATATATATATATATATATATATATATATATATATATATATATATATATTTTACTTTGCTGAGAGGAGAATATATATATATATATATATATATATATATATATATATATATATATATTCTGATTTTTTACTTCACTCTCTCTCTCTCCTCTCTCTCTCCTTACAAAGTAATATATATATATATATATATATATATATCAGCAAAGTAAAATATATATATATATATATATATATATATATATATATATATATATATATATATTCTGATTTTTTACTTCACTCTCTCTCTCTTCACACATTTACTCTCTCTCTTATCACTCTCATTTCTCTCTCCTTCCTAGTAAATCTCTCTCATCTAGGTAACGTTATCTAGGTAACGTTACTATGCTATGCTATGAAGTAAATAGTAGTACTAGGAAAAATAGGTAACGTTATTTGCTATGCTATGAGGTAGATAGTACTAGTAGCAGTAGCAGTAGTACAATAGGTAAAATAGGTAACGTTAGGAAAGTAGAGTAGTAGCTAACGTATAATATATAACGGATAGATTTACTTTCTATATATATGCCAAAGTTATGAATTATATGTCATCCACTCTCTCTTATCCTACTGCTCTCTAAATTGCCTACTGCTCTCAAAATTGAAGTCAGAAGGAATTTGTATCATCGAAGTCAGAAGAAAATTGTTTCCCTATTCTGCTATCATTTTTCTTGATATACTTCTGTAAGTCTTAATTTAGACGAAAGTTTTTACTATGGATCCAAATTTAGTAATAATTTGCTACCATGGAGGTATACTAGATGGATTATCTTACCAAGGAGGTAATACTCATCTTATAACCACTTATAAAAATATTACTTTAGCTAGTTTGCATAGTACAATTTCTGATCGTTTTTGCATAAGTTATGAATTTACAATAAGGTAATTTTATGAAGATGCATTGATAATAGTAGATTGTGAAGAAACATGGAATTATATTGCTCAAAGTAATTTAGTGTCAGCTTGTATTAAAATTTACATCATCCCATCACAAGTAAATATCGACACAACTATAATATCAACTAGTGAACATTTTAATGATAACCAAGATTTCAATGTTGGTCCTAGTTGTATAAATCACACTGAGAGTAACTCTGATACAGAAAATAATGATGTTGACGATGAAAACAGTGATGATTTGGTTGAAAATTTAGATTACTATTTAGATGATAATGATGCTAATGTACATGGTTGCATTCCCGAATTATTTGTTGGAAGACATTTTGATTCTCCTAAGGAATTTCGTAATTTTATTAGCGACCTAGCAATTACATATAAATTTAGTTGTTCATCTAAACATAACAATCATCAAAGAATTGTGTATACTTGTGATTCTCCAAACTGTTGTTGGAGAGTATACGCTAAAGCTATTGGTGATAGTAGTACATTTGAAATTCGTACATTTGAAGGTAGACATTCATGTTTAGGTGAATTTACAGGAGGACATCATCCACTAGCCACCACCGCATGGGTAAGAAATAAAATAATTGGTAAAATTAGAGATAACTCGTATAGTCCGGCACACATTTTACACGATATACTTAGAGAACATCGGATACATATTACATATTCCAAAGCTTGGAGAGCTAGGGAACTTGCATTATCTGATATTAACGGCAGTTACGTTGATGCGTATGGTAGTCTTGAGAAATATTGTTTTACAATTATGGAAACAAATTTCGGTAGCAAATGTTTTTTAAAAACTGTAGAAAATAATATATTTCAAAGAATATTTATTTGTTTCAAAGCTTTTTAGAATGGTTTCTTAAGTGGTTGTTTACCTGTTATTAGTATTGATGCTCCTTTTCTTACATCTAGATTCCAAGATAATTTATTTGTTGCTTGTGCCCACGATCCAAACTATCAACTATATCCTATCGCATATTGTGTTGCTGAGAATGAAAATACTGAGTCGTGGACATGGTTTTTAAACTGTTTGAAAATGTCTTTCGAAACTTATTTTGAACGTTGGGATAGTATTTCATTTATATCTGATAAACAGAAAGGATTAATTCGTGGAATGCGAACAGTTTTTCCAAACTCTTCCCACTTTTTTTGTATTCAACATTT
The DNA here is from genome assembly GCA_036927795.1 of Iris macrosiphon. Taxonomy (NCBI): domain Eukaryota; kingdom Viridiplantae; phylum Streptophyta; class Magnoliopsida; order Asparagales; family Iridaceae; genus Iris; species Iris macrosiphon. The sequence continues at coordinate 123,618,592 of JAYESA010000017.1, read as the reverse complement.
TAAACAAAATTTAAAAAATATGTGTCCTCGTACACCGACATATCTACAATGGTTAGACAAACTTGCACGATCTTATAATGAGGTTGATGCCAATGGTTGGTTGGAAAAAATAAAATCTGCAGATGTAAATATTTTCGATTGGATTGTAGGGTCAGGCGATGAAAATCATAATTTTTCTCACTGGATAACAGCTTATGCACCGTGCCCACGATTAGATATTAACACTTCGAACATTGCTGAATGTTTTAACAATTGGATTAAAAGTTTGCGTGACAAACCTATATCAACATTGCTTGATGGTATTAGAGCAAAAATAATAACACTTCACGACAAGCATCGAACATGTAGCGCCCTGCTCCGCATCGACGCTACGTACGAAGTGAGATCGCCTTGCTTGCTCGAACGGAAGTCTTCTCGGAGAGTTCCCGGCCGATTAATCAATGTGAGTGGGCAGAACTGCATTCTCTGATTCTTGCACGACTTAATAATGAATCTGAGTTTTTGAATGCTTGTTGCTTAATAAGATTGTTTCATAAGAAAGATAGAACCGACTCAGTATGCTAATAAGAGAACTCACATAGCTTGTCATCGAAATGAATCTGCTTGCTTGCCTAATAAGAGAACTAGAAATGCTTGTCTGAAACGAGATAGAACCTTGCCATGCTAATAACAAGAGTAAAAAGGATTGCTTGCACTTATATCGTATGCTAGACTGGAATACTAGAATGATTGTCCACAAGAGATAGAATTTGCATGTTAGAGTTATAAGAACTGTTCTTGCTTGTTACTTGTTTAAGAGTTAGCTTGCTTGAATATGTGTTATAGTTGGCTTGTGAAAAGACAGACTTGGAGAATAGCGTGAACTTGTGAATCTAGACTAATAGCCCACCCTGAGGCTTAAAACACCTTAGTGGGGAGAAATGGCTATTAGGCAAGGTGCATTAAGACAATGTGTGCTTCGGCTATCTGGACTCGATCGAGAACTGAGAAAAAGAGCAATGAGAAAAGAGATAGACTTGTTGTGCATTGTTCATCAGTTGCATGATAGCATATTTTTCTGATAGGGCTTGCATTCATGCATTTGGTCAGGACAACTTGTGCACAAGGTTATCTCTCGGGCGTTTCCTGGGGCACTGGGATCGTTCGGCCTAGGAGAGATCTAGATACCTGAGGCTTGTACGTCCTTGGGTAGACCGGAGACTCGTCTATTAGTTAGATTGGGCTTGTACGTCCCAACTGCTAATCCCGTGGAGGGGACCATCATGTAGTTAGGGCGCATGCTAGGCTAGCCTTCTTGCATACCTAACTGTTTGATGCAGAGACGAACAGGGAAAACTAGAGAACTGTATACATTATATTATGCAAATTGTGGCTAACTTGTGTGTCTGCTGCAGGGATAACCGTTCGGCCGTGGGTAAGAAATATTATGAGTTTATCTATAGCCTGCTTGTCTTTCAGTTGTTTTATCTCACCAGTACTTGCATAAAGTGCTGACCCACCAACAGTCTGCTTGTTCTCAGGTGCTCGTTCGTCCGAGGAAGCGATAGCCGTGCCTCATCCCAAGGAACCGAAAATCTGGAGTCGATGCCTGGAGCCGCATCGAGTTGGGCCTGCTTTGAGTTGCTTTGTATAAAGGGACAATGTATGGAACGGTATCATTGTAATCGAGAAAAGAGTGCTTGAGCGAATTGTAACCTCGGCCATGTGCCGCTTGTAATGATTTGTGAATATCAATAAAAGAGCCTATTTTCATATGCCATTGTGTTCTTCACTTTTCTGCAATGTTATGTGCCGCTGCCTCAGATATTGATTAGCTTACTTGCCCTTGTTTCAAATCTTTGGCCTTGTGCAAGCGCACTTTAGGCTTGCACGGCATCACGCCCGTGCGAGGACGATCGGTTCCGTAGGGACCAAAGCGAGGACGAACGGCCCTGCGGGACCGGGGCGTGACATAATGGTATCAGAGCGACTCGATTCTTGCCCATTCCGTTGCCTCCGACTCTGAGTTGTGATTGTGTTGCAATAAACGTTCCATACAATAAGTCCATAGATATTCTCAAAGATGCGCGCAAAAAGTTTTCTGGATTTGTTTTCATTGCTTGAGATGTGATTTGTGATTTCTGGATTTATTGAGTTTTGATTCGGGAAGGTGAGGGATGAGGACTATCGCTGCTCTGTGTTATCGTGAGTTTCTTCTTGAGTTTCGAGGACGAAACTCTTTGTTGGTGGGTAAGTATGTAGCGCCCTGCTCCGCATCGACGCTACGTACGAAGTGAGATCGCCTTGCTTGCTCGAACGGAAGTCTTCTCGGAGAGTTCCCGGCCGATTAATCAATGTGAGTGGGCAGAACTGCATTCTCTGATTCTTGCACGACTTAATAATGAATCTGAGTTTTTGAATGCTTGTTGCTTAATAAGATTGTTTCATAAGAAAGATAGAACCGACTCAGTATGCTAATAAGAGAACTCACATAGCTTGTCATCGAAATGAATATGCTTGCTTGCCTAATAAGAGAACTAGAAATGCTTGTCTGAAACGAGATAGAACCTTGCCATGCTAATAACAAGAGTAAAAAGGATTGCTTGCACTTATATCGTATGCTAGACTGGAATACTAGAATGCTTGTCCACAAGAGATAGAATTTGCATGTTAGAGTTATAAGAACTGTTCTTGCTTGTTACTTGTTTAAGAGTTAGCTTGCTTGAATATGTGTTATAGTTGGCTTGTGAAAAGACAGACTTGGAGAATAGCGTGAACTTGTGAATCTAGACTAATAGCCCACCCTGAGGCTTAAAACACCTTAGTGGGAAGAAATGGCTATTAGGCAAGGTGCATTAAGACAATGTGTGCTTCGGCTATCTGGACTCGATCGAGAACTGAGAAAAAGAGCAATGAGAAAAGAGATAGACTTGTTGTGCATTGTTCATCAGTTGCATGATAGCATATTTTTCTGATAGGGCTTGCATTCATGCATTTGGTCAGGACAACTTGTGCACAAGGTTATCTCTCGGGCGTTTCCTGGGGCACTGGGATCGTTCGGCCTAGGAGAGATCTAGATACCTGAGGCTTGTACGTCCTTGGGTAGACCGGAGACTCGTCTATTAGTTAGATTGGGCTTGTACGTCCCAACTGCTAATCCCGTGGAGGGGACCATCATGTAGTTAGGGCGCATGCTAGGCTAGCCTTCTTGCATACCTAACTGTTTGATGCAGAGACGAACAGGGAAAACTAGAGAATTGTATACATTATATTATGCAAATTGTGGCTAACTTGTGTGTCTGCTGCAGGGATAACCGTTCGGCCGTGGGTAAGAAATATTATGAGTTTATCTATAGCCTGCTTGTCTTTCAGTTGTTTTATCTCACCAGTACTTGCATAAAGTGCTGACCCACCAACAGTCTGCTTGTTCTCAGGTGCTCGTTCGTCCGAGGAAGCGATAGCCGTGCCTCATCCCAAGGAACCGGAAATCTGGAGTCGATGCCTGGAGCCGCATCGAGTTGGGCCTGCTTTGAGTTGCTTTGTATAAAGGGACATAATGTATGGAACGGTATCATTGTAATCGAGAAAAGAGTGCTTGAGCGAATTGTAACCTCGGCCATGTGCCGCTTGTAATGATTTGTGAATATCAATAAAAGAGCCTATTTTCATATGCCATTGTGTTCTTCACTTTTCTACAATGTTATGTGCCGCTGCCTCAGATATTGATTAGCTTACTTGCCCTTGTTTCAAAGCTTTGGCCTTGTGCAAGCGCACTTTAGGCTTGCACGGCATCACGCCCGTGCGAGGACGATCGGTTCCGTAGGGACCAAAGCGAGGACGAACGGCCCTGCGGGACCGGGGCGTGACAGAACAAATGCTGAAAAGATGAAAACAGAGTTTTGTCCAAGGATGATGAACACTATAGCACGTATTAGACGGGAGTCGCACCATTTTCAATTATTGCGTTTTAATAATAATAAATTTGAAATATGGGATCATGAAACAAGTAGATGTTATGTGGTTGAACTAGACCGTAAATGTTGTACATGTGGTCGGTGGCAACATACTCTATTACCATGTGAACATGCTTGCTTTACATGTCATTCTTCTAACATACCAGTTGAAAGTTTTTATCCTGTTGAATTTTCTGTTGCAACACTTAGAGCTGTATACATGCCATGTATGGAACCGATTCCAGTCCCCTATAATCCTCAAAGTGAACCTATAAGAGGTCAAATTGGAGTACCACTTCTTGGGCGTAGAGCTGGCAGACCGAAGAAGAATCGTATAATGACAAGAGAACCGTCGACAAGGGATCTTCGTTGCGATAATTGCGACGGACTAGGACACAACAAAAGGAGTTGTAGAAACCAACCGAGACAGTGAATATAATTATTGTATCTTTTTTAAGTAATTATGAATTTGATTTAATGTTGTAATTGTAGTTGCTGGACTTTCGAATAAAATAAATATCATATTACTAAAATTGTAAGACCAACAAAAGATTGTCATACATTTATTTATGGATAACAACAAAATTACTAGCCCCCTCTGTCATCCCTTCTATAATTTCTACGATCAACTCGCCTAAGACCTAGCCTATCTCTCCTTTCCTCTGTACCCTCCGGTGGTGTCAAATATAAATGAGAGTCTGGATCAAGGGTGGCTGAGCCAAACAACGAAGTGGCAGTCTCTTGCATGTAAGAATTCCAATCCCATTGTTGAGAAGCACCCTGTGGCGTGGCATCGTTGCTCTGGTATGTGGTCTCATAACTCTGGGATGTGTCACTATCATGCTGTGGCCTACCTTCGTAAGGTTGTGACATGCCAACATAAGGTTGTGACATGCCAGCGTAAGGCTGCGAATATCCCTCGTAATGTTGTGGCATGCCAACATAAGGTTGTGACATGCCAGCTTGGGATGTTCCCTCACCAACCTGTAAGACTCGTGCCTATGTATTCCTCGAACCAGCTCCTCGTTCTCGTTGCCTACGAGGACGTGCCTGCCTCTGTCTCACGTGGCCAACCGGATGGCTGTCTGGTATATCAAGTGGAGTAAAACGGGGACCCAGTGGTGCACGCATATATTGTACAGCCGTCCCTATAACTCCTTCTGGATCTCTTTCGGGATCCTCAGCTATATCAGCCAGTGTCTCCGCCTGAATATTTAAATCCACAATCAATTAAAAAAAAGGTAACATATATAAAGATGATATTTTTTGCAAATAAAAAAATATACCAATAGAGCATCACGTGCCCTCCTATCACGCAAGCTCAGATCATCTAAAGCTCGTGGCTGGAACCGAGCTTCTTCAAATTGATACCTCCTATTTTGCACTAGGGGGCATCCATACCAACGTAGATATTCGGCAGTACCCTCCACTGTAAAATGTTAACACAAAATGATATGTAAGATATAATACCGTAATATTTATTTGAAATATTTCATAACTTACCATCTGCCGCCGATGTCATCAATTCAGACATGTGTTCCACGCCATGCGTGATAAATCTGGATTCCCAACCAATCATATACATTCGAACCCGCTCTTCCATATTTGATTTTGTACTGCTAGAAGCCAAAGGCTCCAGGGGTATCATCTGTTTCAGTCCGAACTGTCGCATAACACGATCCGCTGGATGAAACATGATAGATCCGTTGTACATGATATAATACCTATGGAGACTGCGGGCACGTACACTATCTCTCGCACCTTCTGGCACACTTAGAGGTTGCCAAACAACCTATTTGACATTCAACAAATAATAAATGGTAGCCACAACAATCTATTTTTAAATTTTAACTTAATAATTAGATACTAACCTCATAGGCGGTTAATGTGTCAAATTGATGCCGGTAAAGAGATATCACTTTGGTCATACAATGTACATAATCTGTATTTCCAGTAATCCAGCGAATGCCTGCTGGCCATACTGGAACCTCAGCGCTATATCTACTAATTGGTCTACCAATCGCGAAGTGCTCGTAACACCAGAACTAAAAAGAAGAACACAAATAAGATACAAATAAATATAACATATATTATTCATTTTTATTCGTACCTGTATAAGTGTTAGACATCCACTTATATTTTTGGCGGTTCTACCCTGTGATACCTTACTCACAAAAGACGTCATAGAGCGGTATAAATTTGCTAATACTGCTACACTCCATGCGTGGCTTGTGTACGAATTAATGTCCGCCAAAAATGGAAGCAGTCGCACGTTGACCATATTTTCCGTAGCGTCGGAGAATAAAAAAGCACCGCATAGACACAATAAGTAAGCCCTGGTGCAACATATTACCTGAAAATATAATTGAATATTCATACCATTTATATTAAATAAATATTAACAATAATTGATACATGTAAATAATTACCCGCGAATCATCGACAGGAACTTTTGTAGACCCGATATGATCAACATGCATGAAAGTTGACCGGAGCCAAGTGAGTCTGACCGTGCTAGTTTGTCCCATGTCAGAGGGGGGCTCCACACCGAGGTATTCTCTGATGAGCTGTTTTGCTTCTATTTTTTCGTCGAAATATATAGGAATATCTTGGATAGGTAATCCTAGAATCTGTGTCACGTCTGCTAACGTGATCGTCATCTCCCCGAAGGGTAACTGAAATGTGTTGCGTGTTGGCCACCATCGCTCAACGATACTTAATATCAGGTCTCTATCGTGACGCTTCATTCGTATAGTGTCAACATATTGAAAACCAAAAGCCTCCACCAACATATTTTGTGCTTCAGTCAACTCCCATGATGCCCGCCATTCACCATGCTCTCTTAATTTAACATCTGGATAATCATAACGCTATAATATATATATATCGTTAGTACAATATAATACACTTAACAACAACAATATAATTTATCCAGATGTAAAAAACTAATTACCGGTCCTGCAAAAACCAGACTTGAAATGTGAGACTCTCGTTCACGTTCAATGGCCGGAGTTGTAGGTCCACCGGGTATGCGTCCGTCATTTTGATAAGCCATATGTGAAGAATGGTTGCTTCTAATGTGAAGTGCTTCTAATGTGAAGTGCCGCTGTGAATGAGTTTTCTTTCTAATGTGCAGTGCTGCTGTGAGGAATGGTTGCTTCTTATAGCAATGTGAAGTGCTTTAGCTCCTTATATGACAAAAATAATTCACGAGGTTTCAATCAGTAAAGGAAAGAGAGACAGGGACAAGAGAGAAGAGAGGTCACGGGTTGGGGGGGGGGAGGTCACGGGTTGGAATGTTTGTCAAGTTCTGTGAGGGGTTTTGGGTTGGGGGGAGGTCACGGGTTGGGGGTAGCATATATGTGGACAAAAGAAAAATGAATACAGACGAAGAAAGATACAAGAGAGAGAATACAGGAGGAAAGAGACAAGAGGAGAGAGGAGACCGGAGGAAAGAGACAAGAGGAGAGAAGACAGGAGGAAAGAGACAAGAGGAGAGAGGAGAGAGGAGACCGGAGAGGGAGAGGGAGAGGGAGAGAGGAGAGCGGAGAGAGGAGGGGGAGAGGGAGATGGAGAGGGAGAGGGAGAGAGGAGAGAGGAGAGCGGAGAGCGGAGAGAGGAGACCTGAGAGGGAGAGAGGAGAGAGGATAGCCGAGCGGGAGTCTGAGAGGAGAGGAGAGGGGAGTCTGAGAAGAGGGAGAGGGAGAGGGAGAGAGGAGAGAGAGAGAAGCAGTTTGAGGAGAAGAGGAGAGAGAACCGCCTCGAAAAAAAAAAAATTAAGCAAAACGCCCTTCGAAAGGACGTTTTGTAATTTTTTATTATTATTTTATACTTCCCGCCACGCTGTTTTTTCTGAGAAAAATAATAATAATATTTAAATAAAAACGCCCCTAGGAAGGGCGTTTTTCCTTCTTATGGGCGTTTTTATTTAAAAATTATTTTTTTTTCTTCGGAGACTCTCCTCTCTCTCTCTTCCTCTCCCGCTGTCTCTCTCCCTTCTCTCTCTCTCTCTCCCTCTCCCTCTCCCTCTCCCTCTCCCGCTGTCTCTCCTGTCTCTCTCCTCTCTCCCTCTCCCGCTGTCTCTCTCCTCTCTCCCTCTCCCGCTGTCTCTCTCCTCTCTCCCTCTCCCGCTGTCTCCCTCCCTCTCCCTCCTCAGCCTGCAGCAAGCCGGTCGAGGCCCCCTCCGGTTGGACTTTGGGTTTTCGTACGAAAATTATTTGTTAAGGGGAGAGAGAGTAGAGAGGGGAGAGAGACACCGAGAGAGGAGAGAAGAGGGAAGAGAGAAGAGAGAGGAGAGAGAGAGGGGAGTGAAAAAAAAATTAATAAACAATATAAAACGCCCTTTCGAAGGACGTTTTCTATTATTTTATTTATAAATTTTTTTTTCTTTCTGCTCCGTTAACGAGTTATAATTTAATGACGGAAAAGCGTAAAACGTCCTTCCAAAGGGCGTTTTAATGCTTTTCCTATAAATTTTTAAACTTCGTTGCTTTTTTTATAAATATATTGAAGTTTTATGCTCTTAGTGAAATTTTCCGTACTTTAAACGAAAAAAAAAACCAAAATATTAATTCCAACCAAACATTTATTTTAAATAATTAAAAATTACAGAAAAATTTTAAAATTTTATATTTTATTTTAAAAAAAATCGGACATTTACATCTTTCAGCTCTTTTCTCTTGTCTCTCTATTCTGACTCCCACATCCCATTATCGCCCCTAATTATAGACAAGCTCGAGAAATCATACAATTAGCCCCAATGGTCAATAAAACTTTCGTCCGGTTGGACTAGTAAATTTTGTACAAATTTTACCGATCTATTTGGCGGACTCTTATCTCTCTTCAAAAAAAAAAAAATCTAAAACTATTTATCTACAGCAAATTTAACAAAAATATATTATTCTATATATAAAATTTTCTCATGTTAGTTCATATCAAATACATTGGACACAACACATACTCCAAAGTACACCAGAAAACCCCAAATTAGTGATATGCCCACGTTGTTTTGTTTGTATCAAGCATTGTCGAGTATGCAACATAACCCTTGTCAAATTAAGACAAATCTTAACAACCCATCAGACTCCAGCAACTACACGATCAGGTTGCAACAAGCTAGACATTTTTCAGATTGAAGACAACTACTTTTTAGACTACTACTTCGTTAAATCATCGTAACAAACTTCCAATACCATGTTGGTAATATCATTTCAAGTATATTACAGTCATTTTGAAATAAGTCATTTTGAAATAACGGATGGAAGAGTCTATTTAATCAAGTTGACAGTAGGAAGCACAAGATATAATAGATGCCAAAAAATAAATTCAAAAATATTTATTCTTTTGACTAATTTGATTAAATTATAGAATTATAAAATAAAAAAAAATTACCAACGAAATTGAGCTATCTGATGTGGGTGTCTAGACAGACAGTTGAAGCCAGATTGGGAGCAGCAATGGCACAAATTAGCAACTAGTAAAGTTTGCTGGCCTCGTTGAAAATGAAGATAACTCATTTCAAAAGGAATTTCAAAAGGAATTTTGGTTGTGGTGGTGGTGGTGGCGGCTGGGACTTGTGTTTGTGGGTTTCTTCTTTCTTATGTTTATAGGTAGCTGCTTGAACTCTATACGAACGAGAAGATAACGGCCCATGATGGTGTATTTTCGTAGCCATGGATATAATAATTGGAGGGATTGCTTTGCCCACTGGTTCCAGAAAACCAGGGGCGCCTTGAACTCAACAGAAAAAAATATCTATCATCCCGTGAGCTGAATCAAACTACTGGGTCCCTCCTCTTTCCCTCTGCATAGCATGCCAATAAATTGTCATGTCCCTTGTTTTGTCGTTTTTGTTGTTTTGTTGGTTGCCGTTCTTGTTTAGGATATCTTTAATGAATTCTAAAAAATGAGTTCATCCTAGTTAGGGTTGTATTTAAAAAAATTAAAAAAAAATCTATTCAAGTACTCATAATTTCTAAACAAAAATTGTATCAAAAAAAATTAGTACATTTCAATGATCCTCAATTTCTATCTTATTTGACAGAAAAAAAAATAATTAATTTAATAATTTAGTTTGAAAGTATGAACCAATATTAATAACATAAGAGAGAAATTTTGTACAAGAGCATAAATCCTTATAAAAATTCTCCTATCCATCAGTGTCATGTAGGATAAAAATTGCAATAGAATCCACTGTTGAGAGAACTTTTTTTTTCTAAAAGTAATTACTACCGTAAAAATAAGGGAGATAGAAACCCGATTGGATATGACCTTACTTAGTATATATGGTACTCATAAGAGAATGTTTGGTTCTGCAAAGTGGAAAAATCTAAAAATCGAGATTTTGTGTACGCATTACGGTAAAATAGAACGAAGTGAGAAATCGTTCGTTTGTGTACTTTGAAGAACTGGAGATTAGAAATAAAAAATACTAAAGTTCGATGTTTTGTTGGTTGTTGAAATGAGTAAAAAATTATAACTTTTTTTTGAAATAAGGTGAATAATAAATTTTCATTTTGTTAAATTAGAGGCAAAGTGGTGTCGGACCAAACGACCAACGTGGTATAAAGGAGGATTTTTTTACTTCCAAGCTCCACTTTGGAGAAAAAAATTCGGTGTCAAAATTTCAATTTTATGCCAGACAAGATTCATCGTTCATGTCACAGTAAACCTTATCCACAAAATCTCCAACCAAACAATGAGGATATTATCTCTTATGCTCGTTAAACATGGATTTTTCTGAAAAGAGATGGAAGACTTATAACCGATTTGCCACAATAATATAAAAGATAAGTCACGTTCACGTGACCGCATGTACAAAAAAATTATAATATTGTTGAAAAATTAGATAAAAATAAATTATATTAACATATTTTTAATATATGATTTGAATAAATATTAGTTAGGAAATGATATTATTCAAAAAATTAGATAAAAATAACTTATATTAACATATTTTAAATATAATTTGAATCTATTTTAATTATGATTTGTTATAGATAGAATTTTAGAATTTTAGAATTTTGAATATATGTTTAGTTAGATAATATCATATACTTTGTTTTAGAACCAGGACTCATTAGTTAATTTTAGGAGTTCAAGGAAATCCAACAAGTATTAAGTTCTAGGTCAGTTTGACAAGTAGTCACATTCACCACAGAACTTGAATATCCGGTATGGTCAAGATGTTTCATTACATTTACTACTAAATGTACGTGTTTTGTACGTAATTTTTTTAATATTATTATAAAATTATTTAAATATTTAAATATATTTTAATCATAATTTGTTACGAATATATTTTTATATTTTATAAAAATTCTTGAAAAGTATAGTCCTTTAGGTTGTATGTATATTCTCACGTAATAAAAAAAAATTTTAATTAATTGTTTAAATATATAATATTATATAATTATAATTAAACAACTTTTTTAGCTTATACGGTTAAAATAATTTTTTTTTTTTAGTTGATCAAGTTCTATTTTCCACGGTGTCATTTTTGAGGTGTCATTTTTGAACTGTTTTGAATGTCTTATATGACTTGTTTTGAGGACTAAATCTACTTATATGACTAGTTTTGAGGACTAAATCTACTTTTGAGGGCGAAAAAAAACCCCGAGTTAGATCCGAGCGTGAATAGAAACACCGTCAGATTTCTGGTCGAAATAACCGTCATAAACCATAGATGTTTTTGGACAAGTGCAACATCTTTGGATGAGTAATTCAGCCAAAGATGGAAAGAAAAAAGTGATATATTGAGAATGGAGACATCAATAAAGTAAATATCAGCATGGGAGATAATGGTGAATGACGGATAGAATAACAAGTTTTCATTCTTGCTGGAGTTTGATTTATGCAACAATATCAGCATGGGAGATAATAGAGAATGACGTATAGAATAACAAATATCAGCATATCAAACATTGCAAACAAAATTTTTATTTTTTTCCATACAAAATTTTTTTTTTCCACACAAGATAAGTTCAGTTCAATATACAATCTTTGAAGTCCGTTTTTTTGTTTCCATGGATGAAGTATAACAATACTATGTTCGCTTGGTGGTGTACTAAATATGTTAGCTTATGAAGGAGGTTTAGTTGAAATTCTTTTAATTGATCGAAATATTTCGTTTGATAATTTACATAATCTAATAAATGAAAAAAAATTCTATTGACTATGAATTTTTATTAGTACATATTTATCTATCTAATTGTATAAATTTAGTTAGTGAGGAAGCATGAAATTTTTTTCTTGAAGTTAATATACAATCATCGTAAATTAATATTTTTGTGACTTCACCACCACCACCACCACCAAGAATTAGTAGTTCTCCTAGTTATTCTCACCAAGTTATTTTATTTACTGAAGAAGATTTAATAGAAAATATAGATGATTAATTTGATGATAATGTTGATAGTTTAAACAATTTATTCATTAGAAGAGAATTTATGAATCGTCGTGCATTTAGAAGTTTTATTAGTGATATAATAATTGCAAAAAAAAATAATATTGCAGGACTACTATAAACAATGCTAGTGGAATTGTATATAAATGTAACGTTTATAGTTGTAATTGAAGAGTGTACGCTAAAGTCATTGGCAACGGTGAAACATTCGTCATTAATACGCTAGAAAATGTACATTCTTGTTTAGGTGGACTTACAACGAAAAATCATCCATTAGCGACAACTATATAGATTAAGAATAAGATTATTGATAAAATTCGTAATAATCAGTCGTATAGTCCATCGAATGTTATAAAGGATATCTATAGGGAAAATACCAAATACATATTAAATATTGCAAAGCTTGAAAAGCTAAAAAAATTGCTCTATCAGAAATAAATGGTAGTTATATTGATGCATATAGTAGTCTTGAATAGTATGCTTTTACAATCATTGAGACAAATCTAGGTAGCAGATGTTATATAAAGACTACAGAAAACAATAAGTTTCAAAGAATTTTTATTTGTTTCAAGGCATGCATTGATGACTTTTTTAAGAGGATGTTTACCTGTGATTAGTATTGATACTACATTTATTTCCTCTAAATTTCAAGATATATTATTTATTGCGTGTGCTCATGATCCTAACTATCAATTATATCCAATTGCTTAAGTTGTTGCTGAGAGCGAAAACACGTATGAATTCTTGGACTTGATTTTTAAACGGTTTGAAAATATCTTTTGAATGTAGTTTTAATGCATGAGATACTGTCACGCCCCAGTCCCAAAATGCCGAGGGACTGGAGATGCGAGACAATGGCCAGCAGCACGCACCGATGGATAACCCAATTTAATGGAGCCATCAGGGCGTACTTAAGCTGTAAATAAGGTCTACTACAACAAGTCACACTAATCTCATCCATAAAGATAAAAAAATTAACTGCATAATCAAATGGAAATAAGTAGCAACAACATCACAGCAAGTCAGTCGGAGGAACATTCCGACTATAGTCTGAATAAGCTGGCTCTATGGGCCAGGAACAAGAGATATAAACATGAAATAAATAAATAAGTACTGGAACAGGCACTCAGGAGAAGTCCTCGGCAGTCACCTCGTCTTCAGTGTTCGGTTCTGCTCCAGCAATAGTCTCAGCTCCGGTCCCGTATACCTCGGGATACTGCTCCTCAGCTAAACCTGGGGACATAATCCATTACAGGTCCTCAGTGGACATAGCAAGGCACAAAAATAAAACAAGCCAAATGAATAAGCAGTGCAATAAATAAATGAACAGCAGGGTAAACTAAGTAACCATCTATGTGATATGCAAATGAGAGCAACACTAGTACTCAGGCTGAGACCGCTACAAGCTCTGTGTCGGGGAGCCGGTAGCAGTAATAACACGTAAAGGGTCTAGCTCTGCTGGAGAGTCTACAACCTCACAATAATAGTATATATAAATATAGAACAGCCTGTACCTGTGTGTCTCTCCCCACCCAATGTAATCACGCAAGCCATGACCATAACGTCTCATGTCCATGTCAGCGGGATTATAACTAATGCAACCAGTTATACTGTCTATAAGTAAATGTCTCTATCAAGTCCTGTCTCCTTTACAGAATCACCACGAATATCTCAGGAGGATTCTGTCCATGATAGTGTCAAGTGTCCTGGGTTGTAGGGTACTTGATAGGTCAAGTACATAGTAAGGGAATCGTAAATCCATCTCTAAATGACGAACCCAACACCGCGTACGGTGTCGGTACCCGACTATGATCGGACACTAGGTACGTCATACGTTCCCTAGGTTAAGCAGTTTAAATCAGTTTATATGAATTTGCACAAGAAATCCAGCAGAGTATTTTTACAGAAAATATGAAAATAATGACCGCAAGTTTGGCAAGGTGCACTTGCCTGATATTTGAATTCCACTTAGGTCCTGGTTTCGGAAATTTCCAGAGATGTCTCCGAAAGCTGAAATAAACAGTACCATCACGCTCAAAAGGTATCAAACATCTAGGATCGCCTGTCCTTGGGTCCAATTTGAAGACAAGGGCAAAAACGACAATTTCGGACCAAAACGGGGTCCACCGGTGAGCTCGCTTTGCACCAAAAAATATGTCAGGATCAACGGTCTCCAATTTCACCAAACTTAGTGTCAACAGGTCAGGAACGCTGATACGAACCCAACGGAACTTCCAGATTTGAATTCCGATGGGCCGATCACAAAATCGCCCGTCGAGCGGGGCCTGTGGGGCCCACGACACGCGATTTCGTCAACGTTCTCAGAATCAGACCAAACTTGACCCACAGGACCAGCGTATTGCTACGAGTCCGATGACGCAAGTTTCGTCTCGATCCGACGTGTGTGCACGAAGTTAGGGTGAATTGCAGAAAAGGCGGATACGGGGCGATGTCCGCGGATACGCGTTGATTCCGGTGTGCACGCACACCCGAATCAGCTTCTGCGAAATCCCACACGTCCGTATCGACGAGGCGCACGTATCTGTGAAGACCGCACGCGACCAAGTTGTCCCGTTTGGCGGGGCGTACTCAGTTCCGGGGTGAAACAGGGTCTGATTTTTCCTGTTTTTGGATCGCGGTGTGCGATCACCACAGGACGCGATGCCCCGAGCGGTTTGTCCGGGCACCGAGAGGGTCATACAGGCTTCGCGTAGAAATTTACAGAATCGAAAACAGAGATCCGAGGTGCAAGTTACGAGTACCTGAAGGGGACCCGAAAACCGGGGTTTTCCTGTGTCCGACACGCGAGTTCGTGTCCTGCGGTGTCCGGCCTAGGGCTGGGCTTCAGTGTCCGTGTCTCCTGTTGGCGGACACGGTGGAGGCGACTCAGGGCGGTGAGGGGCCGACTAGGTCTCGGCGGCGCGTGCTGCTCCGGCGGAGGGGAGAACAGCCGAAGGAGGAGGGGGTTCTGGAGAGGGTAGGCCGACGTCGGCGCTCGGCTCCGGGCGGAGGAAGAAGAGGAAGGGTGGAGATGGGAGGTTCCGGCGTGGTGCTCGGCCGAGGGCAGCGGCTAGGGGAGGGGACGGCGGTCGCCGGAGTAGGGTTAGGGTTTCGGCTTGGGGGAAAGGGAGGCGGAGGAGAGGGGATTAAATAGGGCTCGAGGGAGGGGTTCGGCCGAGGCGACGTGGGCGAGGGTTTCGGAGGGGGAGGCGGTCGTGGAGGAGGACGTGGCCGGCCGGAAAACTCGGCGCCGGCGGAGGCTGCGGGGAGAGGGAGTCGTGGGACGCGGGCAGCGAAGTGGGGGAGGAGAAGAAGAAGCGGGTCGGGTCGGGTGCGGGTTCGGGTCTGGCCGACCCGCCCGACCCGTTAACAGCGGTGGGCTGGGTTCAAACGGGCTCGGCCCACTGGGCCGGGCCGGGCCCAAGAAAACAGAAAAATATATAAATAGTAAAATAATAATAATAAAAGAATCATTTAATTAGAAAATAGTTTTTAGGCTTTTAAAAATAGGTCCGAGGCCCAATAAAATCCCAGAAAATTACCCTAAGTCCGGTTTTTTTATTTTACACCATAAAATAATATTTTTATTTCATTTTAATGTTATTTATTGGTAATTAAAAAATTACAAACTCACTACAGGGCCTATGTAAATTCCTGAAAAATTGCATATTCATTCCAAAAATTGATTTTAAAAATCTAAAAAATATAGGGTATTTACAATCTACCCCCCTTAAGAGGATTGCGTCCTCGCAATCGAAGGGTAAACTATAAAGGCAAGATTTACAGAATTAAAGAATGCTTAGGTTCTACCTGATTCTGCAAATAAATGTGGATAACGCTGGCGCATAACATCTTCTCGTTCCCAGGTCGATTCGCCAAGAGAGTGCTGTTTCCAAGCTACTCGAACCAGCCTGATTGTCTGCCCTCGCAGTGTCTTCTCGCTGGTGTCGAGTATACCCACTGGCTGTTCCTCGTATCTCAGGCTAGGTCCCACCGAAATCTCGGAATGATCAACTATATGGCTTGGGTCTGTCACATACCTCCTCAGTTGTGAGACGTGGAATACGTCATGCACTCCCTCTAAGGATGGAGGTAATGCAAGACGGTAAGCCACCTCACCGATGCGCTCCAAGATATCAAATAGCCCAATGTACCTTGGGCTCAACTTGCCTCTGCTGCCGAATCTGATAGTACCTCTAGTGGGCGAGATCCTCAAAAATACATGCTCTCCTTCCTTGAACTCTAGGGGTCGTCTGTGTGCATCGGCCCAATGCTTCTGTCTATCCTGGGCTGCACGGAGATGGTTCTGAATCTGTTTTACTTTCTCCACTGTCTCCGTTACCAGCTCTGGACCTAGTAATTGACGTTCGCCAACGTCGCTCCAACATACAGGCGATCTGCACTTCCTTCCGTACAACGCCTCGAAAGGTGCCATCTGAATGCTTGCCTGATAGTTGTTGTTGTAGGAGAACTCCACTAAGTGCAGATGATCTTCCCAAGCTCCTCCGAAGTCCAGTATACATGATCGTAGCATATCCTCCAGGATCTGAATTGTGCGCTCTGATTGGCCATCTGTCTGAGGATGATAGGCAGTATTGAACTTGAGCCTGGTGCCGAGACTCTCTTGCATGCTTCGCCAGAAGTGAGATGTAAATCTCGAGTCTCGATCTGATACAATACTAACCGGCACTCCATGTAATTTTACGATCTGACGCATATACATGTCGGCTAGTACTTCCGTGGATTATCCGACTCTAAACGGCAAGAAGTGAGCCGACTTAGTGAGCCGATCCACGATGACCCATACTGCATCCTTACCACTAGGGCTTCTTGGAAATCCAGTGACGAAGTCCATGGTAATATGCTCCCACTTCCATTCAGGGATGGGAAGCGGCTGCAACATACCTGACCCTGAGGGAAGAGTCAAGACTGGTGCTGTTGTTAGACGCCTCTTCAGTTCTTCGAAGGCATTCTGGCATTCTTTCGTCCATAGGAACTCCTGATCCTTCCGTGTCAGCTTAGTCATCGGCTCTGCGATCCTTGAAAAATTTTCTACGAACCGCCGGTAATACCCAGCAAGTCCAAGAAAACTTCTCACTTCCGCAACAGAGGTAGGGGTAGGCCAGGTTTCTATAGCAGTGACCTTTTCTGGGTCCACAGACAGTCCTTCACCCGAGATAATATGCCCTAAGAATGGCATCTTGTCCATACAGAACTCACATTTGCTGAGTTTGGCATATAGCTTCTCCCTTCTCAAAGTCTCTAGCACAATTCTAAGGTGTTCCTCGTGCTCTTCGTGGTTCTTGGAGTAGACTAGGATATCATCAATGAATACCACCACGAACTTATCCAAGTACTGATGGAAGACTCCGTTCATCAAACTCATAAATACGGCGGGTGCGTTGGTTAAACCAAACGGCATTACTAGGAACTCATAATGTCCATACTTAGTTCTGAAGGCCGTCTTTGGGATATCTTCCTTCTTCACCCTAATCTGGTGATAACCGGATCTAAGGTCAATCTTTGAGAATACCTTAGCACCACTCAATTGGTCAAACAAATCATCAATGCGTGGTAATGGGTACCGGTTCTTAATAGTTACAGCATTAAGGGCTCTGTAATCAATGCACAGCCGTACAGATCCGTCCTTCTTGGGTACAAAAAGTATAGGTGCTCCCCATGGTGAAACACTGGGCCGGATAAATTCTTTCTCCAGAAGGTCGTCAACTTGTGTTTTCAGCTCCACTAACTCCTTAGGTGCTAGCCGATATACCGATGAAGTGATAGGTTCGGCTCCTGGAGTTAGGTCTATTGTGAATTCTATCTCCCGATCAGGTGGTAAACCTGGAAGATCGTCGGGAAACACATCCACAAATTCCGTTATGACTCTTGGGTAACTTGAATCCTCTTCTACAGTCAATACCCTAAGAGTTGGCTGGACCCCTTGTTCTACAGCTCCTCGTAGAAATTCAAACTCAGGAAGGCTAGGGGGTCTAAATATCACTTTTCCAAGCCGGCAATCCAGTGTCGCATGGTACTGACTTAACCAGTCCATACCAAGTACAACATCGTAATCAGGCATAGAAAAGATCAGGAATTGGGCTCGCATCTCTCGGCCACAGACTACTACCGAACATGATCTACAAGTATCACTAACCAGGATAATTCCACCTCCTGTTAGAATTCTCTTCATCTTCGAGAGAGGTGCGGTAGCTATTCTATGTGTGGCTACGAAGCTAGCAGCAATAAATGAATGCGAAGCTCCAGAATCAAATAATGCTACAGCAGGAATTGAAGCTACTAATATGGTACATGCTATCACTTCGCCTGTAGTAGCTTCCTCAGTAACTGCTAGTGCATATGCCTGACCTCGTCCCTGAGCGGGACCCCTTTGCTGACGAGCTTGTTGGAACAATGCTGCCTGAGGTGGTAGAGGTGGCCTGGCTCCTCCAGGCCCTGTCTGTGTTGCTCCCCCAGCTGGAAGAGCTGCAGGTGGAGCTGGTCGATTCGGAACTCCCTCTCGACGTTCCGAGCAGTCCTTTGAGAAGTGTTGTCCAGATCCGCAAACCAGGGAGAGTCCCAGCTTGCGTCGACATTCCTTTTCAATATGTCCTACCTTGCTGCAGTAATGGCAAGTAGGCAGGTTCTTAGTTGCTGCTCTTGGAGGCGGGCTCTTCTGGGGCCGTTTAGCAGATTCCCCTGGTGATGACTTGGACGGTGCTGAGGAGAAGGGACGTTTCAGGCTTGATTCCCTCCGAGTAACGCGCTCCAGCCGACGTGCTGCAGCTAGGACGTCGGAGTAAGAGGTGGGCGTGACCGATCCGATTAACTTCTGAAGCTCGAACCTGAGCCCATCAAAGAACTTTTCCGCCTTCTCCTCTTCGGTAGGAATTAGCGAAGGGGCGAAGCGGCTCAGGCGAATAAATTCGGCGTTATATTCCTCCACCGTCATGTTGCCCTGGATCAGGCGGTTGAATCTGTCTCGGAGTTCTGACCGAGCCACAGCAGGGATGTACATTTCCTGGAAGAGTCTGGAGAACTCCTCCCAGGTAACCTGATCATGTCCGAGCCTTCTTTCTTCGGACAACCACCAATGATGCGCGTTGTCCGTCAGTTGCATCCTGACGGCAGTCATCCATTTGTCCCTTGGTAGTTCGGCGGCCTCCAACTGATGCTGTGTGTTCGTAAGCCATTCATGCACTTCAGTTGGTCCTTCCTTGCCCGAGAAGGTACGGGGCTTGAGTTGACAGAAATCTGTAATAGATTCCGTCGCTGGCCGCCTATTTGGTGGATTTGCATGCTCCAATGCTGCGACTAGGCTGTTCCTTAGGTTCTCGGCCTCTCGGCGTTGGGTCTCCTGTTGAATCTGTTGTTGTGCCTGCATCATGGCGTAGAACATCTGGAACATTTGCTGGCCGTCCATTGCCTGTCCTGGGGGAAAGACAGGCATCGCAGGAGGGAACTGAGGAGGAGGCGGGATGTCATCACGCCTGAACCTGGAACTTGGCTGGCCAGTTTGATTGCTCTGAGAGGATTGTCCTCTGGTATCTGGCGTCGTTCCAGCTTCGCAGGTAAACCCTGCTTCAGTCGGTGTACCCAAGGGGGTCTCGTCACCACTTCTGGGATCCATAACTCTGCACCAAAAGGAAACAATGAGAATGCACAGAGGAATCAAAACAGGATGCAATTCAAGCAATTAAATTGAATTCGACATAGAGTTCAAAAATGATTCAATCAATGGATGAGATCCTATAACCTATCCTATCTTGTTGCAGGCCTGTCCGGTCCCTAAGTTAAAATCGAACAATTTAGTTTGGACCTGCATGGGCCACCACAAAAACCATGTCACGCCCCAGTCCCAAAATGCCGAGGGACTGGAGATGCGAGGCAATGGCCAGCAGCACGCACCGATGGATAACCCAATTTAATGGAGCCATCAGGACGTACTTAAGCTGTAAATAAGGTCTACTACAACAAGTCACACTAATCTCATCCATAAAGATAAAGAAATTAACTGCATAATCAAATGGAAATAAGTAGCAACAACATCACAGCAAGTCAGTCGGAGGAACATTCCGACTATAGTCTGAATAAGCTGGCTCTATAGGCCAGGAACAAGAGATATAAACATGAAATAAATAAATGAGTACTGGAACAGGCACTCAGGAGAAGTCCTCGACAGTCACCTCGTCTTCAGTGTTCGGTTCTGCTCCAGCAATAGTCTCAGCTCCGGTCCCGTATACCTCGGGATACTGCTCCTCAGCTAAACCTGGGGACATAATCCATTACAGGTCCTCAGTGGACATAGCAAGGCACAAAAATAAAACAAGCCAAATGAATAAGCAGTGCAATAAATAAATGAACAGCAGGGTAAACTAAGTAACCATCTATGTGATATGCAAATGAGAGCAACACTAGTACTCAGGCTGAGACCGCTACAAGCTCTGTGTCGGGGAGCCGGTAGCAGTAATAACACGTAAAGGGTCTAGCTCTGCTGGAGAGTCTACAACCTCACAATAATAGTAGATATATATATAGAACAGCCTGTAGCCTGTGTGTCTCTTCCCACCCAATTTAATCACGCAAGCCATTGTCACGCCCCGATCCCGTGGAATCGATAGTCGTCCCCCGGGCGTGACCGCCGTGCGGGCCTAGGTTGCGCTCCGCACAAGGCTAAGTATTTTTGTTTCGCATAGCGAGCACATATTCAGAGTACGCAGATAATTGAAACACATATTGAAACATGGAAAAGTTCTCTTTTTATTGATAATATGAACATCTATTATAAACTCCTTGAACTGAGTCATAAGGATTGCCTCTATGGGCTTACAAAAATATTGACACAAAATGAGATAACAGTCCTGTACATTACATCCTTACTATACTCAAAATATAAGACCTTGGGTCGGAACGACTGCTTTGCCACGAAGTTGCATGGTTGCTTGTGGCTAGCTTCTAACTTCAAAATGCTTCTTCTTGTTCTTCAAAATGCTTCAAAGGTAGCACGGTCGAGGCGTGCCTACAGCTGGACTGGATTGGGGGTTTGTCTCCTGCTCCTCGCTCGGCTCTCCTTAGCGCGGGGAACCTGTTTCAACGAGGGTCAGTACATCGAAACGTACTGGTGAAGGCAAGCTATCCCAACTATACCAATCAACACGTTGTTTTAATGAAACATGCATATTTGTGGGTTTCTATCTTGCCTTAGTTCATTTTACAGCAAGACATATATATATATAGAATCATTGAAATAACTCGCCACCGTTCGGTGAGATTTACCTGCCCGTCTGAACCACCTGCATAATACTTACCTTGCCTTCCCTGTCAAGAAGACACAAGTTAGTAGCAACAGGTTTAAATATACAAGGGGGATCACTGGCACGTTGCCATAATGGACGGGCTAGTCTCAGTACGGAGTGCCGTGCGACGCATAGATCAGGACGTCCCAAGGCATTCCGTCCTATAGCAGGCGACTATCATGAGTTCCGTCCGGATCGGATCGGTGCCGGTGCCCCAGCGACCGTCCGCAGGAACTAAGACCTTGTGCACAAGTTGTCCGTGATCAACGCAGTACACTAAGTTAGCAATCGTGGCAAATCAGGGCATATCAGGAGCAGGGCAGTACAGGGCAAGATTTACTTTCGCATAGCCTATCTGTTCAGTTTATGGCATTGAAAATGAGTTCTATACATAGCACAGTTCTAAGAAGAAATATACATTTTAACTTATATTTATGCATATGATAAACATTTCCAAACGAGCAAGCATATAAGTAAGTAACCGTTCACAAGTTTCATTTGACAAGCAATATTTCCCAAGTCTACTCCCTTATTATCTTGATGTCTTTTAGTTATTTACTTGGTATCGTTTGATCGGGCAAAGCACGAACGCAAGATTTTGATGTGAAGACTAGCAAGTAGGGCTAGCTAATCGGGTTGGTAGCCACTCACTTTAGTGGTTGGAAGGAGGAAGGAAGGAAGTGATTTAGGAGTCCGCTTGAGCGACGCCTACTGCTGGATCACCTGTATTGACACGAACAGCTGATCAGTACTTCTTCCTCTTTTTCCATTATCGGAATTGAAGTGCAGTCCTAAGAACGAAAGCAATGAAATCATCGAAACCGTTCAAGAAAACCCAAGCAAACCCGAAAACCAACTCAAGGCACGAAAGCAACAAGCGACAGCGAAAACTAGGCAACAAAAGAATGCAGCGGAGAGGTCCCTCCTGACTCTGCCGCTAAGTCGATCCTTGGGGCACGGTCCACTGAATATGGGAATCGATTCCGAAGAGACAAATCCATAACGAGAATGAGTTCTTGATTCAATCTATCCCGATCGAACGATACCGTCTAGTATTTCTTAGCCGCGCTCCCCGAATAGGGGGAACGGGGCACCACATCCTACCCAACTAATTGGAAGTTTCGTCCCGAAACTTAAGGAATAAAACCTACCACTAGGAAATAATGAGGGGAACCGTTCCCTCATATCAGATTCGAGCTCCCAAGTAGATTCTTCGACAGAGTGATTCCGCCAAAGCACGCGCACTAGAGGAACCGAACGGGTCCGAAGCAGCTTTTTTTTTCTATCCAAAATTTGTACCGGCTGTTCTACATACGTCAAGTCGGGCTGAAGGTTCAGTTGTCCCAGGTCTACCACGTGGCTTGGATCGTACACATATTTTCTAAGTTGAGAAACATAGAATATATCATGTACGTCAGCTAGGGATGGTGGTAGGGCGATCTGATAAGCAACTGAAGCAACCCGCTTTAGTATTTCGAACGGGCCGACAAATCGTGGACTTAGCTTTCCCTTTGCTCCGAACCTGCTGACCCCTCGCATGGGTGAGACCTTGAGGAATACCCGGTCACCTACTTGAAACTCTAGCGGTCTCCGATGAACATCCGCATAGCTCTTCTGACGACTTTGAGCTATCTTTAATCTGTCCCGAATCAGCCGAACCTTCTGGACGGTCTGCTCCACGAGCTCAAGGCCAAGTACTTGCCGCTCCCCGACTTCGTCCCAACAGATAGAAGATCTACACTTCCGCCCGTATAACGCCTCATACGGCGCCATTTGAATGCTTGATTGATAACTATTGTTGTAAGCAAATTCGGCTAGAGGTAGATGAAGGTCCCAACTAGTCTTCGTGTCCAAGGCGTAGAGTCGCAGCATGTCGTCGAGGATCTGGTTGACGCGCTCTGTTTGGCCATCGGTCTGTGGATGGTAGGCGGAGCTGAATTTCAACTTCGTCCCCATTGCTGACTGCAGGCTTCCCCAGAAACGTGATATGAATCGACCATCTCGATCGGAGACTATGGTTACGGGCACGCCGTGAAGTCGGATGATTTCGTTGAGATATATCTGAGCCAGGCGGTCGGCACTCCAAGTAGATTTGATAGGCAGAAAGTGAGCTGACTTGGTGAGTCGATCGACGATAACCCAGACTGCATCATGTCCCCGTTGCGTCCTCGGCAAGCCAACAATAAAGTCCATCGTTATATCATCCCATTTCCACTCCGGAATAGCAAGGTTCTGAAGCTCTCCGCCTGGTTTCTGGTGTTCGGCCTTTACTCGTTGACAAGCCATGCAATGCGACACAAACTGCGCCACATCCCGTTTTAAGCCGTGCCACCAAAACGTCGTGCGAAGATCCCGATACATCTTAGTGCTACCTGGATGAGAAGTATAACTAGCATAGTGAGCTTCCGTGAGTATCTCTTGTTTGAGGGCCGCGTCGTTCGGAACACATAGTCTTTCCTTTACTCGAAGCATCCCATCCGCGCTTACCGCAAAGTCGGACGCCTTTCCTGCCAAGATGAGGGCATGCATCTTCTGCAGGAACGGGTCGTCCTTCTGAGCGGCCTTCACTTTGTGTAACAAGTCAGGCTCGAGGCGCAGTTGAGCTACTTGCGCCCACTTCTTATATCTTATTTTCAGTGTGATACCCAGTGATTCAAGATCTCGGCGCAGCTTATCATCAATAACCAAACTCCCTACAAACACTCGACTCAACGCGTCAGCTACTACGTTTCCCTTTCCAGGCGTGTATCTGATCGTGAGATCGAAGTCGCTGAGGAGTTCAAGCCATCGCCGCTGCCGAAGATTCAAATCCTTTTGAGTGTACAAGTATTTCAGGCTCTTATGGTCTGTATAGATTTCGCACGGCACGCCATAAAGATAGTGACGCCACAGCATCAATGCAAATACTACCGCGGCAAGTTCGAGATCATGCGTTGGGTAGTTCTGCTCGTGAGGCTTTAGCTGTCTAGACGCGTAGGCTATCACCTTATCGCGCTGCATCAGGACACATCCTAGACCCTTTCCGGAGGCATCACTATATATTTTAAAGTCATCCGGTCCGTTCGGCAGAGTGAGAATTGGGGCAGAGATAAGGCGCTGCTTTAACTCCGTAAACGAAGCTTCACAGTCCTCTGTCCAAGTAAACTTCGCACCCTTTCGTGTCAACTGAGTCAAGGGCGAAGCAATCCTAGCAAAATTTTGTATAAATCTTCGGTAGTACCCTGCCAGACCAAGAAAACTTCGGATGTCGCTAGCTGACTCCGGTCGTTTCCACTGCGTGATTGCTTCTATTTTCTTCGGATCAACTGAGATGCCTTCCGAGGAGATGATATGCCCCAAAAATGAGATACTGTCCAGCCAAAATTCTGATTTGCTTAATTTGGCATACAACTTGTGGTCTCGAAGGGTTTGCAGCACCATCCGCAGGTGTCCTGCGTGCTCATCCCTAGTCTTCGAGTACACTAAGATGTCATCGATAAACACCACCACGAATTTATCGATGAAGGGCCTAAAGACACGGTTCATCGTATCCATGAATGCAGCAGGAGCATTCATCAGTCCAAACGGCATCACGGAAAACTCGTAATGGCCGTAGCGGGTTCTGAAAGCAGTCTTGGGTACGTCTTCTGGCTTAATCTTCAGCTGGTGATAACCCGAGCGAAGATCAATTTTAGAAAACACCGTTGCCCCTTGTAACTGATCAAACAAGTCATCTATCCGTGGCAGAGGATATTTGTTCCTGATTGTGACCTTGTTTAATTCCCTATAGTCTATGCAGAGGCGTAGAGTTCTGTCCTTTTTCTTCACAAAGAGCACGGGAGCGCCCCAAGGAGACACGCTCGGACGGATGAACCCGCGATCAAGCAATTCCTGGAGTTGGCGCTTTAATTCATTCAGCTCTGCAGGTGCCATTCTGTACGGAGGCTTTGAAATCGGCTGTGTATTTGGAAATGTGTCTATAGTGAATTCAATCTCTCGATCGGGCGGCATGCCGGGTAGTTCGCTCGGAAACACGTCGGGGAACTCCGTCTCAACGGAATTAGGCTCGACGTTTGCGTAGTCCTGCCGCGCGTCCCGAACTGATGCTAGAAATCCCTCGCAGCCTGTGTAGAGCATTCGTCGAGCAGATTTTGCCGAAATCACCATGCAGGCCTTGGTCGCATCGTTCGCTGGACTACTGGTGTAACAGAACACGGCTTCTCCGGGCAGACGGAAAACGACTCGCTTCTCTGCACACTCAATAGTTGCCGCGCACGCGCCTAGCCAGTCCATTCCCAAAATGATATCATAGTCTCGTACATCAAGAACTAAAACATCAAGTGACAGCTTTCTCTCCCCAATACAGATATAACCGCCTAGGCATGCTGAACAGACAGGAATTTTTGTACCAGACGGGGTGCTAACGCTTAAATCTAAATGCAACGGAGTCATTTTAACATTGTTCTCCGTTGCGAAGTTTGTAGAAATAAAGCTATGGGTTGCACCTGAATCAAATAGAACGCGAGCAGGTATATTATTGAAAAGTAAGGTACCTGACACGACGGTATCCGAAGCTAATGCTTCTTCCCGTGTCATGGTGTAGACTCGGCCTTGAGCTTGATTACGCCCTTGCTGAGGCGCCGCTCGATTTGCCTGAGGAGCCGGAGTCTGATCTGGTTGTTGCGATGGACGACGCGGACAGCTGCTAATCTGATGGCCTGGATCGCCGCAACGGAGACAAGTCCCTAGCTTGCGGCGACAATCTTTTTCGATATGCCCTGGCTTCCTGCAAAAGTTGCAGGTCTTGCTAGTGTCTCCACGCTGTTTACCGCCGTTATTTGGACGCTTTGCAGCGTTGTTTCCTCTATCATTGCCTTGGCGTTTGTGATTGGAAGTTTGCACAGCGCCGGCAGCAACGTGAGGATACTGCGGTTCCAGGGAGAGGGCATGGTTTAATACTTCCCGCATTGTCTGATACTGCGGAACGGCTACGTGCCCGTGAATGCCAGGACGTAGCCCTCCTTCGAATCGTCTGGCACGACTCGATGCATCCGGTAGATAAGCGGTAGCAAATTTGGCTAGTTTGTTGAATTCTGCCGAGTATTGCTTCACCGTCATACTGCCCTGCCGGAGTTGAATGAACTCGTTTTCCCGTTGACGTCGTAGAGGTGGGGGTATAAACTCCTCCTCGAACGCGGCACGAAAAGTCGTCCACGCGATCGCCTCCTCTCCTTGGCCAAGTTGAAGAGATCGTCGATGCACGTCCCACCAGTCGTGCGCATTGAGGCGAAGCAGTAGTTGGGCACAGGTGACGCGCTTGTCTTCCGGCACTTCGAGGAGAGAAAAATGATCTTCAAGCTCGGCGAGCCAATCTAGGGCCACGATCGGGTCCTCAGTCCCATTAAATATCGTGTTACAGACCTTCTTGAAGTTGCCAAAAGCGAAGGCAGTCACTTTCTTCGTCCTTGGCGCTAGCGGTGGTTCGACTTCAAGCGCTGGCTGCTCCACTGGTGTAGCTGTCGTTGCGGCAGAATGGTTGGAGGCCAGGGTCTGAACAAGCTGCTGCAGGGTATCTACCTGCTTTTGTTGGACTGAGAGCCGGACCTCTAGGTTGCTCTCGAACTTGGCTTGGCGGGCATCATCCCTCTGTCTTTGCTCGGTTAACATTTGCACCACTTGTTGAATCGAATCTGTTTGAGACATGCCCCGTTGGCTCCGAGAGCTTCCTGATGTTCCGGAGCTGCTCTCCTGAGTCCGTGTCTCGCCTGGCGCTAGCGCTGATGGTTGCGCTTGCGTCGTTCCTTGAAAGGAAGGTAAATTACATCAGGATCATAATGTATTATGGACTTATTGCATGAACGTATCTCATTTTGGCCTTAACGAGTTCAGGAGTTCGCACAGGAATTTATCGTTAAGGGAACTTTTCCAGTTTAAGAGTCAAAGAAACTTTGAATCTGTGCTCTGATACCAACATGTCACGCCCCGATCCCGTGGAATCGATAGTCGTCCCCCGGGCGTGACCGCCGTGCGGGCCTAGGTTGCGCTCCGCACAAGGCTAAGTATTTTTGTTTCGCATAGCGAGCACATATTCAGAGTACGCAGATAATTGAAACACATATTGAAACATGGAAAAGTTCTCTTTTTATTGATAATATGAACATCTATTACAAACTCCTTGAACTGAGTCATAAGGATTGCCTCTATGGGCTTACAAAAGTGTTGACACAAAATGAGATAGCAGTCTTGTACATTACATCCTTACTATACTCAAAATATAAGACCTTGGGTCGGAACGACTGCTTTGCCACGAAGTTGCATGGTTGCTTGTGGCTAGCTTCTAACTTCAAAATGCTTCTTCTTGTTCTTCAAAATGCTTCAAAGGTAGCACGGTCAAGGCGTGCCTACAGCTGGACTGGATTGGGGGTTTGTCTCCTGCTCCTCGCTCGGCTCTCCTTAGCGCGGGGAACCTGTTTCAACGAGGGTCAGTACATCGAAACGTACTGGTGAAGGCAAGCTATCCCAACTAT
Organism: Iris macrosiphon; assembly: GCA_036927795.1. Lineage (NCBI taxonomy): Eukaryota > Viridiplantae > Streptophyta > Magnoliopsida > Asparagales > Iridaceae > Iris > Iris macrosiphon. The sequence continues at coordinate 123,590,454 of JAYESA010000017.1, read as the reverse complement.
ACCAATCAACACGTTGTTTTAATGAAACATGCATATTTGTGGGTTTCTATCTTGCCTTAGTTTATTTTACAGCAAGACATGTATATATATAGAATCATTGAAATAACTCGCCACCGTTTGGTGAGATTTACCTGCCCGTCTGAACCACCTGCATAATACTTACCTTGCCTTCCCTGTCAAGAAGACACAAGTTAGTAGCAACAGGTTTAAATATACAAGGGGGATCACTGGCACGTTGCCATAATGGACGGGCTAGTCTCAGTACGGAGTGCCGTGCGACGCATAGATCAGGACGTCCCAAGGCATTCCGTCCTATAGCAGGCGACTATCATGAGTTTCGTCCGGATCGGATCGGTGCCGGTGCCCCAGCGACCGTCCGCAGGAACTAAGACCTTGTGCACAAGTTGTCCGTGATCAACGCAGTACACTAAGTTAGCAATCGTGGCAAATCAGGGCATATTAGGAGCAGGGCAGTACAGGGCAAGATTTACTTTCGCATAGCCTATCTGTTCAGTTTATGGCATTGAAAATGAGTTCTATACATAGCACAGTTCTAAGAAGAAATATACATTCTAACTTATATTTATGCATATGATGAACATTTCCAAACGAGCAAGCATATAAGTAAGTAACCGTTCACAAGTTTCATTTGACAAGCAATATTTCCCAAGTCTACTCCCTTATTATCTTGATGTCTTTTAGTTATTTACTTGGTATCATTTGATCGGGCAAAGCACGAACGCAAGATTTTGATGTGAAGACTAGCAAGTAGGGCTAGCTAATCGGGTTGGTAGCCACTCACTTTAGTGGTTGGAAGGAGGAAGGAAGAAAGTGATTTAGGAGTCCTCTTGAGCGACGCCTACTGCTGGATCACCTGTATTGACACGAACAGCTGATCAGTACTTCTTCCTCTTTTTCCATTATCGGAATTGAAGTGCAGTCCTAAGAACGAAAGCAATGAAATCATCGAAACCGTTCAAGAAAACCCAAGCAAACCCGAAAACCAACTCAAGGCACGAAAGCAACAAGCGACAGCGAAAACTAGGCAACAAAAGAATGCAGCGGAGAGGTCCCTCCTGACTCTGCCGCTAAGTCGATCCTTGGGGCACGGTCCACTGAATATGGGAATCGATTCCGAAGAGACAAATCCATAACGAGAATGAGTTCTTGATTCAATCTATCCCGATCGAACGATACCGTCTAGTATTTCTTAGCCGCGCTCCCCGAATAGGGGGAACGGGGCACCACAGCCATGACCATAACGTCTCATGTCCATGTCAGCGGAATTATAACTAATACAACCAGTTATACTGTCTATAAGTAAATGTCTCTATCAAGTCCTGTCTCCTTTACAGAATCACCACGAATATCTCAGGAGGATTCTGTCCATGATAGTGTCAAGTGTCCTGGGTTGTAGGGTACTTGATATGTCAAGTACATAGTAAGGGAATCGTAAATCCATCTCTAAATGACGAACCCAACACCGCGTACGGTGTCGGTACCCGACTATGATCGGACACTAGGTACGTCATACATTCCCTAGGTTAAGCAGTTTAAATCAGTTTATATGAATTTGCACAAGAAATCCAGCAGAGTATTTTTACAGAAAATATGGAAATAATGACCGCAAGTTTGGCAAGGTGCACTTGCCTGATATTTGAATTTCACTTAGGTCCTGGTTTCGAAAATTTCCAGAGATGTCTCCGAAAGCTGAAATAAACAGTACCATCACGCTCAGAAGGTGTCAAACAGCTAGGATCGCCTGTCCTTGGGTCCAATTTGGAGACAAGGGCAAAAACGACAATTTTGGGCCAAAACGGGATCCACCGGTGAGCTCGCTTTGCACCGAAAAACGTGTCAGGGTCAACGGTCTCCAATTTCACCAAACTTAGTGTCAACAGGTCAGGAACGCTGATACGAACCCAACGAAACTTCCAGATTTGAATTCCGATGAGCCGATCACAAAATCGCCAGTCGAGCGGGGCCTGTGGGGCCCACGACACGCGATTTCGTCAACGTTCTCAGAATCGGACCAAACTTGACCCACAGGACCAGCGTATCGCTACAAGTCCGATGGCGCAAGTTTCGTCTCGATCCGACGTGTGTGCACGAAGTTAGGGTGAATTACAGAAAAGGCGGATACGGGACGATGTCCGCGGATACGCGTTGATTCCGGTGTGCACGCACACCCGAATCAGCTTCCGCGAAATCCCACACGTCCGTATCGACGAGGCGCACATATCTGTGAAGACCGCACGCGACCAAGTCGTCCCGTTTGGCGGGGCGTACTCAGTTCCGGGGTGAAACAGGGTCTGATTTTTCCTGTTTTTGGATCGCGGTTTGCGATCACCACAGGACGCGATGCCCCGAGCGGTTTGTCCGGGCACCGAGAGGGTCATACAGGCTTCGCGTAGAAATTTACAGAATCGAAAACAGAGATCCGAGGTGCAAGTTACGAGTACCTGAAGGGGACCCGAAAATCGGGGTTTTCCTGTGTCCGATACGCGAGTTCGTGTCCTGCGGTATCCGGCCTAGGGCTGGGCTTTACTGTCACGCCCCAGTCCCAAAATGCCGAGGGACTGGAGAAGCGTGACAATGGCCAGCAGCACGCACCGATGGACAATCCAATTTAATAGATCCATCAGGGCATGCTTAAGCTGTAGTCTAGCAGTAATAAGTTACAAGTCTCAGGTATTACTAATCTCATCCACAGAATAAACACAGATTAATTGCCAGAAATCATGCAATGGAAATAAATATGCAATATCAAATAAGGTTATCTCGGGAAACAATCCGAGAAATTATTCTGTTACATTTAAGGAGAAAAGACAGGAAATAAAATGCTGGAAATAGAAATACTGTGTTGTTGAAGCCGGTGCTCAGGAGAAATCTTCGGCCACTACTTCGTCCTCTGTTCCTTGTTCTGCTCCAAGGAGTGCTCCGGTACCGTACACCTCTGGGTAGTTCTCTTCAGCTGTACCTGGGGACATAATCCGGATCCAGGTCCTCAGGGGACAGCAAGGTACAGAAAATACAAGCCAAAATAAACACAGTGCAGCAGATAATTAAACAAGAGGGTAAGCTATGTAACCAGCTAAGTGATATGCAATATGAGAGCAGCACTAGAATTCAGGCTGAAGCCACTACAAGCTCTGTGTCGGGGAGCCGGTAGCGGCAATAACTATGAATTATACTCTGAAATATACTATGTTATATATATATAATATCAGCCTGTAGTCTGTGTGTCTCTCCCCACCCAATGTAATCCCATGTCTCATGTCCACGATGCCTCATGTCCATGTCACGCACGATTATAACTAATGCAGTAAGTCTGATAGCTATGAATCAAATGTCTAAGAATGTAAAGTCTATGTCATACAACATGCATCCTATACAGAATCACCTCGAATGACTCAGGAAGACTCTGTCTCATGGAATAGTGTCAAGTGTCCTGGGTTCTGGTGTACTTGATAGGACAAGTACGAGAATTATCGGGTCTCGTTAACCATGTCTATGTGACGTTACACAACCCCGCGTACGGAGTTGGCACCCGACTATGATCGGACACTAAGCACGTCACCCGTTTCCTAGGTTAAGCAGTTAAAACAAGTTTATATTTAACTCCACAAGAAATTAAGTAAATTACTATGTCAAGAATTACTGAGACTTGGCAAGCTTTACTTGCCCACTAATGCATAATTAAGTCCAGAAAATAATTAGCAAGCTGCAGGGTTTGGCAAGGTACACTTGCTTGTGGTTCTGGCTATGTTTGCGATTCTGACTTCAGCTGAATTTGCAGGCGGTACTCCGGTTGCTGAAACAAACAACACCATCAGATCCAGAAAATATCAATCAGCTAGAAACGCCATTCCTTGGGTCCAATTTGGAGACAAGGGCAAAACGGGGTCCACATGCGGGCCCGCTTTGCACTGAAAAATGTGTCCGGGTTAACGGTCTCCAAATTCACCAAACTCAGTGTCAACAGGTCAGAAACGCTGATACGAACCCAACGGAACTTTCAGAATTGGATTTCGATGAGCCGAACACAAAATCGCCCGTCGAGCGGGGCCTGTGGGGCCCACGACACGCGATTTTGTCAACGTTCTCAGAATCGAACCAAACTTGACCCACAGGACCAGCGTATCGCTACGAGTCCGATGGCGCAAGTTTCGTCTCGATCCGACGTGTGTACACAAAGTTAGGACACGTTCCAGAAAGTACGGATACGGGGCGATGTCTGCGGATACGCGTTGATTCCGGTGTGCACGCACACCCGAATCGACTTCTGCGAAATCTCACACGTCCGTATCGACGAGGCGCACGTATCTGTAAAGACCGCGCGCGACCAAGTCGTCCCGTTTGGCGGGGCGTACTCAGTTCCGGGGTGAAACAGGGTCTGGTTTTTCCTGTTTTTGGATCGCGGTGTGCGATCACCACAGGACGCGATGCCCCGAGCGGTTTGTCCGGGCACCGAGAGGGTCATACAGGCTTCGCAACGCAATTTGCGAAATCGAAAACGGAGCTACGAGCAAAAAGTTACAAGTACCTGAAGGGGACCCGAAAAACAGGGTCGAGTCGTGTCCGACACGTGTCCGACTCGTGTCGGACACAGGGATCTGAAATTAGGGTTAGGGTTTCGGCTCGGGGTGCTGGCCGAGCTCCGGCAGGGGAGGCCGGGCTCAGGCGGAGGGGGCTGGGGCACGGGCGGCCGGGCTCTGCGGCGAGGCGGCGCGGCGCTCGAGCGGAGGAGGCGGCGGCGAGCACGGCGGCCGGAGGCGGCTCGGGCTGCCCGAGCTGCTGCTGCTGTTGCGCTGCGGCTGGGCTCGACGGAGAAGGAAGGAGGGGCGGATCGCTGCGGTGGCTGGCCGGTCCGGGCGTCGACGGGGAGGGGAGCCGACGAGGAGCGTGGCGGCGTCGACGGCGGTGGGGGTACGGCGGAGAGTGGTGGTGGTCGGGTTCAGCCGAGGGGGTTTATATAGGGTGGCCGGAGGGGGTCGGGGCCGAGACGGGCGGCGCGTGGGGGTCGTGGGCGGCCGGAGCGGGCGGAGGCGGCGGAAAACGCGGCGGCTGGCCGAGTCGTGGGGAGAGAGGGGGGGTCGGGCTAGCGGGTTGCGGGTCGGGTCTGGCGGATCCGACCCGACGCTAGGGCTGGGCTCGGGTTGGGCTGGGCCGGGCCGGCCCAACGGGCTGGGCAATTTAAAAAAAATAAAAAATAATAATAATAATAATAATAATAATAAAATCCATAATTAATTTATAAATAATTAATTAAATAAGTAAATACTATTTAGGTATTTAAAAATAGGTCCGGGGTCCGATAAATTTCAGAAAAATTGCCCTAAGTCCAGTTTTTCATTTTACACCCAAAAATATTATTTTCATAATATTTTAATATTCTTTATTATCATTTAAAAATCACTTAATAAATAAAACCCTGTTTTTAAATTACAGAAAATTCCCAGAAAATTCCAGAAAATTGTGAAAAATCCAGTTTTTAAAATTTTGAAAAATCAGGGGGGTTACAATCTACCCCCCTTAAGAGGATTGCGTCCTCGCAATCAAAGAATAACCGGTCAACAGAGATGACGCGGTCGAAATCATCGTTTGAAATACATCACAAGATACTTAGGGAAGTATCGTTTCCCTAAAAATTAAAAGTTATACACTTTCCAGGAAAATCTAGTTAAAGCAAGAAAATTACAACTTTTATGAAAACCAGGTTATTATTAACAAGTTGCGATTTACTAGGTTGGGGCTGAGGTCACGAACCAACGGCCACGAACTACAACAAGACTAAAACGGATAACTGCGAATCACTTACTCGCATCGGCTTCCTGCACAGTCATCGCGTAAGCTTGTCCTCGTCCTTGAGGTAGATTCCTCTGCTGCTGCTGGGCTTGCTGGAAGAGTGTCGCCTGAGGTGCCAGAGGTGGCCTCGGTGCTGGCAAAGCTGGTTGGTTTGCCCTTGGTGCTCCATCTCGATGCTGGGGACAGTCCTTGGCTATGTGTTGATTGGTGCCGCAAATCAGGCACAATCCCAACTTGCGTCTGCAGTCCCTCTCGACATGGCCTATCTTGCCGCAGTAGTGACAGGTAGGAAGGGTCTGCGAAGCTGTCCTCGGTGGCTGGTGCGTGTGAGATCTCTTTGCAGATTCTCCTGGTGAGGTTCTGTCTGGTGCTGAGGTGATTGGCCGCTTGTGGCGAGACTCCCTCCTGGTGACGCGTTCCATGCGTCGGGCTGCAGCGAGAACGTCCGAGTAGGAGGTAGGTGCGACGGATCCGATGAGTCTCTGTAGCTCAAAGTTTAGTCCGTCGAAGAACTTCTCGGCCTTCTCTTCCTCTGTCGGGGTCAGGGTTGGGGCGAAGCGGCTCAGACGAATGAATTCTGCGTTGTACTCTTCCACCGTCATAGAGTCCTGGGTGAGGCGATTGAATTTGTCCCGCAGTTCTGATCGAGCGATAGCCGGAATGTACATCTCTTGGAAGAGTCTGGAGAACTCCTCCCAAGTGACTCGGTCTGGTCCGAGTCGCGTCTCCTCAGACAACCACCAGTGGTGCGCGTTGCCTGTCAATTGCATTCGGACGGCAGTCATCCAGCGTTCCCGTGGAAGCTCAGCTGCTTCAAGTTGATGCCGAATGTTGGTGAGCCATTCATGAACTTCTGTGGGCTCTTCCTTTCCAGAAAAGGTGCGGGGCTTCAGTTGGCGGAAGTCAGTGATTGAGCCTGTAGTTGGTCGTCGAGTTGGTAGGTTGGCCTGCTCCAGTACAGTTACGATGCTGTCCCTCCAGAAGTTAGCTTCGCGACGCTGAGCCTCGTGTTGGACTTGTTGCTGCGCCTGCATCATCGCGTAGATCATTTGGAATATCTGCTGCCCGTCAATTGGCTGTTCTTGTGGGAGTACGGGCGTTGGTGGAACGAACTGCGGCGGAGGTGGAATGTCATCGCGTCGGAATCGGGAGGTAGGTTGACCTGCCTGCTGGCTTTGTTGAGTTGAGGGAACTCCTCCGACTGGTGTCACTTCGTCGTCGTAGGTGACACCTGTAGCTTGTGGGATTCCGGCGGGAGTCTCATTGCATTCTTGTGGGTCCATTTTCCTGCATCCAAAATACCCAGTAAGAGGCGTACAGGAATCAAGGCAAGATGCAAGTCAAATAAATTTATTCGAATGCGATACTGATTATCAAAAACGATTCAAGCAAGTGGATGAGATCCTAAAAACTTATCCTATTCTTTATTGCAGGCCTGTTCGATCCCTAAGTTGAAACCGAACAATTTTGTCGTTGACCTGCATGGGCCACCACAAAAACCATGTCACGCCCCAGTCCCAAAATGCCGAGGGACTGGAGAAGCGTGGCAATGACCAGCAGCACGCACCGATGGACAACCCAATTTAATGGATCCATCAGGGCATGCTTAAGCTGTAGTCTAGCAGTAATAAGTTACAAGTCTCAGGTATTACTAATCTCATCCACAGAATAAACACAGATTAATTGCCAGAAATCATGCAATGGAAATAAATATGCAATATCAAATAAGGTTATCTCGGGAAACAATCCGAGAAATTATTCTGTTATATTTAAGGAGAAAAGACAGGAAATAAAATGCTGGAAATGAAAATACTGTGTTGTTGAAGCCGGTGCTCAGGAGAAATCTTCGGCCACTACTTCGTCCTCTGTTCCTTGTTCTACTCCAAGGAGTGCTCCGGTACCGTACACCTCTGGGTAGTTCTCTTCAGCTGTACCTGGGGACATAATCCGGATCCAGGTCCTCAGGGGACATCAAGGTACAGAAAATACAAGCCAAAATAAACACAGTGCAGCAGATAATTAAACAAGAGGGTAAGCTATGTAACCAGCTAAGTGATATGCAATATGAGAGCAGCACTAGAATTCAGGCTGAAGCCACTACAAGCTCTGTGTCGGGGAGCCGGTAGCGGCAATAACTATGAATTATACTCTGAAATATACTATGTTATATATATATAATATCAGCCTGTAGTCTGTGTGTCTCTCCCCACCCAATGTAATCCCACGTCTCATGTCCACGATGCCTCATGTCCATGTCACGCACGATTATAACTAATGCAGTAAGTCTGATAGCTATGAATCAAATGTCTAAGAATGTAAAGTCTATGTCATACAACATGCATCCTATACAGAATCACCTCGAATGACTCAGGAAGACTGTCTCATGGAATAGTGTCAAGTGTCCTGGGTTCTGGTGTACTTGATAGGACAAGTACGAGAATTATCGGGTCTCGTTAACCATGTCTATGTGACGTTACACAACCCCGCGTACGGAGTTGGCACCCGACTATGATCGGACACTAAGCACGTCACCCGTTTCCTAGGTTAAGCAGTTAAAACAAGTTTATATTTAACTCCACAAGAAATCAAGTAAATTACTATGTCAAGAATTACTGAGACTTGGCAAGCTTTACTTGCCCACTAATGCATAATTAAGTCCAGAAAATAATTAGCAAGCTGCAGGGTTTGGCAAGGTACACTTGCCTGTGGTTCTGGCTATGTTTGCGGTTCTGACTTCAGCTGGATTTGCAGGCGGTACTCCGGTTGCTGAAACAAACAACACCATCAGATCCAGAAAATATCAATCAGCTAGAAACGCCATTCCTTGGGTCCAATTTGGAGACAAGGGCAAAACGGCAATTTCGGGTCAAAACGGGGTCCACATGCGGGCCCGCTTTGCACCGAAAATGTGTCCGGGTCAACGGTCTCCAAATTCACCAAACTCAGTGTCAACAGGTCAAAAACGCTGATGCGAACCCAACGGAACTTTCAGAATTGGATTCCGATGAGCCGAACACAAAATCGCCCGTCGAGCGGGGCCTGTGGGGCCCACGACACGCGATTTCGTCAACGTTCTCAGAATCGAACCAAACTTGACCCACAGGACCAGCGTATCGCTACGAGTCCGATGGCGCAAGTTTCGTCTCGATCCGACGTGTGTACACAAAGTTAGGGCGCATTCCAGAAAGTACGGATACGGGGCGATGTCCGCGGATACGCGTTGATTCCGGTGTGCACGCACACCCGAATCGACTTCTGCGAAATCTCACACGTCCGTATCGACGAGGCGCATGTATCTGTGAAGACCGCGCGCGACCAAGTCGTCCCGTTTGGCGGGGCGTACTCAGTTCCGGGGTGAAACAGGGTCTGGTTTTTCCTGTTTTTGGATCGCGGTGTGCGATCACCACAGGACGCGATGCCCCGAGCGGTTTGTCCGGGCACCGAGAGGGTCATACAGGCTTCGCAACGCAATTTGCGGAATCGAAAACGGAGCTACGAGCAAAAAGTTACAAGTACCTGAAGGGGACCCGAAAAATAGGGTCGAGTCGTGTCCGACACGTGTCCGACTCGTGTCGGACACAGGGATCTGAAATTAGGGTTAGGGTTTCGGCTCGGGGTGCTGGCCGAGCTCCGGCGGGGGAGGCCGGGCTCAGGCGGAGGGGGCTGGGGCACGGGCGGCCGGGCTCTGCGGCGAGGCGGCGCGGCGCTCGAGCGGAGGAGGCGGCGGCGAGCACGGCGGCCGGAGGCGGCTCGGGCTGCCCGAGCTGCTGCTGCTGTTGCGCTGCGGCTGGGCTCGACGGAGAAGGAAGGAGGGGCGGATCGCTGCAGTGGCTGGCCGGTCCGGGCGTCGACGGGGAGGGGAGCCGACGAGGAGCGTGGCGGCGTCGACGGCGGTGGGGGTACGGCGGAGAGTGGTGGTGGTCGGGTTCAGCCGAGGGGGTTTATATAGGGTGGCCGGAGGGGGTCGGGGCCGAGACGGGCGGCACGTGGGGGTCGTGGGCGGCCGGAGCGGGCGGAGGGCGCGGCGGAGGCGGCTGGAAACGCGCGGCTGGCCGAGTCGTGGGGAGAGAGGGGGGGTCGGGCTAGCGGGTTGCGGGTCGGGTCTAGCGGATCCGACCCGACCCGCTAGGGCTGGGCTCGGGTTGGGCTGGGCAGGGCCGGCCCAACGGGCTGGGCAATTTAAAAAAAATAAAAATAATAATAATAATAAAATCCATAATTAATTTATAAATAATTAATTAAATAAGTAAATACTAGTTAGGTATTTAAAAATAGGTCCGGGGTCCGATAAATTCCAGAAAAATTGCCCTAAGTCCAGTTTTTCATTTTACACCCAAAAATATTATTTTTATAATATTTTAATATTGTTTATTATCATTTAAAAATTACTTAATAAATAAAACCATGTTTTTAAATTACAGAAAATTCCCAGAAAATTCCAGAAAATTGTGAAAAATCCAGTTTTTAAAATTTTGAAAAATCAGGGGGGTTACATTCACTGTGTCCGTGTCTCCTGTTGGCGGACACGGTGGAGGCGACTCAGGGCGGTAAGGGGCCGGCTAAGTCTCGGCGGCGCGTGCTGCTCCGGCGGAGGGGAGAACAGCCGGAGGAGGAGGGGGTTCTGGAGAGGGTAGGCCGACATCGGCGCTCGGCTCCGGGCGGAGGAAGAAGAGGAATGGTGGAGATGGGAGGCTCCGGCGTGGTGCTCGGCCGAGGGCAGCGGCTAGGGGAGGGGACGGCGGTCGCCGGAGTAGGGTTAGGGTTTCGGCTTGGGGGGAAAGGGAGGCGGAGGAGAGGGGATTAAATAGGGCTCGAGGGAGGGGTTCGGCCGAGGCGACGTGGGCGAGGGTTTCGGAGGGGGAGGCAGTCGTGGAGGAGGACGTGGCCGGCCGGAAAACTCGGCGCCGGCGGAGTCTGCGGGGAGAGGGAGTCGTGGGACGCGGGCAGCGAAGTGGGGGAGGAGAAGAAGAAGCGGGTCGGGTCGGGTCGGGCGCGGGTTCGGGTCTGGCCGACCCGCCCGACCCGTTAACAGCGGTGGGCTGGGTTCAAACGGGCTCGGCCCACTGGGCCGGGCCGGGCCCAAGAAAACAGAAAAATATATAAATAGTAAAAAAAATAATAATAAAAGAATCATTTAATTAGAAAATAGTTTTTAGGCTTTTAAAAATAGGTCCGAGGCCCAATAAAATCCCAGAAAATTACCCTAAGTCCGATTTTTTTATTTTACACCATAAAATAATATTTTTATTTTATTTTCATGTTATTTATTGGCAATTAAAAAATTACAAACTCACTACAGGGCCTATGTAAATTCCTGAAAAATTGCATATTCATTCCAAAAATTGATTTTAAAAATCTAAAAAATATAGGGTGTTTACAGATACAATTTCTTTTTTTATCAGATAAACAAAAAGAATTAATAAATGCCATGCGTGCTATTTTTCAGAATCACCTCATTTTTATTGTATTCAACATTTTAAATAAAATTTAAAACAAGTATGTAGACTGCCTTAATTTTAATGTAAATTAGACTACCTTGCAAGATGTTATAATGAGACAGATGCGAATATTTGCTTTGAAACAATTAAGGCTAAAAATATCGATGTTTACAATTGGCTTGTTGAAGTAAATGATGAAACTCGTGTTTTATCACACTGGATAACAGCTTATTCTCCTTGTCCTAGATTAGATATTAACACAGTCGAACCTTACTGAATGCTTCAATAACTGGGTTAAAAACTTACACGATAAAAAAATAACAACACTATTTGATGGTATTTGACCCAAAATTATAACACTTCAGGACAAAAATCGACAAAAAGCTGAAAATCTTGCAACTAATTATTGTCCGAAGATGTTAAATACTATGGCCAGTATCACAAGAAAAAAGACATCAGCTGCAAATATTGAGTATAGTTGGTTATTTGTTTGAAATACTAGATCGTGAAACAAACAGAACATATGTTGTTAACTTAGATGAAAAATATTATGCATGTTTTAAATGGTATCATACTTGACTGCCATGTGTACATGTATGTTATGCTTGTAATTCTAAAAATATTAGCATCAAGAGTTTTTATCCAGGTATTTTTTTCAAAAAAGCATTAAAAAACGTATATGAGCCACACTTGGAGTTTTTATCCAGGTATTTCTTCTTGCTACTATATCCTCGGGTCTCTCCCCTGACAATGGTGCCCATGGATCAAATTCATCAGTCTCCTGTGTCTGCACCGACGCTGTTGGAGTCACAAATAACTGAGTCACTGTATCAAACTGTGGTGCATCAAATATAGAAGTGGTCATCTGCATGTAATAATTCCAATAGTCACCACCAGGCTGTGACGTTCCCTCGCCCGCCTCTCGGTCCATCTATGGGGTACGTGCCTGTGACGTCCCCTCGCCCGTCCACTGATAAGTGCCCTGGCCAGCCCACTGGAAAGTGCTCTGGTTAGCCTGCTGGAAAGTGCCCTGGTCAACCTGCTGAAAATTGTCCTGCTCAACCTGCTAAGGGACCTCGTCATCTTGTTGAGGCTGGCTATCCATATGCCAAACATTGGTATATTTTCTACGCGGACGTGCTTGTCGTCAGCTAACTAAGCCTTGAGGATAATCCGGCGAAATATGTAACGGAGGATTCGGGGAGTCGAAATTGCTTGCACATCATCCAAAAATGATCTTACTGCTGTGCTCAACGGGTCTCTCACTGGATGATTTTCACATGTTAGATTCAAATTTGGAAGCTGAAATATTAAGTAGAATCTAATTAATTCATATATAAAAAACTATGGAGACAAACATTTTTATCAAAAAAATACGCACCTTCTCATTTACACGTTGATACCATTCACGATAACTAGCATCATCAACAACCCGATGTTGTAATCGCAACTCCTCATATTGGTAGGATCAGTTATTGATAACAAGAGCTCCCCACCAAGATCTATAGACAATAACACCTAATGCTATACTATTTAAACTAATAAGAGCGTATGATTTTATATATTTTAAAAAAAAATTTATTCAACTTTTTAAATAACTTACCCTTATCTATAGAGTCCATTAGTTGAGACGACTGTACCGCGGGTTGTGTCTCCAATCTAGAATTCTACTGTGGAATCATTTTGCGTGCTCTTTTAGCTGCACTCCCTCTACTACGATTTAAACATGGTGGCTCATCGGGAATCTTTTGTTTCATCCAGAATTATCGCGTAACACGATCATCTGGATGATACATTATTTCACCGTCGAATATTAGGAAACAACTATGGACACTAAGGTCATATGTTGTTGTTTGTATTTCAGTAAGATTCTGTTCAAACCGGTACGGACAATATGTCAACTATTTTATGAGAAAAAATTATAAAATAATGGTAATAATGACTTTATAAAATAATAATACAAATATTTTACCTCGTTATACTTTAGTGTATCAAATTTGCCTCGATATAACGAAATAACTGCATGTTCACAGTGTACTGGATCTGTTGCATTCGTAGTCCACCGTAAAGTTGACGGAAAGACACCAACATCGGTATTAATGCGGGAGACTGGCCTACCAATATGAAAGTGCGTAGGACCAAACCTAGAAAATACGAGCATATGATACAAGTGCACATATTTTCAATGTAAATAAAATGAAGTAAAAAAATCATATGATATAAGTGCACATATTTTCATACCTGTATTAATGTCGCGCAACCACTTCAATTTACTTTCGTATATCCATGACTTCAAATTGTAGAAAATCTATCATAGAACTATATAAATATGCTAACACTGACGCTCCCCAAGCGTGGCGCGTAGGTGCGGCCAGGTCTACCAAAGAAGGTAAAACGTAAATCAACTAAATCTGATGAGTCTGGAAACAACATTCCGGTTAATAAACCTAGCAAGTAGGCTCTGGTGTAAGTAATGACCTAAACAAATAATGAAAAAATAATATACGTTAAATTAAATTAAAAATATATTACGTAAATAATAACATAAGTTGCGAAAAAAATTATATTTGCTGAGAGCCTACTTGAACCATAGTTATTTATAAAATCATAAAATTATAAATAAATAAAAAATACCAATCGAAATTGAGCTTTTTGATGTGGATGTCCACTAAGAAACTGTTGAAGCCACGAGAGTGCGACGGCAATGACACAAATTAGCAACTAGTAAAGTTTGCTGCCCTCGTCGAAGATGAAGATAACTCATTTGGCACACACAAAAGAGATTTTTGTTGCGGCGGTGGTGGTTGCGGTGGTGATGGCTGATAAAAGATTTGTGTTTGTGTTTGTGGTTTGTATTTGTGGATTATATTGAGCTGGTTGAACATGAGACGAAGATGAACGGCCATGATGACGGTTACAATTAGGCCCCAAAAGGAGAATCGTTTGCCCACTGGTTTCAGAAAACCATGGGCGCCTTGAACCCCACAACAGAAAGTATGATCACACTACTGACTCTCCCTGCAACAGCAATCAATTGTCATGTACCTTTTTTCTGCAGCATTAGTGACAGTCTTGAGAGCATTCAAGTAGATGGTATTGTGATCCAAATTTATAATAAAAGATGAAAAAGCTAATTAGAGTTTAAAGCCTATATTTTATAATAATTTAGAGTTTTAAGTTCTTAAATGTCCAAATAAAAAGTTTAGATGTTATTTTTTTAATTATATTCTTATTTTTATTTTGTGTTAGAGTTGTTGTCCTTGTACTAATGTTAAAGATATAAAAAAACCAAAAATAAAAATTAAGGACTCAAAGTTTCAAATTGGACATATTTGGGTTTAAATTCTAAGTCGGTATAAAATCCAGAGTCTAAACGCTAATATGTCTAAAATAAATATAGAATAAATTAGTTGTGAGCGTTCGATTTATTAGGTTTCAACGGAACCTAAATAGTCAAAAACTGAAACATAATCCAAAATCGAAACCTAATTGAAATTGGTCAAAACAGAAATTGAACAAAACCGAATAATCAATTTAGTTTATTCAGTTTGTTCGGTTGAATATTTCTATTATTAATGGATCGGATTCAACGTTAGGATCGTGGTTAAATTACAATAAAAATTATAATTTTTATACATACGTTTGTTGTATTTCAAAGTTGCTTTCAAAGTTGGACTTCAAAACATATATCTATAATTGTTGTTTCAAAATATACATATTTTTAATCACAAAATATGCATAAAATTGAGAATATTTATATAATTGTACAAGTCTTATTCGATTTTCGGTTTTGAACCGAAACTGAAATCAAAAATCGAAACCGAAACCGAACCAATTTTTTTTTCAAACCGAACAAAATCTTTTATTCGGTTTGGTTAGATTTGGTTTTCTGTCCAAAATCGAATAATGCTCACCCCTAGAATAGATTAGGTCTATATGTGACTAGTAGAAAATGATCCAACAACAAAAAATATTTTTTTTGTGACCAAGGTCAAAAAATAGTACGAAATATAGAGTCCAGAAATTGAAGCTCCAAATTGAACCTTACTATTCTACAAAATGAGTTCCTACATTCTTAATGTAGAAATTGTCAAGCCCATGATATATATTCGTGTGGCTGAAACGAAACTATCCTGGAGTTCGAATTAAAATTTATTATTCTACCGAATAAGCTATTACATTCTGAATGTTGAGTCTAGAATTCGGGATGAGCCTTACTGTTAATGGTCTTAGTTAATTTTAGGAGTTCAAGTTTTACATATATAAGTTATAGGTCAGTTCTAGGCCAGTTCTAGGCCTACTGACCCCATTCACCACCAAACTTGAATATCCGGTATGGTGAACATGTGTGTTCATTACATTTCTGTACAAAACTACACTAGAATTCTATAGATCTATGTTCTTATATTCAAACTTTATTGTTTTATATGACGTGTTTTGAGGAGCAGATCTACTTTTGAGCACGGAAAAGAACCCATTCAGATCCGAGCATGAATAGAAATACTGTTGGATTTCTGGTCCAGATATCTGCCATAAACCTACAGCAGTTACGTTGGGCAAGTGCAACATCTTTGGGTGAGTAATTCAGTCAAAGATCCAAAGGAAAAGTGATATCTTGAGAATGGAGACATCAACAAAGTTAATATCAGCACCAATTCGTGGGAGAGAACATAAAATGAAATATAGCGAGTTTCCTTTCTTGCTGGTGTTTGTTTGATGAAAATTGTTTTCGAAATATCGGTGAGACCCAAGTATGAAGTAAAGGATACCAGTAGGCAATGGGTTATGTATGCCGCCAATGTCATCAAAAGAGATTGGACTAGTGTATGATATGCAATGTGGTCAAACGATTGATTAAATTGTGTGCAAGATCATTTGAAAAAAAAAAAAAATTTGTGTGCAAGGAAAGTTGCATTTATGTACAAATTATGCTCCAAAGTAATTGTCAAATAAAGCTCTCGTGGTGAACAACTCTATCTCTATCTCTACTATTATAAATACGGTTTCAAAACAGTTAAAAAATAAATCGTCTAAGTCATTTATATATACTCTATTAATTAATAAAATAATTTAATCCTTCTGACTATCACCGTAAGCATATCCCTTACCTACAAAAAAATTAAAATTCTTATAATTATCTAACATATATCCAAAATTCTATAAACATTTATATAACAAATGCAAATTAAAAGAAAAAATTTGAATTGTATTCCACTTTATTTATCCATATTCAAAGTGCACCACACCCGATTACCATAATACATGACACCCTACACTTTTGACGAAATTCGTCAATGACTAACGGTCAACTACTTTAACCAAATTTTTTTTACCAAGATATCCCTCCCCATTATCTTCTTCCCCGAGACCCCCTCCCCTCCCTGCTCGCTTCCCCCCTCCTCCGTCGCTTCCACGTACTGCCGCCCCTCCTCCTCCACCGTGTCTCCCTCCACGCACTCTCCCCCCCCCTCCTCCACTGCGTCCCCCTCCGCACGCTACCCCCTCCTCCTCCTCCACTGTGTCCCCCTTTGCGCGCTCCCCCCCCCATCCACCGCGTCCCCCTGTCGTGCGCCCCTGTCCGCTCCCCCCTCCTACGCCGAGGCACCCTCCGCACGTTCCCCCCTCCTCCGTCGCGTCCCCCTGACACGCGTCCCCTCGACGTGCTCCCCCATCTCCTTCGTCGTGTCAGCGGCGCTCGCTGCGAGGAACGTGTGCAGCCGTGGTACATCCAACAGCTGGATCCAGAGGACACGGTCGTCCGTGGTCAGGGGGACGCGGGGAAGGAGGAGGAAGCGTGTGGAGGGTGATGCGACGGATGAGGGGGCGGGCAGGGGGGCCGCGACAGGGGGATGCGGTGGAGGAGGGGGAGAGGGGTGAGTGCGGAGGGGGACGCAGTGGAGGAGGAGGGGGGCGTGGAAACGACTAAAAAATGAGCCCCCCAAGCCTTTGTAAATCATCAACCTAATTAATTTTTTTAATTCTTTTAAATGTCACGTGTGTATATCCTTCACCCTTACATAAAAATTTCTAAAATTCTATCTAATTAAACTTTCTACATAATTTAAATTATTTTACTATATTTAAACCAAATAAATAATATTATCTAAATATATATACAAAATTTTAAAAACATATCTATAACAATTTTTAATTAAAATTATATTTAAACTATTTAATATAATTTTAATTTTTATCTAATTATTTAATTACATCAAGATTTTTTTTACGTGAATATCACTACTCCTTATAAAGAGGCTGAAAACGGCTCAAATGAGTCGTCTAAATTGTATGTATATCCTCACATAATTAAAAATTTAAAAATTAAATTCTAACTAATTATTTAATTATCTACTATTATCTAACTAAAGCCAAATATCTCTAACTTATGTGGTTGAGGTGAAACCAATCTCCTTGACTGGACATGTTTGATTCCACGGCTTATTAGTATCTATAATAAATTCTTTTTTTTTCAACATTTTTTTACGTACATGTAATGCACCTGCACGTTATTAGTATATATAAAACAAATATAAAGACAAATATATTAAAATATTTAAACTATCTTTTAACAACATAAAAAATTTAATAATATTTCTTAATTGCCTTAATGGTTGACATAACTCTCTTATTTTCTTATAGAGTTAATTGCCAAAATGGTTCCCAAGAAATGTCGTGGTCATCATTTTGGTAATTGAACTTTTTTTTTGTTATTTTGGTACTCAAACTTCTACATTTTGGTTTAAAGAATGCCTGAACTAGGTTTCGTTGGTACTTTTCCATGAAAATCGTTAAAAATGGACATGTAATGGTCACGTGTCTTATCTTTAGCTGATATGTTGCCTATGATTGATTGTAGAGTCGTCATTTTATACTCGACAAAAGGTATTTGTTTATGTAGAATTTCTGTCACCACCCCATTTCCAGAGCCGGGTATTTTTTTTTATTTTTAATTTGGTTAATTGTGTATTATTTATAATTAATTGTATTTATATTTAATTAGTGATTGCATTTTTTTTTTTTTTTTTTATTTTGATTGTTTTAGGATTTTGGCTAGCCTGGACCCATGTCAGACCCTAGTGGACCCATGTTCGACCCAGACCACACCCCTGTGAGACTTATTTTGGGGCTTAGAATATTTATTTTATTTTTAGGAGGTTAGTGGGAGAGATTTGGAACTAGTTTGAGTGATTTTGGAACCCGGAACCCAAAACCGAGTGAGTAGGGGCGTTTTGGGAATGTGAAACTTAGTGTAACCCTTATATTTAGCATGGCCGGCCCCAAACCCTTCCCAGACCCGTGTGAACCAGCAGGAGCTTCTTCCCCACTTCCTCTTCTTCTTCATTCTTCATTCTTCTTCTTCTTCTTCTCCATTTTCCACTCTTCCTTCTTCTTTTCTTCTTCCCACTTTCAAGTAAGCTTCCATTTCTCTTCTTTCTTCCTCTATTCTTCTTTATGATTAACCCTAACCCTAGATCTTTCCCTAACCTAGGTGGGTAGAGCCTAGATTTGGTGTTGGAGCTTGGATTTGAGGCTTGGAAGCTCGGATTGGAGGATTTGGAGCATTTTGGGGATTTTTGCTTGGGATTCCAACTCCCAAGAGGTAAACCCTAAATTTCCCCTTGTAATTACTCTTTTATAGTGTAATTAATATTTTAGAACCTTCCTAAACCCTTAGGCTACCCGTGGGAGGAAGTTGAAACTAGTTTGGTTGGGTTTAGAGACTTTAACACTAGGTTTTGTGTCAATTTCGGGTGAAATCCGAATTTGACCCAATTTTGGGTGATGCCCTAGGTTAGATGGACCTAGGTAGACGTTGTCGGGTGTCTTGAGGGTGAGTGCGTGTCTCCGTTCGGACACGGGAAGCCGTGTCGCGGAGAAACGGGCGTTTCGGGCGAAATTGGGGCTTTTCGTCGTCGCCGATTCTAAGTGCGTGTGCGTTTCTGCCACGGGCCTAGAATCGACGCGGGAGCGCATTTTCTAGGATCTAGGCATCGTGTAGAGCGCGTGGATAAATTTTGGGCCGATTCCGAGTTCGTTTGGTGTACGTTTCAGGAGGTTTTCCGAGCCGCGCACCACGTGTTCGTCGAAATGACCGAACGGCCATTTCGACTTGGTTTCCTCGTTTCGGGCTTGTGCGCGCGTTGGGTTAGTATCGGGGAGTGTGTGCTAGAGGTTTCGAGTTATATTTTATATATTTTAGGGTATTGGTGAGTGTCGGGGTCGTTGGGCGTGAGTGGAGCGCGTTGTCGTGTGTTGTTGTGTGTAGTGTTGTGTAGGTGTGTTTGTGTCTTTATATATATATTTATAAGTGTGTCTATATATATATATGTATATATTTATATGTATGTGTATTTATGTATATATATTTATATATATATGTGTGTATTTATATCTATGTGCTTGTGTGTGTATATGTCTATGTATATATATATATATATATGTATATGTATAAGTGTGCTTGTGTGTATATGTATATATATAGATGTGTATATATATATATCTTAGAGTGTGTGTGTGTAGTGATATGTATATATATATAATTGTATGTGTGTATATATATATTAATATAGGTGTTTATATATATATATATAGCTATGTATATTAGTGTGTGAGTGTGTGTATAGAGTGTGTATATATATATCTATCTAGTAGTTATATATATAGTTATATATGTATGTATATATATATATAGATAGTGATATATATATATATATATGTAGGTGTGTGGTGTATAGGCAGCGAGGGGGGGGGGGGTGGCCAGAGCAGCGCAGCGCAGCGGGGGAGGCAGCAGCTGCTGCTGCCTACAGCAGCAGCAGGGAACCAGCTGCAGCAGCAGCAGAATGAACAGTAGCAGCAGCAGCTAGGTAGCTGCAGCAGCAGTTTGCAGCAGCAGGAGCAGCAGCAAGGTGAGGAGCAACTAGCAGCAGCAGTATCAATGCGAGGGAGAGTTAGAGAGAGGTATATATATATAGATATAGATAGATTGGTACATAGTTAGGTAGTAGAGGGATTAGTTAGATAGATACATAGATAAATAGATTAGATTGATAGATAGATAAGTAGATGCATAGGTAGATACCTATATCTATGGGTAGATAAATAGGTAGATAGTAAGATATCTAGATAGGTATTAGTATATAGATAGATAAATAGATTAGATAGATCTAGATATTAGATATATGGATCTATATATAGATAAAGATAGATAGTTAGATTATTAGATGGATAGGTAAGTTATTAGATAGTTAGATTATTAGATGGATAGGTAAGTTATTAGATAGTTAGGTAAATAAGATAAATAGGTAGGTAGTAGATAAGTTACTAGATAGCTAAATAGATAGTAGGATAAATAAATAGATAGATAGATAGATTAGTAGTTTGATAGGTAACTAGATAGCTAAATAGATATATAGTTACCTAGATAAATAGGTAAGATAAGTATGAGATACTTAGATAGATAGATATATCTATCAATAGATAGATAGTTACTAGATAGGTAGTTATCTATCTAAGGTATATATATATCTATATACATATAGTTATATCAATACCTAGAGATATCTAGATAGTATAGTCATATATATTTATGCGTAGGGTAAGATAATGGGTAAATGTATATGTGTGTGGATATCTATATACATAGGTAGATACCTACTTAGATATATATAAATATAGTAGATATCTATATTACCTAGCCTAGATTAATATCTAGGTATGTAATTAATAGCTAGGTAGCTAGTTAGAGGGTTTGAGAGCGGTATCTCAATACCTTGAGATACCGAGGTATTTCAATACCTCAAGATAACCAAGGTATTGGGTTTCGAGCGGGGTTTTTGAGCAATAGCCTAGGAATAGTATTGGAGTGATTTTTATATGCTTATGTGTATATATTTACGCGTGCTAGCATAGGTTTTAGAGGGTATAGGCGAGGTATATAGCGTAGGTTGAGGTATCGGATACCGAGGGTATCCCGGTATCTCAAGGAGGCGAGTTTGTGAGTTTTCTAGCTTAATGACCTCGGTTTGACCTAGAATTTCAGGAGCACCCTAGTTTGACCCAGACTTGACCGTAGTTGACTCGGTTGACCGCCAAAGTCAACTTTTGACCTAGTTTTGACCCAGAGTTGACTTTTTGGACCCAGAGTTGATTTTTTGACCCAGATTTTACCGGTTTGACCCGTTTGACCTAGAACGACCCTAGAAGCCTATTTTTAATTATTTTATATCTGTTTAACTCTTTAGAACCATGTTTAACCTTGCTTTTCGCATTAGGTCCTTGCGACACCAGTTCGGATCGCCAGTTGCTCAGGACGTCAGGCGAGTACATTCTCTGATAGTTTTCATTATCTGATATTTATTATGATTCAGCTTCTAGTATAGTATCATCTGATTATTCTGGCACCACACGGGACACTGACTGGTATTTCTGGATTCATTTACTTGCGACACGTACATTTCATGTTTCTGGCCTCTATTCTGGAATCACTACAGGCATCACCTACAGGCATCACTACAGGCATCATTCATGTACAGGCTGGACTCATCTTGATTTGCGTGTCGGGTCTTGGATCCACTTGTATTAGTCGGGGCGGGGAAATACTCGAGTAGACATGTAAACATTCCTATCTGGCATCATCAGGAATCACTCCCTCTGGTCTAATCTGGAATGATAGCAGCCGCGCACCCAGTGCGCGGTGAGCCGTACTTACCCCTAGCCGTTTACATGTCGAAACAAGTATTTCAAAGACACCGAGTTCATTCTTTATAGTCTGGACTCTCATGCATTTCTTGACTTGTCTCACTTACATGTTTCTGGACTTGACTCACTACATGTTTTTCATGATGGACTCACTACACGTTCTTGTTCACGGACTTGATCTTAGCTTAGATTCTTGTATCTTACAGTTACTACTATCTTGTTTCTGATATTCCTGCATCTTTACCTTTATGCACCAGTGATACATGTTTATTTCCTGTTTCATACTTACTTCTTTCTTCTTGCTACTTGCTATAACTGTTTTATAGTTTTTATCATTTAAATGGAACTGCTGTTAGAGATGTACTTGCTCCAGTCCTGACTGGACATATTTTTCAGAGTATCCGGAGGATTGGTGTCCGACGTTTTATGGACCTGAGCCTGTCGATGGTGCAGACAGGGACCCTCTAGTTTAGGAGTGATTTCCGGGTTGGTAGCCGGGATCACTAGGACTTTGTTGTTGTTTTATTAGCTCTTAGTACCGGATTTGTCTCCGGTTTTGGATTGAGACATTGTTTGTATATTATTTTTGGATGATGTATTGTTGTATTATTATTATTATTGATGTTGTGGTTGTTGTAGTAGTAGTTGGTGGTTAGACTTTATAGTTGTTAGTCTTCTTTGTTATCTATCGTGCTTAGATTCGTGATTGAGTACTTGAGATTATCTTTTGATATTGCTCCTCCGTTTGGAGTTGAGATCTTGGCAGGTTTATATATTGTTTGTGTGGTTGCCCTCCTTTTGGAGAGGTCATGCCCGATTTTTGTGTGTGAGATTATTATCTAGATAGTTGACCTAGACAGCGTTCTACCGCCGATGCTGCGGCGTAGGCTGGACGTACCCACGACTCATGCCCGATTTTCGGGTGCGGGTCGTGACAATTTCTTCGAACACCAATATTTTTCTAAAAATAATAGTCCAAACATTAAAAAATTGACAAAAGAACCATAAAAAATAAGGCACGTGATCATCACGTATTTATTTTTATCAATTTTTATCCCAAACACAAAAACAAAATCTAGTTCAGGGACCCATTAAACCAAAATGCAAAGCTTAAATACCAAATTAACCAAAAAAAATTTGATCACCAAAACGGCAACCACTACATTTCTCATGCACCATTTAGGTAATTAACTCTTTCTTATAAGGATAGTTATTTAAAAGAGTTAATTGCCGAAATGGTACATGAAGAATGTAGTGTTTGCCATTTTGGTGATCAATTTTTCTTTTTTGCCGAAATGGTGCGTGGGTTTTGCATTTTAGCTCAATTAGTACCTGAAGTAAGTTTTGTTGGTATTTTTGGATAAAAATCAATAAAAATGGACATGTGATGGTCACATGACCTATTTTTAATGGTTCTTTTGTCTTTTGGTTTTGGACTATCATTTTCAGAAGAATATTAGTGTTCGAAAAAAATTGTTTGGATGAAAATAGTTAAAAATCGTTACAAATAGTAGTTCAAAACCCAAAACTTGACAAAATAACCATTAAAAATAGGATACGTGACCATCACATGTCCATTTTTATCGATTTTCATCAAAAAATGTCAACAAAATTTACTTCAGGCACTAATTAAGCCAAAATGCATAGCTCATTTACAATTTCGCTAAAAAAAAAAAATTTTGATTATCAAAATGACAAACACTACATTCCTTATGTACCATTTCGACAATTAACTCTATTTGAAACTTCCTCAACTTTTTTGCAGAAATCTTCCAACTTTCACTTCTTGATATCTACTAATATAATCTTTCTTTCTTTTTTTAAAAAATTGCTGAAAGGCCAAATTTGACAGACATATACTCCCTCTTTCAAATATTAATAATAATAGATGTTACAACTGAAATCCCTGCTTATTCTAATCAGGTTCTTCTGCGCCAATTGGTTCCTTCACCTCCATAAATCCTGACTATATTCCAATATTCAGTTTCTTCCAGTGGGTCTAATAAACATTCGAAGAAAATCTCAAGGAAAAAAAAAAAGTATTACAAAAATCCGACATCACAATTCTTTAGATCTGGCAATCCAATTCTTAAAGTTGGCCAACTTCTAGATTAACAAAGACTGGTGACAAATGAAACAAACATCAGTTTTGGAGAAAAATCTCCAAATACATAAAACCACCAGTTCTCTTGTTAGGCTTTGTCAAAATACCTAGCACATGTGCAGAATCTAAAACCAAAGCCGAGTAGCTTTAATCTACAAGGTCAAAACTCCCAGGACAAACTACAGATAGGAGCATTAAAGCCCAGCTCGTTAACAAGTTCACCACCTCCAGTCAGCATGTAGATAGAGTAGGTTCCTCCGTTGGTCCTTCAAATCTGCTCTGAATCATTCTTGGGTATTCTCCTTAGCAATCTGTACATGCCGAAAACATTTCGGGTTTGCCATATGTAGGGGATGAAGAACGACCGGTAAAGCGCAGGTGATAGCTCCCTATCCAGATAAGGTATGGCTGCCAGTGTCTGAGATGTTTACACCCATTTAGTAGTAGCACAAAAATATGGACAGAGACTGAAATCGAAGTGAGTAGAAATTATTTATACGCACCTCCCATGTAGACAAGTCCCTGCCACGAGCAGGATAAGGCCGCTTCAGATCCAGTTCTACGAGGAAGTCGCAAGCTTCAATATCCCTCAGCTGTCGCAATTTATCAACACGAATGTTTATCGACATACATCGAGTAAGATAGGGAAGGAATGTTATCGTCAGAAGGGGAAAGGTTTTACATATTGCAAGTCAGAAGCCTTGTTCTTATTGTTGAAGTAAGGTGGAGCGGATGCAGTTCCTCCCAATGTTGAATTGAAAGGCATTGGAAGGAGCCCCCGGAAGCCGTCATCTATCCATTTAACTTCACTTATGTAGGAGGGTATGAAAAAGGATGAAGGGTACCGATGCCACTCACTTCCAACACAGACTGTGGATCCTATAATGCAAAATAAACAACACTAAATATAATGAAATATGATTATGTGAAATACTGAACTGTTACTAATAATAATGGCCACAGAATTACACAAGATATATAAAAAGAGAGTCAGTTATAAGCAGTAGCTGCCAAAGAATCAGATGTCATGTACCTATATTCCAAAGTGGCCATATAGTGGTGGCTACAATATATTAAGTTCAAATGAAGAATTTCTCACCATTTCCGACATATTCATGATGCTCGAAATGCTTGTAGATCTCCAAAGGAGCAGAATATCCATTCAACATGGAGAATGTCCGACAATGGGAGAGACATAATATAAGGCCAAGAATCACAGGTCTAAGCCCTTTGGCAATCTGTTTCTCATGTAGTTAGTATAAACTTCAGCTGATGATAGAATAATTTTGGACAGCAAACAACATAAATTTACCTTAACAAGAATCGATTCTTCAGTTGCATAGACATCACGGAATAAGTCAGGCAAACTATCAATTGTAGCTGTAGCTGCAACACATATTAGTGGATATATAGGATAAAGAAACCTGCGGAAAAATTGAGGATATTTGAGAGTCCCACACATACAATTTCAACCTCTGACCCGAATATTGCTCTCAAGGACCAACTATTTTGGCTGCTGTCAACATAAGGAAATAAGCACGCAAAATCATGAATGCATGAAGGAAAAGAGGTGCCAAGCATCAGTATAACTGCAACTTAGGAAAGGTGCCAAACATACGAATCTCCCAGGCCTGGTCACTGTGACCCCCCCCTTTATGAGGAGACACCCTTCTCCCGAAGTTACAGGGCTATTTAGCTGAGTTCCTTAGAGAGAGTTGTCTGGCGCCCCTAGTTATTCTCCACCTACCCACTCTTTGAATCATATTATTTTTATTTAAATATGTTATTTCAGTGCAAATACTGGACAAAAAAAGAAATAGTATTTGTCTACAAGCAAAAAAGAAATTAATAAAGTGTGGTTATATTTTCATCCTTAGTATCCCTTCTTTTTAGTTATACATCTCTATGCGAAATAACAAATTGAGTTACAGGCATTTTGCATGCAGCTATTGAAATAGTTGGGCGAGAGAATTTGATAACTATATTAGATTGTATTATTGGCAAGGGCATAGTCAATAAATGATGCTGTGCATATTGATACAGATTCAAGGAAATTAGGTTATAATTGCTAAAGACCGCATTTTTTGCACTTGTTTCAAATAAGAGTCGTTGTTGTACGGAATTCTTCTGTATGATCTCTATCATCATTATCTATTCCCTTTATAAATTCTCCTATCCCACCTAGGTCCATGAATTTCTCTATCAATTCCATTACCTTATGCTTACCCATGAGGGTCCAACATTTTCTCCTTAATTGACCTAGGAGTTGTTCCCGGACATACTCCAAAATATATTATTATACACACCTAGATTATACTCTTGCCTAGGCATAGTAAACAATACACACTGTCCATATTGGTATGGATTTTGGGTAATTTAAAGAACTTTTAGTTTTCATGATTACCAAGCTTCAATACCTTGCATCCTAGGATGCATGTTCGAGTCACAGCCTCTCCATATTTATGGGAGGTTGGATACATCTTGACGCTCCCTACACCCTGCGTAAGCGGACGCCCTTTTATTAACCAAGATCCAATACCATGTTCAGTTTCAGATGGCAGTAGGCGCGAAAGATAAAGGAAGAGAAAAGATGGTGTAACCCTAGTTTGGTGGAGATCATAAATAAATCATAGGGAATAACAAGCACTCTCCAAAGGTGAGTTCTTATTGTTTATAATAACTCGAACACAAATATGAAAAGATTCCAAGAAGTCAATAATACAAAAAGACTCAGACTCTGGACACTCGATGTAGATAGGTAGACTCTTAACTTAGTCTATAAATAGACTAGATCTAATATACCCAACTAACCTACTAGTCCTAAAATAAAACCAAAACATATTATATTCTTCTACAAGACAAAGAAGCATGATTAAAGAAAATAAAGAAAAGATGTGAGTAATAGATACTTACTGATCTATGCAATCTGTGCCTTGCAAATACAAGTTTGAATCTTCACAAGTGAGAGGAAGAATGAAAACAGGAACTCTACATAAATCTTGCAACTAATGACTTTTAATTGCATAAGTAAAATCAGTTAATCCGATCCTGTACTTCAGTACTACATTTGTGTATTAATAGACTTACATCCAAATGTTAACAGTAGTAATAAGCCCTATGTTGATCTATAGGAACTCTTCAGGGGGCAGTCCAAAAACTAAAGGTTTTTCTTCAGTGCAATCAATCACTGCAGCTAAGCTATTTATGCAGAGTAGTTTTAGTTGTAATTTTGATTGGCTATGTGGTGGTCATTAGTGCCACTCTCCCACCTCTTTCAAGTTAATGTTATAACTTAAAAATATATACAAACGCCTCAAGTCTACAAAAAAAAAATCCTCCAATTATAACAAAGAAAACCATTTAGTAATTGACAATGAAGAAAAGTTGACGGTGGCAGCATGCAAAGTTTTAGATATAGTAAAACTGTCTCAATTATAACCCAGATCATATTACTTCTACAGAAAGGTAATAAATAACAGTCATCTTAACATTTGAATACATGGAACATACTCCCATATTAATGAATGCATTCAGATAAAAAAGAAATGTTCAGTAACAGTTCTTACCTTTCTTCTTTGTGGGACTGCAGAGTCATAAATGCCAACCAAATATATATAGGGGAAACGACAACTAGCAGATGCGGGGTGTACTTCATTCTTATTTTTGGTAGAAGTGCCAAGAAAAGAAGAGCAAGGATAAAGCAGAAGTTGAAATTGTTGAATGCATTTTTGAAATAGAAGAAGGGGCCTTCCGTTCCATACAAGTGGCTCTCACCACCTCCCAGTACATTATACTGCAACAGATTGAGAACCGAAGATGTCCATCTTCCATAGCAGTAGTAATCAGAAAGAATGGAGAGAGCCTAAGAAAAAAAAAAACGGGTATGTTAAAAAAGAAAACTGAAAAAGAAAACATATTCAGAGTACACAAGGATTGTAGTAAAATGCTGCAAGAAAAAACAATTCGATCGGGCTATGTAGATTGTAGTAATATTACTCGAATGAACTTACAAGAACGCAGATAGATGACGCCAGCCCTGATAAACACACCCGCTTAAAATTTCCATAATATAATGAAGCTACTGTAACTGGTAAAACAACTAAAATAGAGAAAGGCCAGCCAATGATCACTCCAGCAGCCGCTACAGCAACTGCAAAAGCATATTTCTCAAGAAGAAATAGAGCTGATGAAAGAGTGACAGCATACATAGAAAAGGTACTTGGCAGAAAACCTGCAAAAGAATTTAGGTATTAGAGATGGTATGAATGAGGACAGAAAAGAGAATGCTAACCATTTTAAACATGTTTAGCAACAACAAGTCATTTGAAATTCTAGGAGTACACCATTTCAAATACATATAATACATGAGGGGAAACAACTTTAAAATACTCTTCCCATAAAATGCCCTGGATATCAATAGTTTGAGAAGGATAAGATCCTCAAAGTAAGAAACTTACTTGTACTTGCAAAGAAGCAACCGCTGGTTAAGGATAGCATTGCAATTGTATAAGTACCAAGCCTTTTTCCATACCTCCTGGAAAGAGCAACCACCAGAATACTCTCCGTAATAGTTGAGATCAGTCCTAGAAAGAGTCTGACTGAATAGAACACTTGAACCTGGATTTTCATGGAAAGAAAATACAAAGATATACTTAATGATGATAAAGTTTATATTCAATTAACAAACATGCAGAAGCTGCAAAAGTTGAAAAAAAAACTGAAGATGAGAAGAACATACCTTTTCCTCATTGTAGAACCAAGACGCAGGTCCTGCTACTAATGCGTGAAAAAAGATGTATAGATATGAACGGAGAGCAAATTGGGAACTGCAAAGTCCAGTGGCCATCAAATTAGTAAGCAACTACAAATTTGCTAGATAACTGAAGATACACAGAAAGGAAAACAATCTGGTAGAACATTTGAATGTTTAAATTTATGCTGGTCAATTTTAACACCTAGAGAAAAGACCAACCTACGTGTGATAGCAGAGAAAAGAACAAGCATTTATTTAATGCAACCATGCAAGTATTTAACTGAAACTGAAGTCTGAAGATTAAACAGATATTCATTTTTCTCTTAGTAGAAAAAGAACAGCTTGACAAGACAGTGTTTGTGTGTTTAATCTTTGATGCCATTGAGCAGTACCAATTAAGACAGTGTTGATG
Organism: Iris macrosiphon; assembly: GCA_036927795.1. Lineage (NCBI taxonomy): Eukaryota > Viridiplantae > Streptophyta > Magnoliopsida > Asparagales > Iridaceae > Iris > Iris macrosiphon. Next base: position 123,561,241 of record JAYESA010000017.1, on the reverse strand, counting down.
CAGAACTTTGCCAAATGGACTGAACGAATCACATCAAGGTATGCTTTCTTGTTGGGTGGTGGGTCCATCTCTTGGAGAAACAAAACCGCATGTCTCTCTCAACAATAGAGGCAAAATATATAACGGCCTTTACGGCTGCACATGGCAGTCTGGTTCAGGTGGTTCTTTTCGCACCTGGAGGTCGTGCAACATGCGACTGAGCATGTTATTCAATACAGTGATAGCATATATGTGATTGTGTACGCAAAGGATCCCAAATATCATGGTAGAACAAAGCACATAGAGATCTGTCATCACTTCATCCAGAAACTCAAAGAGGAAATAGTCTTGACACACGTTCTTACAGGTCAGATGATTGTTGACCCTCCTACCAAGGGCATCGTAGAGGAGTGCTTCGTAGCGCACACTAGATTTTAGGGTTGCGTCGTGATCCTCTGTGTACTTGACATTACTTTGCTCTTTTAGAGATTGCTTGTTTAGGAGTTACACTTTCACATTATATATCGTGATTATGCTTTTGCTTGTGTATGTTGGGTTCTTATAGGTGTGTGAAATTTGATGATTGGAATGTTGATAGTAAGTAAACACACACTAGATTTTAGGGTTGCGTCATTGGTGATCATCTGTGTACATGACATTACTCTTTTAGAAACTGCTTGTTTAGGAGTTGCACTTTCACATTATATTATCGTGATTATGCTTTTGTTTTTGTATGTTGGGTTCTTATAAGTGTGTGAAATTCGATGATTGGAATGTTGATAGTAAGTATGTCATTACAGGTTGTGATTGGCTCGCTCACACGACCAATTACCTTCGGCCCTTACCGATGAAACAAGCGAAGATGAGATTATGTACGTCTCATGTTGCGCTAAGATAGTGGTTTATGTGCTAAGGGTAGCAACAACAGTAGTACTTAATAATCACCCAGATAAGCCTGGATGAGGCCGAGTAACTGCATAGAGTGCAGTCCGACAGGCATAGTAGAAGAAGTCCCACCTTCTATTTATAACTTGTGAGATAGCCAGATGTGAGCTTCCGTTACATCGTTGCTTATGGGCAGACGAAATAGAAAGCTCAGGCTGAGCACTCATCAGTGTGATCGAGCTAAGATCTGCATCGTGATTTTGAAGAGATACACTCTTTGGGAGAGTATCTCCACCTTGACATGTCTTGGAGCTCACACCATGAGGAAGCAGGGATCCTTTCCTCATTCTCCGTTTCGGTCTGCTACTACGGTAGGTGACTCGTACCCTTAGAGACACTTGAATGTGTAGTGTGTCCTATTAGTGACATGCGCTACTTTGACGTGCTTACCTAGTATGATGGATATATATTGTATACATGGTGCATTGTTGGAAAAGCGATTAGTGACAAGAGGAACTGCGTATAGCAAGAGGAAGACTATGAGGCTGATTATGAGACTTGTCTTTTGACGAGAGTCGTTGCCAAATTATTTTTTCACACTCGGCAAAGAAAAAATATGACTTTGTTGATAAAACATGGTATTCAAGTATGCTTCTGTAACGAGGGATCAGAAAATGCTCAAAAAAGACATAGCAAATGGGTCTGGGGTACACAAGTATCGTTTTTTGTTTCAAGGGTTATCTTCACTCTGCTTCCTAACGAAATTTGGTATGAAGTGCCCAATTGCATGTACTCATTAGTCGCAGGAAGCACAAGCCATATGGGTTAGAAGATGCAGAGTTTTGAGGGAGAACACCCACTTTAGGAGCGTGGGAGTATGTGGAATTGGACTCTAGTACGAGTCTAAAGTGCGGCGAGTGCATCCAATGCAAGGATCTTGTACGAGATTGAGTTGGTTAAACCAACTCTATTAGTAACCATGAGATATCATAGGGATCTCCATATCATGATCCTTCCTATAAGTAAAAGGAAAGAATCCAAAAACCAATACAAGGTACAGCTCCAGAAACCCACCCTCTCTCTATTCTTCTTTTAGTACTCATTCTTGCTAGGTGGAAAAAGCAAAAAAGGGTAACTCAATCATAGCATCGCTAATCGCTGATAGGTGACTCAACCAAAGCATCCCTAACTGTTGAGACATAGGACAAGCCCACATCGATTCCTCTCAAAGAAAAATACACTACCGTTGGGATCTTTCTTCTTTATTAATAATCCATACAAGACTGTCAGGTTATAATAGGGGTTATTAAAATATTATCATTCACAAGTTTACAGATAAAAGGGTGTCATAGTGCTAGGAGGTTCCCGCTTATGCATGGTCTGGAGAGGGTCAAAATGTACCCAGTCTCACCCCATATATATGGAGAGTTTGTTTTCATGACTCGAACTTGCATCCTCCAACAAAGGGTAAGCCTTACCGTTGTTGATGATACTATTTTTTTATATAGATTTTGATCTTTATTTAATCTTATAGTCATTATGTATTTGCTTGAAGGTGTGCCTGGTTTAGCTATTAACTTTCATAATATGAAATTACGATGAATGGTAATAATGAGCAAAATAGACATCTTGCAGCACTTTTTAATTGTCAAGTGGGTATTTTCCTTTGGCTAATTTGCACTTTAATACCATGAACTTTCAAGTTTTTGCAAGTTGCTACTATAAACTAGTTTTATCATCAACTTGCTACAATAAACAATCAAAAGTTAGCACTTAACTACCATATGTTAATTTTCCGTTAGATTTAATTGTCACATACTATGCACACGAGTATTGTGGACATCTCTGCCTCTAAAAGAAATAGGATTCCTATCATATATAATTCTCTCTTCCCCACACAATACCCTAGCCCTAACTCCGATGAACTCAACCGCAGCCACTCGCCTGGGTTGCCACATGTAATATGGTTTGAACATGTGGAAAGGATCTTAGTTAAAGGAACGGAGATGGTTGGTCCCTTGACATTAAGGAGAATTCAATAAGAAAGCAAAGCAACAACAGAAATGAGTGCATAAGTAGAAAGTTGGTTGGTCTTGAAAGAAGATAAGACGAGAGAAGATTGTTCCTACTTGTTTGCCGAGAAAAGAAATTCCATGAATCTGTCCAATTCGTAGCTCATGGTAGACATGACTACGGTAATTAGGATACTAGGGAATCACAGTTCTCACTTCTGCATACAGAAATAAGAAATTGGAATTCCATGTATCGGTTATGTTATCCTGTCAATGGTAACTTTACCTCCCATAATAAAAAGGTAGCTATTCCAATAAAACTTATGTCCTCGTTAATTAATGTCAACGAAACATCACATAGAAGGACTCCTAATTTGAAGTCACCGTAAACAAACCCACCATAAGAGGGTTTGTAACATGTACAACAAAGACCAATACATCCTCCTAAATTAACAGGCTACTAGCTAAACGAGACACTACAGCTAGGGGTAGACCTAAAAGAACAATTTGGGATAAATAATTTGTTTCTAGCTAGTTGTATGGACACTCATACGAGGTGGCGACATGGTCGTAAGGCACGAACGAATGTTGTTGCATAGACACAGATCCTGGTACATGAATGCAAAAATATATACAATGATTTATATCAAAGTTTTAATAATATCTATATTTATGGATGTTTTGGATAGCAGATAGGTTCCAGAAAGTTGTTTTTAAGGACTTGCTTCAATTCAAAAGAAATGTTACTTTCTAATATCTCAATTTTCAGGCATTTTGAATTTCCATTAGGTTAAATTATCGTAATGGCACCCCAACTATAACGTTTAGACATTTTTGACATCTTAACTTTTTACTGTTCAATTTTGGAACTACAACTTTATAAACTGCTATTTTGAAATATTTTTCATCAATTTTGAAGCACATCGGGACCACTTCAAAAGAATATTTGACAATATAAGTATTTCAATTGTACTTTTGTACTACAAGACATGCTTTTGAACAAGTCTCGATGTGCTTCAAAATTGATGAAATGTGTTTCAAAAGAGCAACTTATAAAGTTAATGTGCCAAAATTGAGCAGTGGAAAGTTAAGATGGCAAAAATGTCCGAGCGCTATAGTTGGGGTGCATGTAATTTAGTCTTACCATTATGATGTTTGGTTTGTGGTAAATAGTGTCGATTACCATTGACGCAACAAAAGTTGAAATAAACCCCCCAAATACCAAACAACCTTCTATTTCCAGCGCTATTGTTTCTCATCGTGATCATAATAACCATGCCAAATCCGAAGCAAGTGCCGAGGAAGTATCGTGTCGGTAACGGTGCGACCTAGGTGTCCTAGTTATCGTGTCCGATCTGTAATTTCTCCAGGTCTAGAACCCGGATGGATTTGTAGAGGAGGTAGTACCTGTATTCCCAGGTCTGGAAGCCGGTTTTGTAGAGGAGGTAGTGGAGGGGCTCCCAGTAGTTGAAGACCTCGTCGCAGTCGTGGACGAGGTTCGATCGGGCGCTCATGTGCCTCAAGAAGCCGATCACCACCATCGGAAGGACCCACCCGAGCCCGGACCGGCCCTCCCTCTTCTCCCCCTCCTTCTTGTCCTCCTTCGAGTACCGATCCGACGCCTCCGTCTCCTGATCCGCCTGCGGCGCCGTCTGCCGCCGGTACCTCGTCGTCGCCGTCGCCATAGCAATTGATGAAACTTGTCGTTCGACTGATTTTTGATACTTTACTTGCTGAGTGGGTTGGGTGTGACTACTACTTGGAGTTCCAGCTCTATTTTTTTTTTCTTTTTTCTTTTCTATATTTTTTCGAACCTCTTGTGGTTACCGGAAAAAGATATAAGATTCCGACTGAATTACAGAAGGTCAATGAATCAAGTCATGGGACGTATTATATGCAATGTAGTGTGCACAAAAGTTCTAAATATTACGTCGGATCATGTACGTTATACCGAAAAATCAAAAACAAAACAAAAATAAATAAATAAATAAATAAATAAAAAGTAGTGCTTGGCAATGGTGAGTGGTTAGTCCGGCCAATAATTTTTTGACACTTCTATTCTTTAACCATAACACTACACTTCTCCTAATTCATATACAAATTCTTTATAATAATTTTGAAGCAAAAAATCATAATATTTTTTTTTATTTATGCATAGTGAATTTCTATATATATTTTTATATGTTTTGGTATTTAAAAAAAAATTTTATGCCGATATTTATGTCAAGTGTCAAAAAATTATTGATCGGACTCACCACTCATTGCCACGTGGCGAGTCTGAACCATACAATAATTTTTTCACTTTATTATCCCCCTATAGGGACAAATATATTTGGTTGAAATAGGAAAGTGAAAAATTAGACAAATGTACTTGGTTGAAATAGGAAGTGAAAAATAGAAAATGAATTATAAAAGTAATAAATTATAATTAATTCATATAACAACTTAATAAATTAAATAATTAGTTTGATAAAATAAGATAATTAATTACTAACTAATTAAAAATTTAGCAACTCAAAATTCATTATTAAAATTTTATATTTAAAATATTAATTAATTATCAAACAAAAAAAAGGAATTCATCCACAATTTTGATTCTATGTATTAAATTATATGAATTAATTATCAACAATAATTTTTGGCTCAATTCCCATGGACAATCCTATTAATTAATTATCAATTATCAAACAAAAGAAAAAGAAAAAAAAATATTGGTTCCCACTTCCAACTCGAACCAAACAACCGCAGACCACTTCCTTCAAACCCCACTACCCCCCCCCCCCCCTCCCATTTTCCGAAAACGGTTCAAAATTGAGTTGTATCCTCCATTATTTATTTTTAAAAATTAATATTACGTAAAAAAAATATTAAAAAAATTTAAACTTGTTATAAATAATATCTCACATCTTAACTACATAAATTAGAAGAGGTGTTTGTCTATTATTAGATGATATTACATAGTTAAACAATTAGGTAAAATTTATTTATTTTTAAAATTTTTAATTACGTGAGGATATATACTTATACGGATAGCCATTTTCAAGACTCTTTATGAAGAGTATACATACATACATACATACATACATATATATATATATATATATATATATATATATATATATATATATATATATATATATATATAAAGAGTTTCAGATTCGGATGGCGGCGGTGGCCGTCACGACGGGGAACGGGACTAGGAAAAGGGAGGACATGAGGGTATAATGACAGAGAATGGTAGAGATGCTGCGGGGGGATGGACCACAATCGACCGACAGCGTCGCAGGCGTAGTCTTACCGGGAGAGAAGGGCAGATGGGTGACAATCGACAAGCAACCGGGCGTAAGGAGATGGGAAAGTTCGGAGACGGAGGGCGAAGACGAGAAGGATATATGGGACAACATATGAGGGTGCATGATCGTAGGGTGAACGATATGGGCACGACCACTAGCCCTCAAACCAACGTGGTGACTTCCCAACCAAATAGGGAGAACATCGGTGTGGCTGGTAGGCAAGGCACCCAAGCACCATTAAATTTGCAGAGGGGTAACCAAGAAGTGGCGCTTGCAAGGCACGGGATAGCAACAAGGGGAGAAGGGGGGGATCGTCAACAATGTCGAATCTGACTACGCCACAGGGAGGAGTAGGCGATGAGGGGAAGACGTGGACAGACCTGTGTCGGCCTACTGTCGCGCCCCAGTCCCAAAATGTCAGGAACTAGGCCACGTGTCACTGGCCAGCTGACACGTCACTAAGGACTTAATCTATTTTGAATAGACCCATAGGGACGTGCTACGCTGTCCTAAGATACTACAAGAACAACACAGGCAAAACTATCTCATCCACAATAAAATGTCAGAAAAGCAAGTGCTGAATATATATATAAAACTGAGTCTGATACAGTACACAACTAGTGAGATTACAAGCCTACTACAAAAACTGATAATAGCGCAGAAAAATCAGATAGACTAAGCAGTGTCTATCTGATCAAAATATCTCCATCTCCAGGTGGCAGGCCTCTAGGGTCAAGCATACTCTGAGGGTGTCTCCTTGAGCTCCTCCTCGGTAACACATCTAGCCTCCTGATCAGGGCCGTACACAGTGGGGTAGAAAGCCTCGTCTAGATCTGGCAGGGAACCAGGTCCTCAGTGGGACATAACAAGATACAGAAAATGACATGCCAAGTATGTAAATACTGAATAAAGAAAATAAATACAGGGTGCTAATCATTCTAAGTGAAATGCAAGTAAAGACCTTGTAGTACGCATGGGATTGTGTCGGCCAGACATATGCTGACGTAGTTCACCAATCGTGGGGACTGGCTAGTATATGTGTCATATGCCCCCTGACTCAAGGGAACTCTGCAATCGACCATCATGGTACGAAAGTATAAAACATTTATGGAGGGGGTGTCCCATACGTCTACTAGTTATCTTTCCCATCCCAATGAAACTAAATGTCAAATCATACTATTCCTGAATTATTCTAATCCGTGATGCGGGTCACACGTACTGATAGCTAATCAACTACGCAGCTCGCATCCCAATATGCATTGCAACCATGTTGCGTGTTCCCGTGTTAGGGTCTAGGAGAATATTAGAATACTCTCACAACAAATGGTGAGTCTGTAAGACTAAGTTAAATATGCTAATGTCAACGTATCAGCTGACTGTACCCAAGGCAGTCTCAGGTAATCATGGTATATGAAATTCAGGAACAAAGCAGATATCAATAATTTAATTTGAACATTAACTTGGCAAGGTATACTTGCCTACTCCCTGATAGTACTGAAAACCTGATCTTACAGTCAGGGTTGAGGGTGCTTGTGACTGGGGGTCACTTGCTGTGCTGAAGTTGGTTTCTGTTAAAACAGACAGGGTTCGTGAATATCAAAGTTGTAATATAAAGTATATGTATATATACTTATATTCACATATATAATATAGTTATATATATAGTATGTATATATATATAGATATAATATATATAGCAGTATATATAGTATATACAGAACAGAAAAATGCAGGTATATATAGAATTTATAATAGTAGCAGGGTATATCCTCTGCCATATATAAATAATATAATGCTATCAGGGTGTATCCACTGATGTATATATATATATATATATAAATTGAAATGACAGGACAGAAAGTAAATACATATATATCTATGTAATAGTACATAATGTATATAGATAATATATATATATATATATATATATATATATATATATATATATATATATATATATATATATATATATATATATATATATATATATATATATATATATATATATATATATATATATTGAATTTAAATGACAGTGCAAGAATTGAAATTATACATATATATATGTAGGCTGTATTATCCAGCACAGTAATATATAATAAATAATAAATTGAAATGACATTGCAAGAATTTAAAATAGGTATATATATATAAGCTGTATTTATCCAGCAATATAATATAACTTTTATCAGGGTCTATATGTGACCACTGGATAATATATACATATATAATAAATTGAATAATTGCATATAAATAATAAAAAGAAAATGCATAGCATATATATCTATATATATATACTGTGTATATTCACAGTGAATAATATAATTATATATAGTACATAACATATATATATAGATATATATATATTATATACATATATATAATATATATACATAGTTATATATACATAACATATATAGTTATATATATTATGTACATATATATATATATATATATATATATATATATATATATATATATATATATATATATATATATATATATATATATATATATATACATATACATATATAAATACATAGTATACATATATAAATACATATATATTAGTAGTATATATACACATATATAATATATTATAGCAATATATATATATACAGTGTAATTATACTGTATTTATATAGTATAATAATATAATACATATATATATATATATATATATATAAATATACATATATATATCATATATATACATATATATATACATATACATATACATATACATAAATACGTATATACATATATATATAGAGTTAGGGTTTATACCTACTGGCAGGGGGGTCCCACGCGATGTTGCCGGCGGGAGGACGGCGGCGGAGGCGGCCGGAGGAGTAGCAGCAGCAGCAGTGACTGCTAGCAGCAACTGCAGCGGCAGCAGTTTGTGAAGGTGGTAGCGGCGGCTGCGGCGGAGGGGACGGCGGTGCAGGGTGGGGGAACGGCGGAGGGAGGAGTGGCGGTGAGGTTGGTGGTGGTGGCGGGGGTCTACGGTGGCTGTGGTGGCGGCTAGAGGCGTCAGGGGTGAGGGTGGCAGTAGCTAAGGTTAGGGGGTGGAGGCTGCTGCGGGGGCTAGGACGGCCGGAGGGGGTGTCGTGGGGTGGTGGTGGTGGGTTGGTTCGACGGAGGGGACGATGGCGAGGCGTTTGGGGGTGGTGGCGGTGGTCGACGACGGCCGGTGGTGGCGCTGGGGGTGGATGGGAGTGGTGGTGGTGCTGTGGAGGTGAAGTCGGGATGGGTCTGCAGTGGCTGGCCACGGCGGAGCAGGCGGTGGCTGGGGGTGGGACTTGGCCGGAGGGGAGAGGGGGTCACGGCGAAGGGTCGGGCAGGGTTTGGCCGGAGGCGGTGGTCGGAGGTGAGGGCTGTGAGGGTTTGAAGAGAGGGGGGGGTCGGGTTTTATAGGGGTTGTAGGCAATGGCAATTTAGTAAATAAAGGAAAGTTTGGGGATATTTTGGTAAATTCGATTTTTGGGGATATTTCTCCTGGATTTTTCTGGGTGTTTTGGGTGGGTCCCATACACCTATGGTCTAGCCAATAGAATTTTGCCACATTGCATGCAATTTTGCATAAAAAATCCTAACTTTTCATAAATTACATAAAAGCATAAAATTTGTATTTTGCGTAATTTTGTAATTTACCAAATTTTAATTACTGATTCCCCGAATTACTAAATTGTACAAAAATGGGGGAAAAAGCTGGGGAAAATATTTTGGACAGTATGGGGTGAGTCTGGGCAGAGGCAGGGTCTGATTTCTTAGGTGATACGGGTCCTCGTATTTATTAATTAATAAATACTGCGCACGGTGTTCACTAATTATTTAGAGGCTATTAGGGTCATAATTTTTCTACGGTGTCAATACACTAATTGTAGTATATTCAGTCTAGAATATTATCGTATTTTTGTTTGGGCAAAACAGGTGCCTACTGGTCCTCAAATCTCTAGGAGTACAGAGATGGGTAAAGAGCAGAAAATTAAATAGGAAATAAATACGTACGTTTGTAACGATATTTGTACGACTAAAACGAAGCATCAAACAAGGTTTCTGGAAGTTGCACAAAATACAGAAAAAGTAGTCTAACAAGTCTAGGGCAGGTATGTGAAATTTGTTTAGGGTTTAACAGCTAGTGGGATGTCCTAATTAATTGTGTAATGAACATGTGCACAATCAATAGATTATATAATAAATAAATTTTTAAAAAGTTGCTATAATTCTAATTAGTCTAAACTAATCCTAAATTACTGAAATCTGGTCGAGGGAGTTTACAATCTACCCTCCTTAGAATATTTCGTCCTCGAAATAAAAACACACATATAATGAGAATGAAAATTAATTAAGGACATATGATGATTAAGAGAGATTGAGTTTGAAATATTGGACATACCCTGGTTTGGAAATAGATGGGGATAACGCTGACGAATATCCTCTTCTCGTTCCCAGGTGGATTCACCTGGTGCATGATGTCTCCATGCAACACGAACGAGAGGTATAGTCTGGCCTCGCAACACCTTCTCGCTATGGTCTAAGATCTCTACAGGTTCCTCCTGGTATGATAAGCTTGGCCCGATGGTGATCTCTAAATAGTCCAGCACATGACTCGGGTCTGGAATGTACCTCCTCAGCTGAGATACATGGAAGACGTCATGTACTCCCTCCAAGGTCTGAGGTAGAGCTAGCCTGTAAGCAACTTCTCCGACGCGTTCCAACACATCGAATGGTCCAATGTACCTTGGACTCAGTTTCCCTCTTCCTCCAAATCTGATAGTTCCTCGAGTAGGTGAGATCTTCAAGAACACATGCTCCCCTACTTGGAACTCTAGAGGTCGGCGATGAATGTTGGCCCAGTGCTTCTGCCTGTCTTGTGCAGCTCGTAGGTGTCCCTGGATCTTCTTTACTTTCTCCACCGTACGAATAATCAATTCTGGTCCCAAGATCTGTCTCTCGCCTACATCGCTCCAGCATACTGGGGAACGACATTTTCTTCCATACAAAGCTTCAAAGGGAGCCATTTGAATGCTCGCTTGATAGCTGTTGTTGTAGGAAAATTTCACCAGGTGTAGATGATCTTCCCATGATCCGCTGAAATCAAGCATGCAGGCTCTCAGCATATCTTCAAGTGTCTGGATGGTGCGTTCTGATTGGCCATCTGTTTGTGGGTGATACGAGGTGCTGAACTTGAGGCGGGTACCAAGACTTTCTTGCATACTTCGCCAGAAGTAAGATGTAAATCTCGTATCTCTGTCAGATACTATGCTGACTGGTACTCCATGCAGACGCACTATCTCTTTCATGTACATGTCCGCCAAGACTTCTGTAGATTGTCCAACTCTGAAAGGTAGAAAATGAGCAGCCTTTGTGAGTCTATCTACGATTACCCATACAGCATTATGACCACTAGGACTTCTTGGAAAGCCCGTAATAAAGTCCATCGTAATGTGTTCCCATTTCCACTCAGGTATTGGGAGGGGTTGAAGTAGACCGGCAGATCTTTGATGCTCAGCCTTGACTTGCTGACACACCAGGCATTTAGCCACAAAGCGTGCTATCTCCCGCTTCATTCCATGCCACCAGTAATATTGTCGCAGATCTCTGTACATCTTTGTGCCTCCTGGATGTATAGAGTATGTTGAGCTATGAGCTTCTGACATCAGCTCACTACGAAGTTCTCCATTTGGAACATAAAGATGATCACCACATCTTAGAGTCCCATCTTCGTGTATGCGATATCCTGTCTGAATTCCAGCCTCTGTTCTTTGTCGAAGCCTCTGAAATCTTGCATCTGTTGGTAGAGCAGCTTTGATTCTTTCTACCAAGGTTGATTGCAGCTGATAGTTTGATAATTGGCCGTTAAGTCCTGGCATAATGACCTCTATTTCCAAATTTTCTAGATCTCTCAGAATACCTGGTTGGGTGATCATAAAGAATGCCGAGGGTCTTCTGCTTAGAGCATCTGCCACCACATTAGCTTTCCCCGGATGGTACTGTAGATCAATTTCGAAATCTGTCATCACTTCGAGCCATCGTCTTTGTCTCAGATTTAGGTCCTTCTGGGTGTAGACGTACTTCAGACTTTTGTGATCGGTGAATATCTCCACTCGTTCGCCATATAGATAGTGTCTCCATAGCTTCAGGGCGAAGATGACTGCGGCAAGCTCCAGGTCGTGAGTGGGGTAATTCTTCTCATGAGTCCTCAACTGTCTTGAGGCATAAGCTACAACCTTCTCATGTTGCATTAAGACACAACCATATCCTTTTCCGGATGCATCGCTATATATGACGAAACCTCCGGATCCAGATGGTATAGTCAAGATGGGAGCTGTAGTCAGACACTTTTTCAAGTCATCAAAAGCTGTCTGGCATTCTTCAGTCCATATGAACTCCTGCTCCTTGCGGGTAAGACGGGTAATCGGCTCCGCGATTCTTGCAAAGTTTTCTACGAATCGCCGGTAATATCCGGCAAGTCCTAGAAAGCTTCTCACCTCTGAGACGTTGGTCGGGGTTGGCCATGTCTCGACAGATGAGATCTTTACTGGGTCTACCGAGATGCCTTCTCCTGTGATAACGTGTCCAAGAAATACGACACGGTCAAGGAAGAATTCACACTTGCTCATCTTAGCATAAAGGCTCTCCCGTCTCAGCGTCTCTAATACCAACCTTAAGTGCTCTTCATGCTCCTCGTGGCTCTTCGAGTATACCAGAATGTCGTCGATGAAGACTACCACGAACTGGTCCAGATATTGGTGGAAGACTCGGTTCATCAGATTCATGAATACGGCAGGTGCATTAGTTAGTCCAAACGGCATCACCAGGAACTCGTAGTGACCATAACGAGTCCTGAATGCTGTCTTTGGAATATCTTCCCTCCGTACCTTGACCTGATGATAGCCTGATCTCAAGTCTATCTTTGAGAATACCACGGCTCCTGTTAGTTGATCGAACAGGTCGTCAATTCTCGGCAAGGGGTACTTGTTTTTGATTGTCAAAGCATTGAGAGCTCTGTAATCAATACACATCCGATATGTCCCGTCCTTCTTTGGTACAAACAGCACTGGTGCTCCCCAGGGTGATGCACTAGGACGAACAAATCCCTTGATCTGCAATTCCTCCAGTTGAAGCTTCAGCTCGTCAAGCTCCTTCTTCGCCAGTCGGTATACATTTGAGGATACCGGTGCAGCTTCGGGTATCAACTCAATAGTGAATTCCACTTCTCTGTCAGGCGGTAGGCCTGGTAATTCCTCTGGAAATACGTCCTCGAACTCTGCTACAATTGAGGGAAGTGCTGTCTCCATCGCCATGTAAGCTCTAGGAGTCTGGCCTACTCCTTGCTCGATGGTTCCTCGGACATATTCGAACTCTGGGTGATCTGGGGGTCTAAAGATAACACTACCCTTTCGGCAGTCTAGGATAGCATTATTCTGGCTTAGCCAGTCCATGACTAAGACAACGTCGAAATTTGGCATTGGGAGTACCAAAAATCGCGCTCTTAGTCCTCTACTACAAACAACTACCGGACAGGTTTCGATAATATTGGTAACTGGAACAATACCTCCTCCAGTAAGTATTTTCCAACACTTGGGTAGCGGAGAAGTGGATAGCTTGTGCATGGCTACGAAACTACTAGATATGAAAGACAAAGTAGCCCCAGAATCGAATAATACAGTTGCAGGTAATGATGCAACTAAAATGGTACCTGTTATAGTTTCCCCTTCAGGCTCTTCTGCAACGGCAGCTAACGCAAAGGCTTGACCCTGTCTTTGCCCTCCGGCTTATTGTCTGGCCTTGAACTGTGCCTCCTGAGTAGGCAGAGGTGCTCCTCTCTGATATCCTCCTGATGTGGAGGGTAGCATCTTCTGGGCTTGTGCTCCTGGCTTCTGCCCTTGCTGAGGTGCTGCATCTCTGCGTTGTGGGCAGTCTTTAGCCATATGATTTTTAGCTCCACATAGCAAGCATAATCCTAGCTTCTTTCTGCAGTCATTGGCAAAATGCCCCTTCTTGCCACAAAAGTGACAAGTCGGGAGCTCCTTCTTCTGATAGGGTCCCGTTGTCTGCTGCGTCTGATATTGTGGACGACGGATAGGTCCTCCTGCTCCTTGCTGGTTCTTGGCCGAGAAGGTTGGATTTGAGCGTCTGGCTCATCGGCCAATGGCTTCTTGCTCCCTAGCTTCTGTAAGAACCTCGTTGTAGGAGATTCTTGACTGCATTATTGTGTACCTCTGGAGCTTGTAGTTAAGGCCATGGTGGAATCTTTTAGCCTTCTTCAGCTCGTTCGGGATCAGATCAGCACCAAAACGACTTAGTCTGCTAAACTCCACGTCGTAGGCATCTACCGTCATGTTTCCCTGCTCCAGATGCAGGAACTGGGAGTATAGGGCATTCTGGACTGTCGCTGGGAAGTACTTGGCGTTGAAGTGCTCCAAGAATTGTTGCCAAGTTTGGTCTTTGCCGACGCTGCGCTCTATGGATTCCCACCAGTGATGGGCGTTGCCAAGAAGTTGGCCCCTCACAGCGGTCATCCATAGGTCAGGGGTGAGTTACGATCCTTCTAGCAGCATTTCGGTGTTGGAGATCCAGTCGAAGATCTCCTCAGGAGTCTCGTTGCCTTTGAAATCTCTCGGGCTCATTTGGTGGAAGCCTCGAACTGTGCCCGCTGGTTGGACAGGTGCTGGTGTCGGAGTAGTAGCTCTCTCCAAAGCCGTCATCAACGTCTGTCGCAGAGCTTCAGTCTGCTGCCACTGAGACTGTCTCAGGACCTCAGTCTGCTGCCACTGGTTCTGCAACATAGTCTGGAAAAACTGCAACATTTGAGGTTGACCCTCAAGTTGTGGCATCAGGATAGGCAAGGCTGGAGGTGGAGGCAAAGGTGTCTCCGCCTGCGGTGTTGGTGTCGTCTCCTGGCCAGAATTCTGATGATTGGACGGAGTTCCTTGGGTACTTGGCGAAGGGTCTGTTGCTTGGTCAGCCCCATTATTCGCAAGTTTCCCGGGTATGTCCATATTTCTGAGGAAAATAGGATAATTAGAAAACACAAAGGAGATAAATAATGATAATCAAGCAAGATGCAATAATAGAAATTATAAAGATGGTGTCAGTGTGGATGAGACCTAATATTCCTATCCTATTGCAGGCTTGCTAGGCATGTCATCATACCACTAGCAATAAAAACTGGACCTGCATGGGCCACTACTAAAACCATGTCACGTCCCAGTCCCAAAATGTCAGGAACTAGGCCACGTGTCACTGGCCAGCTGACACGTCACTAAGGGCTTAATCTATTTTGAATAGACCCATAGGGACGTGCTACGCTGTCATAAGATACTACAAGAACAACACAGGCAAAACTATCTCATCCACAACAAAATGTCAGAAAAGCAAGTGCTGAATATATATAAAACTGAGTCTGATACAGTACACAACTGGTGAGATTACAAGCCTACTACAAAAACTGATAATAGCGCAGAAAAATCAGATAGACTAAGCAGTGTCTATCTGATCAAAACATCTCCATCTCCAGGTGGCAGGCCTCTAGGGTCAAGCATACTCTGAGGGTGTCTCCTCGAGCTCCTCCTCGGTAACACATCTAGCCTCCTGATCAGGGCCGTACACAGTGGGGTAGAAAGCCTCGTCTAGATCTGGCAGGGAACCAGGTCCTCAGTGGGACATAACAAGATACAGAAAATGACATGCCAAGTATGTAAATACTGAATAAAGAAAATAAATACAGGGTGCTAATCATTCTAAGTGAAATGCAAGTAAAGACCTTGTAGTACGCATGGGATTGTGTCGGCTAGACATATGCTGACGTAGTTCACCAATCGTGGGGACTGGCTAGTATATGTGTCATATGCCCCCTGACTCAAGGGAACTCTGCAATCGACCATCATGGTACGAAAGTATAAAACATTTATGGAGGGGGTGTCCCATACGTCTACTAGTTATCTTTCCCATCCCAATGAAACTAAATGTCAAATCATACTATTCCTGAATTATTCTAATCCGTGATGCGGGTCACACGTACTGGTAGCTAATCAACTACGCAGCTCGCATCCCAATATACATTGCAACCATGTTGCGTGTTCCCGTGTTAGGGTCTAGGAGAATATTAGAATACTCTCACAGCAAATGGTGAGTCTGTAAGACTAAGTTAAATATGCTAATGTCAACGTATCAGCTGACTGTACCCAAGACAGTCTCAGGTAATCATGGTATATAAAATTCAGGAACAAAGCAGATATCAATAATTTAATTTGAACATTAACTTGGCAAGGTATACTTGCCTACTCCCTGATAGTACTGAAAACCTGATCTTACAGTCAGGGTTGAGGGTGCTTGTGACTGGGGGTCACTGGCTGTGCTGAAGTTGGTTTCTGTTAAAACAGACAGGGTTCGTGAATATCAAAGTTGTAATATAAAGTATATGTATATATACTTATATTCACATATATAATATAGTTATATATATAGTATGTATATATATATAGATATAATATATATATCAGTATATATAGTATATACAGAACAGAAAAATGCAGGTATATATAGAATTTATAATAGTAGCAGGGTATATCCTCTGCCATATATAAATAATATAATGCTATCAGGGTGTATCCACTGATGTATATATATATAAAAATTGAAATGACAGGACAGAAAGTAAATACATATATATCTATGTAATAGTACATTATGTATATAGATAATATATATATATATATATATATATATATATATTGAATTTAAATGACAGTGCAAGAATTGAAATTATACATATATATATGTAGGCTGTATTATCCAGCACAGTAATATATAATAAATAATAAATTGAAATGACATTGCAAGAATTTAAAATAGGTATATATATATAAGCTGTATTTATCCAGCAATATAATATAACTTTTATCAGGGTCTATATGTGACCACTGGATAATATATACATATATAATAAATTGAATAAGTGCATATAAATAATAAAAAGAAAATGCATAGCATATATATCTATATATATATACTGTGTATATTCACAGTGAATAATATAATTATATATAGTACATAACATATATATATAGATATATATATTATATACATATATATAATATATATACATAGTTATATATACATAACATATATAGTTATATATATTATGTACATATATATATATATATATATATATATATATATATATATATATATATATGTAAATATACATATATAAATACATAGTATACATATATAAATACATATATATTAGTAGTATATATACACATATATAATATATTATAGCAATATATATATATACAGTGTAATTATACTGTATTTATATAGTATAATAATATAATACATATATATATATATAAATATACATATATATATCATATATATACATATATATACATATACATATACATATACATAAATACGTATATACATATATATATAGAGTTAGGGTTTATACCTACTGGCAGGGGGTCCCACGCGGTGTTGCTGGCGGGAGGACGGCGGCGGAGGCGGCCGGAGGTGGCCGCAGGAGTAGTAGCAGCAGCAGTGACTACTAGCAGCAACTGCAGCGGCAGCAGTTTGTGAAGGTGGTAGCGGCGGCTGCTGCGGAGGGGACGGCGGTGCAGGGTAGGGGAACGGCGGAGGGAGGAGTGGCGGTGAGGTTGGTGGTGGTGGCGGGGGTCTACGGTGGCTGTGGTGGCGGCTAGAGGCGTCGGGGGTGAGGGTGGCAGTAGCTAAGGTTAGGGGGTGGAGGCTGCTGCGGGGGCTAGGGCGGCCGGAGGGGGTGTCGTGGGGTGGTGGTGGTGGGTTGGTTCGACGGAGAGGACGATGGCGAGGCGTTTGGGGGTGGTGGCGGTGGTCGGCGACGGCCGGTGGTGGCGCTGGGGGTGGATGGGAGTGGTGGTGGTGCTGTGGAGGTGAAGTCGGGATGGGTCTGCAGTGGCTGGCCACGGCGGAGCAGGCGGTGGCTGGGGGTGGGACTTGGCCGGAGGGGAGAGGGGGTCACGGCGAAGGGTCGGGCAGGGTTTGGCCGGAGGCGGTGGTCGGAGGTGAGGGCTGTGAGGGTTTGAAGAGAGGGGGGGTCGGGTTTTATAGGGGTTGTAGGCAATGGCAATTTAGTAAATAAAGGAAAGTTTGGGGATATTTTGGTAAATTCAATTTTTGGGGATATTTCTCCTGGATTTTTCTGGGTGTTTTGGGTGGGTCCCATACACCTATGGTCTAGCCAATAGAATTTTGCCACCTTGCATACAATTTTGCATAAAAACCCCTAACTTTTCATAAATTGCATAAAAGCATAAAATTTATATTTTGCGTAATTTCGCAATTTACCAAATTTTAATTACTGATTCCCCGAATTACTAAATTGTACAAAAATGGGAAAAAAAGCTGGGGAAAATGTTTTGGACAGTGTGGGGTGAGTCTGGGCAGAGGCAGGTCTGATTTCTTAGGTGATACGGGTCCTCGTATTTATTAATTAATAAATACTGCGCACGGTGTTCACTAATTATTTATAGGCTATTAGGGTCATAATTTTTCTACGGTGTCAATACACTAATTGTAGTATATTCAGTCTAGAATATTATCGTATTTTTGTTTGGGCAAAACAGGTGCCTACTGGTCCTCAAATCTCTAGGGGTACAGAGATGGGTAAAGAGCAAAAAATTAAATAGGAAATAAATACGTACGTTTGTAACGATATTTGTACGACTAAAACGAAGCATCAAACAAGATTTCTGGAAGTTGCACAAAATACAGAAAAAGTAGTCTAACAAGTCTAGGGCAGGTATGTGAAATTTGTTTAGGGTTTAACAGCTAGTGGGATGTCCTAATTAATTGTGTAATGAACAGGTGCACAATCAATAGATTATATAATAAATAAATTTTTAAAAAGTTGCTATAATTCTAATTAGTCTAAACTAATCCTAAATTACTGAAATCTGGTCGAGGGAGTTTACACCTACTGACCCACCAGATTATGCAGGTATGCAGTATGTAGAACCTCTTCTCCCCCTCCTTCTTGTCCTCCTTCGAGTATCGATCCGACGCCTCCGTCTCCTGATCCGCCTGCTGCGTCGTCGGCTACCGGTACCTCGTCGTCATCGTCGCCGTTGTCACTACCACATTTTAGAAAAAAGGGTATTTTAGTAATTTTCTATTTAAATAAATATTGTACATGGTAAATAATTTTTGTTGTATTATTTAATTGTTGTTGGATGTTATTTAATTATTTTGGACTTATTTTAGTAGACCCAACTAGTGTAGTTTGGACCCATGGACCAACATGAATTAAATAGTTAGATTTGGCCCATTTAGAAAGCCCATAGTTAAGGAGATGGATTAAATTAATTAAGTGATTAGACTAGAAGCTTCCTTCCTTAATTATTTCTTCATGAGAGGCCCCAAGGGGTACATTGGACATTTTACAATTGCTTGGGAGAGGGGCAAGGCCGGCCTATTAAAAGAGGGGGGGGGGAATTTCTCTCTCCTCTCATTCTCATTCCAAATCTAGATCTAGAATTTTCCACTCCCAAATTCCCTCCATTGCCATTCCAATTCCCTACCAAATTTATTCCAAATTCTTCCCAATTCACCATTAGAGAAGGAGGAAGCAAGGATCTAGAAGAAGGAAGCAAGGATCTACAAAGAGGAGCAAGGATCTACAATTTGGAAGCAAGTTCTTCTCAATTGGAGATTTTATTGGGAATCCATCTCCCAATAGGTATAATTTAGATTTTACCATTTAAATAGCTTCTAAATCTGAGATTTAATCATGTAAAATCAACCTATATATATGTACTACCCATAGGACTTTGTTTTGTGTTCATAGGAGACCCATGGAGAAAGTTATGGTATTTTTTGTGTTAATTTTGTTGGAATTCCGAATTTACATTTTGTTGTGTGTATCAATTGATCCTATAGATCAATTGGACATGAGCTTATGTGTTTGGGGCTAGTGTCGTGTCTATAATTTGGTACATGTGGTTCGTATCCCAACTATTTGGTGATACGTGTCATTTTGGGGGTTTTCCCTCCGACACGGGGCTTTGAACATGTCGTATTTTGACACGGACACATAGATCTACTTTTGACACTTTGATTTGTTCATAAATATTATTTGTGACTTGTTTGTGTCCTTCGGGGTACAATTGGTTGTGTGTTGGACTCGTGTCACATGCGTATCCTAGATCTAGTGGGATACGGTGTGATACTCTCCAATTTGGTGTGTTTATGTGTAGATCTAATTATTTATACTTTAAATTCTTCATTTATAACTAGTAAATATATATAGATATTATATATTATTTTAGTGTATTTATTATGGTATTTATTGTAGCATAGATCTATATTTCTATGTGTTCTAATGTGATATATAAATATATGTATGTAGCTTTCTTGCATGCAAATATATATGTACTTATGTTAATAACATAAATTATACATAAATGTTTTATAAAATATATTTATGTGTTTAAATGTGTAATTATATTATTTATAATTATTATATATTTAATTGTTAATTTAATGAATATATTTTTATGTGTGCTTCTAGCCATGTAAAATATGTACATTAATATGTGCAATGTGTTTTGTAATTATTAATATTTAAATGTTCAAGTTTATGTGTATATATATACAAGTATATATATTTATTAAATTGTTTTATATATGTATATATATAGGTGTTTTTGTGAGGTATAATACTAATAATAATATATTATTTTATTTGTATAAATATTGGTTTGTATATACATTATTTAGAGTGTGCATTAATTGTATTATTAGTATACTTTGTGTGGGTACCAATTGGGATCTAATTTTGATTCCTAAATTGTTGTATTTTATTTTCTATATTATTTATATAGATGTCTTGTGAGGATGACCTTGGTTTGACCATGTTTGACTTTAGTTGGCTTTAGAGTTGACCATAGTTGACTTTTAACTTAGAATTGATTTATTGACCTAGAAGTTGACTAGTTTGACTTGTTCTCTTTCCGGGACCTTGTTTTAATGTGGTATTCCATATCTAGGTCTTCGAGGCACCGAGTCAGACATCTGTGAGACTGTTCTTTGGATTTCAGGCGAGTACATTCTCTGATAGTTTCTCATTTATGATATCCTCTATGTTCGTTGTATCTAGTGTAGATTACATGTTTCTCTCGACACTATGGTTACACGGATTGGTATATATCCGGATCTCGTCATGAGATGTTATTCCTTGGTATATGGTGTATATGGTGCAAGTATTATTTTATTGGTTATCTTGTACATGTACAGACATCGATTCTCGGGGAGACTAGCTATCTTCTTGGGGAATCTAGTGCCATAGCATACCGTGGTTGGATCTATTATACCAGTTGGGGGTAGAGAGTATTAGTATAGATATGTGATCAAATCCCTATTGAATAAAGTATTGGTAAGCGAATAGTGTTGATCATGCACCGCACGTATGATTAGCCAGGCCGCATTATATCTTGCCCAAGCCGATCACATGTTAAGCTAGTACTCACACACTTAGTCATTAGTATTATTGTTTCATTGGCATATTGTTCATTATTGTATTTTTTTCCAGTATTTCCTTATTGTCTATATATCTCTTGTATCTATTTTGTGCATCTTGTTTATCCACAGCTATTTACTGTTACATAGTTTTTATCATGGATTAGAACTGCTGTTAGAGATGTACTCTGCTCCTTTCTTGACTGGATATATTTTTTCAGATGACACTGAGGAGTACCCTACCTATTATGGACCCCAGGATGTTGTGGGTTTAGATTCGGAGACCCTGGCTCAAGAGGGACTTATCCCAACTGAGACAGTTGACCCTGGAGTGTAGCTTGTAGTATGATAGTATTCTTTTGTACTGGATTTGTCTCCAGCTTATTTTTGTTACTCTTCAGACTCATTGATGTATTATTTTAAACTCATGAGTTAATGACTATTCTATTCTTATCTGATTCGTGTTCATTCTATCTTAGTTCTGTGATTGAGTACACTATCTTTTGGTGGTTCATTATATTAGATAGACTTTCTAGACAGCGTTCTACCGTCGATTCTGCGGCGTAGGCTGGGCGTTGTTTCCGACTAGTACCCTTACCCCGGGTGCGGGTCGTGACAGCCGTGGCCATTGCAATTGATGAAACTTGTCGTTCGACTGATTTGTGATACTTTGCTTGCTGAGTGGGTTGGGTGTGACTACTACTTGGAGTTCCAGCTCTATTTTTTTTCTTTTTCCTTTTCTATAAAAAGTAGTGTTTTCACCGAACTCTAGTTCCTCTTGTGGTTACCGAAAAAAGATATAAGTTCCGACTGAATTACAGAAGGTCAATGAATCGAGTCATGGGACGTATTATATGCAATGTAGTGTGCACAAAAGTTCTAAATATTACGTCGGATCATGTACGTTATACCGAAAAGTCAAAAACAAAACAAAAATAAATAAATAAATAAATAAATAAATATATAAATAAAAAGTAGTGCTTTCCTATACAGGTGACAATGGTGAGTGGTTAGTCCGGCAAATAATTTTTTGACACTTCTCTTCTTTAACCATAACACTACACTTCTCCTAATTCATATACAAATTCTTTATAATAATTTTGAAGCAAAAAATCATAATATTTTTTTTATTTATGCATAGTGAATTTCTATATATATTTTTATATGTTTTGATATTTAAAAAAAAATTATGCCGATATTTATGTCAAGTGTCAAAAAATTATTGACCGGACTCACCACTCATTGCCACGTGGCGAGTCGGAACCATACAATAATTTTTTCACTTTCTTATCCCCCTAGTAGGGACAAATATATTTGGTTGAAATAGGAAAGTGAAAAATGGAAGTGAAAAATTAGACAAATGTACTTGGTTGAAATATGAAGTGAAAAATAGAAAATGAATTATAAAAGTAATAAATTATAATTAATTCATATAACAACTTAATAAATTAAATAATTAGCTTGATAAAATAAGATAATTAATTACTAACTAATTAAAAATTTAGCAACTCAAAATTCATTACTAACTAATTAAGAATTAAAATTTTATATCTAAAATATTAATTAATTATCAAACAAAAAAAAGGAATTCATCCACAATTTTGATTCTATGTATTAAATTATATGAATTAATTATCAACAATAATTTTTGGCTCAATTCCCATGGACAATCCTATTAATTAATTATCAATTATCAAACAAAAAAAAAGAAAAAGAAAAAGAAATATTGGTTCCCACTTCCAACTCGAACCAAACAACCGCAGACCACTTCCTTCAAACCCCCCCCCCCCCACCCACCCACCTTTTCCGAAAACGGTTCAAAATTGAGTTGTATCCTCCATTATTTATTTTTTAAAAATAATATTACGTAAAAAAAATATTAAAAAAAATTAAACTTGTTATAAATAATATCTCACATCTTAACCACATAAATTAGAAGAGGTGTTTGTCTATTATTAGATGATATTACATAGTTAAACAATTAGGTAAAATTTATTTATTTTTAAAATTTTTAATTAGTGAGGATATATACTTATACAGATAGCCATTTTCAAAACTCTTTATGAAGAGTATATATATATATATATATATATATATATATATATATATATATATATATATATATAAAGAGTTTCAGATCCGGATGGCGGCGGTGGTCGTCAGGACGGGGAACAGGACAAGGAAAAGGGAGGGCATGAGGGTATAATGACAGAGAATGGTAGAGATGCAGCGGGGGGATGGACCACAATCGACCGACAGCGTCGCAGGCGTAGTCTTACCAGGATAGAAGGGCAGATGGGTGACAATCGACAAGCAACCAGGCGTAAGGAGATAGGAAAGTTCGGAGACGGAGGGCGAAGACGAGAAGGATATATGGGACAGCAAATGAGGGTGCATGATCGTAGGGTGAACGATATGGGCACGACCACTAGCTCTAAAACCAACGTGGTGACGTCCCAACCAAATAGGGAGAACATCGGTGTGGCTGGTAGGCAAGGCACCTAAGCAACATTAAATTTGCAGAGGGGTAACCAAGAAGTGGAGCTTGCAAGGCACGTGATAGCAACAAGGGGAGAAGGTGAGGGACCGTCAACAATGTCGAATCTGACTATGCCACAGGGAGGAGTAGGCGATGAGGGGAAGACGTGGACAGACCTGTTTCGGCCTACCGACCCACCAGATTATGCAGGTATGCAGTATGTAGAACCGGTGATGATTGAGGGCCGACTGAAGGCGGAATTCACTAATGAGGACCTAGAGGAGACAACGAAATATTGGCGGAACACCATAGTGTTCTATGTTATGGGAAACAAACCAATATTCACACAGATTCGTGCGTATATACATCGCGTATGAAAACCTCGGGGAAGCTTCGAGTTATTCTCAAGAGAAAATGATTTCTATTTTTCCAGATGCGATCTGGAGGAGGATGTGAATTGCATTCTGCAAGGGAGGCCTTGGACCTTTGATGGCATGTTGATCATAGTAAAATGGTGGGTTCCTGGAGTTCAATGTGAGCGTGACTTGTTCCAGACAATCTCAATCTGGATTCGTTTCCCAGACTTTCCATTAGACTATTGGAGTGTGTCTATGATGATGAAACTTGCCGGCCTTATTGGCAAGCCGATTAAAGCGGGTGAGGCGACAGCAAAGAGAGCAAGGGTCACTTTTGCTCGGGTATTTGTTGAAATTGAAGCTTCAAAAGTCTTGCCTAGGATGGTGGAATATAAATTATCCTCAGGTAAATATTTTAGCCAGGTGGTGGATTATGAGTGGGTTCCTCCATCATGCAAGTTATGTAATTGCTTTGGTCACATTACTAACATGTGCCCACGAGGCAGGGAGGAAGTTGATTCTCCCATTGTTCCAGATTCGGGAGGAAAGGCACATGAAGATGGTGACCTTATGGAGGTCAACGTGGAACAGGAAGGGGAGGGAACCCCCAAGGATCCTGGGTCAAACTCCAGTAGAGGAGCCAACATGGTTGATGTGGAGCCGCAACAAAGTGAGACAAATGCAAGGTCATAGGGAGCTTGGAGCACACAATTGGTTGCTTTGGGGGATCAGGGAAAGCAGGTGGTGATGAATGATGAAGGGAGAGCGGGTCCTTACTGGCAACCTGGTATTGTTTCCATGATACAGGCTTGGGAAGCGGGGAATGCAGGTCCCGGAAAGGTGCCTCAGACTCAGAGAAGGACGGAGGTGGCCAGCCACAGACACAAATGCCAGGCAGTCGAGGAGAGAGAGGAGCAGACCAGGATGGCTGAGGAGCGCAGTAATATGGAGGGCGTACAGGAAGAGGCCCTATGCACAGTCAACCCCAATTGGCATGCATTGCTGCAGAGTGGAGCGAAAAAAGCTATCGACTTCACGCAGAGTAGCCGTAGCAATAGACAAGGATGAGCTACCTTCCCAGTAGCTAGTTCGGAGGGAGAGACGGGGAATCCCACAATTAACTAATGTATGTGCTCAACTGGAATACAAGGGGAGCAAATTCGATTGTTAGGTGGAGAGAGATTAAGGCAGTAGGGAGGAAAGGGCAGTGTACTATCACTGCATTACTGGAAACAAAAATCAAATCTACTCGGGTGTTGAAGAGTCGTACCCCACCTAACTGGGGACAGGTCAATAATCTGGAATTATGTAATATGGTTAGAATCTGGATATTATAGGATGACAACGTGTGGACGGGCCAGGTAATTCATTTTTCTGAACAACTCATTGCCATTTTGTTCAAAAATCGAGAAGGACTCAAATTTGTATGTGGTACGATGTATGGCCATAATGCTAGGAGGAGGAGGAGGAGGAGGAGGAGGAGGGAGGTACTGTGGACATATATCTTCCATATTAGTATGATAGCCGAGTTCCAACTTCAAATACCATTACTACTAGTAGGAGACTTCAATGCTATGATGTACCCGTCGGAAAAAGTGGGAGGTCGTTGTATGCCTGATCCAATTTTACGAGACCTTCATCAATGTATTCTCCAATCGGGACTACAGTGCCTGGATAGGATTGGACATGTATGGACATGGAGTAATAGAGCGACAAATCATCGTGTAGTGTGTCAGCTTGATCACACCTTGGTGAATCCTAGGTGGATCGATAAATGGCCAACTAGTCGGGCGGAGGGTCTAGCAGCGTCAACTAGTGACCACTCACTAATATTGGTTCGCATGATCAAGGGGGGACAGCCGAGAGCATGCTCCTTCCGGTACAACAATGCATGGTATACTATGGGGGGGATATAAGGAGGCTGTAGCTATGGGGCTTAGTAAGGAGGTATATGGGAACATCCAATATAAACTAATTGGACGGCTGGAGCAAGTTAAATATGCGCTGAAGGCATGGAATAAAGAATAGCATACAACTTCCCTTCGGCAACGACATGAAGAATTGATGAAGACTCAAGAACTATTGCAAAAGGATGTTCTGAATCAAGACCTGGCGGTGAAGGAAAGCGAACTACTTAGTGAGGTTCGACTGTTAAACGTGCAGGAGGAGCTACAACTTGCACAAAGAGCGAAATGGAACTGGCTTAAAGAAGGTGATCGATGCTCCAAATTTTTTTACGATATCATCCGTACTCGGCACCATCGAAATGTTATATCACAGATACTTGATGATAACGGGAAATTTTTTGCTGCCCCTCATGAAATACAGAGAGAAGTGGTGAGGTTCTACACAGACTTGTATAATATGGAGGAACATGATACCGAAGGAGAGCACCCGAAAATAACCAGCAAAAAAATTATGACAAGGCGGGGCAACCAGCAGCTGCGGACATGGTTTACGGTGGAAGAGTTGACAGAGATTGTAAAAAAGGCGGATTCTAACAAGGAGCCAGGGCCTGATGGATACTCCAGTAAATTCTTTAAGGAGCATTGGGAGGAGCTCAAGCTTTCAGTGTGCGAGATGGTTGATGATTTCCTAACAAGGGGGAGTCTGTTAAAGGAAATCAATCATACTTTCCTCACACTCATCCCCAAGAAGGAAGGCACAGTTTCATTGGCAGATTTCAGACCGATAGTTTGCTGTAATTTTTTATACAAAATTATCTCGCAAGTTATGTGTAACCGTATGACAAATATCATGGAGGAGTTAATTTCGCCCAATCAAGTGGCCTTTATTAAGGGGAGGCGCATCTCGGAGAACAACTTATTGGCTCATGAGTTATTAAGTGAGTTCAACAAAAAATGAGGGAGGAAAGCCTGCATGAAACTTGATTTGCGCAAAGCGTATGACACAGTCAATCGTGAATTTGTCTGTAAACTCATGCTAGCAATGGGATTTGATAGCTGGTGGGTAGACAGAGTCCGAGAGTGTATCAACACTCCCTCGTTCTCAGTTCTGACCAGGGGGCAACCGCATGGTTTCATCAAGAGTAAACAAGGGCTGCGTCAGGGATACCCACTGTCACCATACATGTTCACAATAGTGATGGAGTATTTCACAATTTTGATGGATATTGCAGTGCATAGACAGGTAATAGTGCCACTATATGCTAAAATTGAGCCAATTGTCTCACACCTTATTTACGCAGATGACCTCTTGGTATTCATAGCCCCTTCCGACAGGGGCGTGGATGCTATTAATATTATAATGGAGAAGTTTGGTAGACCGACGGGCTTGAAAATGAATCGAGAAAAGAGTAGTGTTTTCTTTAATAAACATTGTCCGAACCAGGAGCAGATTGCAGAGAAACTACAATTAGAGAGGGACAGTTGTCAGTAAAGTATTTGGGACTTCCTTTGTCAGTCAACTATGCCAAGGCTACTAAGTGTCGAAGTGTCATCGAGTATGTCCAGCGTCGGATAGAGGACTGACAAGCTCGAACACTATCATTTAGAGGGAGAATATAGTTGGTGAAGATGGTGATATCTGCCATCATGTTACCAACAACTATGATTGTGAAGAAGGAAAAATTATGTGCGGATTTCATATGGAGAGGGGGAACTCATGGCATCGCTTGGGCAATTTTATGTAAACCAAAAAGAGAAGGTGGCACCGGTATCCGGAGTCTGGTTGTGATGAGGGATGCGGCCAAGATAAACATGGTGTGAAAAATTATAGAGGGCAGGACATTGTGGTCAGAATGGCTCAAACATAGGTATGTCAAGTCGGACAATTTATGGGTTATGAGAATTAACAATAATTTCTCGGTTCCGTTCAAGACCATACTGTGGGCGCGATCTAAACTCAAGCAAGTCATAACCCGGAGAGTGCGGGATGGGGAGGCTACAAGCTTATGGATTGATCATTGGCTACAACACAAAAATCTGATAGATACATTGGGATGGCAAGCATATGGGGTGTATGGCAGAGAGGAGCAGTTGGCGGTCCTTATAAGGAACGTGCAGTGGCAATTGGACGTGCATCAGGTTGGAAGGCAACTAAGAGACGAAGTAGAGGAGGCCATCCTTGATAGAGGAGTACCAATGGATAGATGGACGTGGGACCTGGATAGCATGGAAAAGTTTACTATGAAGTCAATCTGCAAATGGCTACAGCCAGAGAGGTCCGGAATGGAGTATGTTGAGTTTGTGTGGAACAAATTCATCCCCAACAAGATGAGTTTTTGTATTTACAAAGCTCTAACCGGTAGGCTCCTAACACGAGACCGTTTTCAACGGTTTGGCTTACAAATTCCAAACATACAATGCTCCCTCTGCCAAATGGGTTCAGAAACAATAGAGTATATGTTCTTTGATTGTGACGTAGCTTGAAATATTATGCAGACACAGTGGAGTAAAATGGACCTTCAAGGGATTCAACGTAGAGATGTCAAGGGGATTATGGAGGAGATTGGAAGACAGAGGAAACGGGGAGAGAGCTGGTTTATCGAAGCAAGGGTACGCCTAGCAGCAGGTATATGACACATTTGGAAGGAGCGCAATAATCAGATCTTTGAGGCCTGTAATTCTCCTATTATTGGACTTGTTCATAATATAGAGGCAGACATATCTAGTATGATAGCTGGTAGAGGTACCCCACCACCTACATAAATGTATTAGTATTTTTTTTTAGTAGCAATAAAATTATCTAATATATATATATATATATATATATATGTATATATATATTCAGATATATTTAAATAATTTTACAATAATATCATAAAATAATTATTACTAGTGTCATGTAGTGCGTTGGAAGTTAGTAAAAAGGAACTCATTCAAATTTTTTTTTTTTTTTTTTTTTTTTTTTGTATTTGGATACTAAAGAAAATGAATGTTTAGATGCTAAAGACGGTAAAGTGAAAAAAAATCCCCCTAATATAGACTCCTTTTGCAAATTAAAACTTAATAGATCAAATTAGCAATTAAACTCTCGTGCAATTGCTAATTTGATCAAAATGACCCATCTCGTGAAGTAGCCGTTAGAAGTGGACATTAGTGGTTGCTTTTTTAATTAAAAATATCCAAAATACTCCTCCTCCTTCCTTCACCCCCCTCTCCCCACCCGCCTTGGCCGCCCCCTCCCACCCGCGCTGGCCAGTCCCTTCTCCCTGCAACGGCCACCTGCGCCCCCCCACCCCCCTCCCCGTGCCGACCTCCCCCACCCGCGGACCCCCTCCTCCCCGCGCCCCCACCAGCTCCCCCCTCCTCCCCACGCTCGCACCTGCGCACCCCCACCCTTCCACCCGCACTGGCTACCCCCTCATCCCCGCGTCGGCCACCTGTGCCACCCCCTCCCACCCGCGTTGGCCGCCCCACTCCTCCCGCGCTGCCACCTACAGTTCCCTCCACGCACTCCCACCCGCACCATCACCGGAGAAGGAGGGGAGGAGAGAATGAGGGGAGGAGTTTTTTGTATGGATATAATTGTCCCTTCAGACCTAATTTAACTTATGTTAACGGCAGAAATTAAATTGAGTGTAAACTAAGCAAAAAAAAAAAGACAAAAAATTTAAACGAGGGGTCTTTTTTTTGCTAAAAGTGGCAATCTTAGGAGAATTTTTTTGCACTTTATCCTGCTAAAGACAATAAGTAGAAAAGAAAGAATGGTCCCTCGTGGAAAGAAAAATAGCGAGAAAATAATTTCCTCCTTTACAATTATTCACTTTCCCAACTCAAGAGGAGTTCACTCTCTCAATTTTTTGACATTTCCAAACATGGAGAAAAATTACAATTTTTGAAAAATTGAAGAGAGCAAAGAATTTATTTTATTTTATTTTATTTTGAAGCCGGAAGAGCTGTTTGGATGGCGCACCCAAGTAGTAGTCACACTCTCCCCCTAAGAGCATGCTTACAGTAGATGGTGCTCAAAATCGCATCTTGAGGCCCAAAATTAAAAAAAAAAAATGTAATGTAGAACGGGTTGGATGTATGAGAATAATAGAAAATGATAAAGTGATCTTTGGTCCCAAAGATTATGTGGTCAAAAATTAATTTAGAAAAAAATAATGTAAAATCTAGATCTAGAAATTTGGACTCCAAATTGGAACTTATTATTCTACAAAATGAGTTCCTACATTCTGAATCTAGAAATTCTCAGACTCAACCTATAGCTCCACGGATCTTACTATTCTATTAAATTAGTTTATACATTCGATTAAATTAGTTTATACATTCTGAATCTAGAAATTGGGATAAACCTTACTAAATGATGCTCTAACAAAGTTATCGCCACCACCACATTGCAGTGTTGCCGCAGCGCACAAGAAGATGTTTGAATTGTAACAAAGCTTCAGCATCCTCCCTCCCCTGACAACAGACATTAGTATTATCATTGTAATTATTAGGTAATTTTGTGAAAGCCTGACAAGATTATACCAAATTCATTTTAGGAAGTATCAAATGGCAAGATTATTCTCTCATGCTTAAATCCATAAGAAAATAATTATTCACAATATTAACCATTTAAGATGTAAAAGTTAAATTGAAACGAATAAGCAAAGGATAAGGCACATTCTTATGAATGGTAAAGATTATACCAAAATCAGGAATGTCAAATTCTTAGGAATATGTTGTACAAAAACATGAATATTTCTCAGCAAAGTAAATGTTTTTTATTATACATTTAAGGAGGTATCATGCTCATCTCCTCCAAATGGGATTAAATCCAAGCAAAAGTTTACTTATAGAGAAATCTGGTCGGAAATTACAAAAAATAAAACAAAAAACATTATGCAAATGAAATAATCATTTATTGATCCTGTAGCTTTCATCTTCGAACATAGTTTCTCTCTATTTATTTCATATCAGATCGATACAGAGCCGAAATTTGTCCTTGCAATCGTAAATTTTAGACATAAATAACATTGCCAAGCCATTAAAGGCAACAAGAAACTCTTGATACAGTGTCAGAAGATAACTTTGGACAACGCTTACTACTTAACCGGTGTTCTGCATGCCAGCAGCAATACCCTTCATGGTCAAGATGAGGGTGTCCTCCAGGCCAGGGGCATAGTCGCTGGTGGGATTCAGCTTCACCAGCTCTGCGGCTGGCTTGCTCTCAACAGAGTACTCCCTCGACAGATGGGGCCTCATCTTCACGTGGAAATTCGGGTCCCTGATCCTCTTCAGTGTGTAAGCTTGGCAGACATTGAGAGTTGTTATGTAAGCATCACGAAGACGCAGCCTCTGCTTCAAGTAAGGATCCCCTTCGAGAAGATCTCTGTGCCCAGCAACCTAAACGACAATCAAGAGTTATTTTTGAAACATCTATCATGTGGCAATAGTATAACACAAAAAAGAAAAGGCCTCCAGGGCACAGATAAATGAAATAACACTCCTCCAAACTTGTCTCATTTATAAATTATATACTTTCCGTGTTAGATCACTAGATGATTCGTCATTGAAGTTTCAGGTATAAGCCAGATTTAGGGATCGGCATCATAATATTAAGAAGTTCCAGTACAAATGATTTCAAGACCATTCATGTTCTCTATAAAGTAGATATAGTTCGGTCTGAAAAGGAAGTGTAGTGAGATCCTGAAATATTTCTGAAAGAGCAGGAAGGTGGGGCTTTAATAAGATTAGCATTGCTTTCGTTCATTTGGCTAAGACCTACTGCATTACTTTGGTGAAGACAGCTGCCCTGTTAAGCTACTTCTTTCTGACTCGATAAAAAAGCTAAAGACTTAAAGAAGCTATTAATACCCCTCTTTAACCTCCTAGCATGGAGAGAGAATATCTGGTTATTACCCGGGGCGAAATGATGCTTTTCTTTGTCATTTTGATGATGTTTACAGTCTATAAGAACAAAGGTAGATATGGCAAGAGTAATGTGCTTGCTTAACGAATGAATATATAATGAATGCAGAGCTCCATTATTCCACACAGAATAAGTACATTTTCTGTGTGGAATAATTTGCATAAGTTTTATCCTTTTCCTTAGTGGAAAAATGAAAATTGATTAAAGTATCCTATCATTTCACCAAAGTGATTTGTAACTTTGAACAGGAAAAACAAATTTTAGCTTTCATGCCTAGATAAGTTCCCTGCAATTATCATTTGCAAAATAGAGATTCACCTGAAGAAGTAGAGCTTTTGTTTCCTCATAATTTGTTCTCAATCGTTCTCCAAATGGCCATAATTCTTCAGAAACCAGTAATTTGTCGTACAAAGCAGCAATGCCGGGGTCTCCCTTAGCAAACACCATCTCAACCAGGTCGATTGTGACCCTAAAGAATGGCCACTCATTGTACATCTCTTGCAACATGTGGAGATTTCTGATATCCTTTTCCAAGATGTACTTGAAAGCTGAGCCAAAACCAAGCCACACCGGTAAATGGAACCTCGTCTGAGTCCATGCAAATATCCATGGGATTGCACGCAGTGATTCAATGCCCCCACTAGGCTTCCGTTTGGACGGTCGACTACCAATGTTCATCCTTCCATATTCCATCTCAGGAGTGGCCTATAAGAGAAAACATGTTAAGCATTTTGATACTGAAAATTCAGAGCAACAAAACTTTCTTTGCTGGAAATTATTGGAGAATCAGATTACTTACCAGACGGAAGTATTCAACAAAACGTGGTTCGTTAAAAACAATTGATCTATACTCTTCTGTGGCAACAACAGCCATTTCGTCCATCAGCACACGCCATTCTGGCTTTGGGGAAATTGGAGGGTGCATACCATGTTCAAGTGTAGCAGCAATAAAACGCTGAAGCGTCCGGAAGCACAAGTGCTCCTCTCCAAAGGACTGCTCAATGACTTCACCTTGAACTGTCACACGAAGTGACCCGTGAATTGTATCTGGTGGTTGAGATAATATGGCAAGATGAGTTGGACCACCTCCTCTCCCAACAGTCCCTCCTCGTCCATGAAACATATTAAGTTTCACCCCATACTCCTTAGAAACCTTTATAAGCTCTTCTTGAGCTTTATACAACTGCCAAGCTGCAGAGAAACGCCCAGCATCCTTCCCAGAATCTGAATAACCAATCATGACCTCCTGCTTTCCATTAATTCTGTTTCTGTACCAATCAATTGAGAAAAGTCTAGCTAGAGCAGCAGGAGCTGCCTCAAGATCTGCAAGTTTCTCAAACAATGGCACAACTCTTAATGGTGTCTTCACATGGCACTCCCGCTGCAAGAGCTCGACAGCAAGAACATCAGATGGAGAAGTGGCCATAGAGATGACATAGGCCCCAAAGTTATCAGCAGGAAGTTCAGCTAGGACATGTAACGTATCCAACACCTCAGCAACTTCCTCAGTTTTTGGTAGGTCAGAACCAAATAAAGGGCGTTTGCCTCTCAGTTCTGATAACAGCCATTCCTGACGTTGTTCCTCGGACCAATCTAGATAAGATCCAATACCCAGGTGCTGAGTGATTGCGTCAAGGACGTCAGAATGCCTATCTGATTCTTGCCTTATATCAAGTCTCACAAGGGAGAGTCCAAAGGTTGATACTTGGCGCATGAAGTCAAGAAGGCTTCCATCAGCAATAGGTCTATCACCACAAGAGCAGAGTGATCTGTAACAGAGCTCAAGAGGCTCCAGAAACTGGAAAGAAAACAACCAAAACTCAGTATCAAACAAAAGATGAAAGAAGGGAAGAGGGTATGCACTGCTCAATTTTCATATAATTACATAAATGCCTATTCATGTATTTTTCATGTGTTTTATAGACCCGAGAAAGGGATGCACATTATAGCTCATTTAAATGACAAGTTTCTCATCTATGGATGAGAAGTACAATGGAAATAAACGCAATAGTTAACTTAATCAAATCACTGCAGAAGGATGCACCAGAGAAACTTTTTCCAAGTATTTGGATTTTGGTTTATCAAAATCATTGTCAAACAACTCTACCGATACACTAAAGAGATGCACTAAAATTCCAAGTATTAAGTGCCAAAAGGTATAAAGTATTAACTGCCAAAAGGTATAACATGGCTAACAATGAACGATTGAATTATATTAAGAGTTATAAGGAAATGGGTCATGCAAGTTTCATTTATAAAGCAGGTGATAGTGTGAACAGTTTACCTGGTCAACATTCGTGAATGTTGCTTCCTCAGGAATGTCGGAGGTCCCATTTGACAATAAATGACGAGAGCGCTCGCGTGTGTTATATAGCTTATCCCTCACATAACCAAGTATAACACGATAGGGTTCGTTTGGAGGAACTTGTTTCCAAAATTCTGCAGAAAGAATTTACAATTTGAAAGCATTCAATCTGAAAACTTTAAACACCATAAAATTTAAAGCAATGAAATCCAGGCGATATAAGTTAATGCTTTGGAGTATTCACAATTGTATAAAAAAACATCAAACAAAATAAAAATTAAATACAATGACTGGGTTAAAATATAGGGAAAATTGTATGTTTTCTTTCAATATTAAAGATATATTACAATCTCTTCCTCAATACCACAAGAACAGACAAAGAACGCAAAGAAAATCCAAGGAGAAACTCTATGCAGCTTTGTTAGGTGTTACCAAACTACTCCAGAAGCACTATATTTATAGTTTTGAAGATGTCCAAGAGGACATTATTCATATAATTAAAACATGGTGGTTGTAATGTAGTGCTTCTGGAAAGCTTTGTAATTGCACGATACCCTTCAAGTTGGAAAAAGGAAGAAGACAACTATAAGACAACCATGCATCATGGTTCAGATTGCTCGGCAATTAAAAAGCATGCAAAGAAAATAAGTCAAGGTAGTCAAAGGCGCAAGGCACACTCGAGGCGCAAAAGGTTCATATTGTCTGAGGTGCAAGGCGCAATTAAGACGCGCGTCCGAGCGAAGCGAGGTACAAATATAAAAAATAATAAAAATATACAAAGATAAATAAATAAATTAGTCATGTAATAAATAAAACCAAATAATATATTAAAACCAATAAAAATATGTTAAAACAGAACCAAATGAACTAGCAGAGCAACAGTAGCTGTCAACAGAAGTAACAATAGTTTGTATTATTCCTACCATGTCTTTAGTAAATTTTAATTCTTCCAGTTCAATTGTAACCAGCTACTTATATGAGGTAAAGATTATCTCCTTGTCTCAAAGTTTTTTGTATAAATAAAAAAAAATCATAAGGCGTGCCTAGACGCGCCTTTTCTTGGTTGTGCCTTGCAAAAAGGCGCACTTAAGACGTTTGCCTGGAAAAATGCGTCTTGTCTAATGAGTTGCGAGGTGCAGCGTCTTTCTGCAAGGCGTACCTTAGGCGCGTCGGAGGCACGCCTTTGACTACCATGAGTGTAACTGAATGAGAATGCTAAGATGGATGAACAATAATACATATAAAGATAGGATAAGAAATGAGCAGGGCCAGGCCTAGCCCAGGGCAGCCAGGGCGACCGCCCAGGACCTACGGATCAGGATGGCCCAAAAAATTTAGTTTAAACACAAAATATATTAATAATCATGTATTTGAAATAGAACTAATATATACCATGAACTCTTAGTGGTGTAGTGGTTATTATGTTAGACTTTTATACAAGAGGTCCATGGTTTAACTCTTAGTGGTGACATTTTTTTTAATTTAGTTTAGTTTTTTTAATATTTTTTACATTATGTATGGGACCCCATTTTGAAAGTTCGCCTAGGCTCCCAAGGGGGCTCAGGGCCGACCCTGGAAATGAGTGTAATCATGAAAATTTGGAGGTGACACCGATTAAGTATAAGAAAAGAGAAAATTGTCTAGGTTTTTTTACATGTACAACGCAGACTTGTAGATGTCTTTTCTTATATTGTTAGTAGGAACAATCATATATTAGTTAAAGGAGCTCTAGAAGTAGGGGTAGGCTATGGCTTTTGTTATTGTTACAGATAATATAACCCTTAAGAGAGCTCAATAGAAAAAAAGGATTCAAATAGGTGATGCAAACAATTTGGGATAAAGGTGGTTGTACACAAGTCGTAAAGAAACCCTAAAGTACAGTAGCCATCCATAGGAAACAAAGCATAAAAATGACTTGCCAAAATTGTCAATAATCAATTGCAGCCGACTTTGCTCAGATTTGTTTTGAGTATTACTCAGCTGGACTCTGCTTGAATAGGTAACATCTTCTCTGGTGACTTCCGAATTCGGGTAACCTTGCCAAAGTTTCAGCTAACTAAGTAGCTCAATTGCTTTGGCAGTAACACAACTTATATTATTTTAAATCCAAGCCCTATATGCTCAAAACTTCAATTTGAAGCCTCAAAGTCCGGTCTAGATCAATCCAACAGAAACAAAATAGATTTTTTAATTTAGTATGAGCATGGACCGTAATGATGCTACAGGAGCCTTTGATCTAGAAAAGAAAATTGCAATGCTCGTGATGAGACTAATATGCACAATTGGACTAACATAAAAGGGAGCAAAAATGAGGACACTGGGGTCAACAAGGGTCAAAACCAAAAGAATGAACAAGCCTATGAGAAGTGTCATTGGTTATTTCAGTTCCAATCATAAGAAAACAAGATAGCCTCGAATACACAATAAGTTTCATATATCAAAAGCTTCACAAAGAGAATGTACAATATATTTTCGATACCTATATAGTGCTTTGCATCTTTCTTTGATGACTGGTGCAATTCCTCAGCTCGCACTCTAAGATCATCGCTGCAGCGCCACATAGATAACTGAAAAGAAATAAGATGGCATAAGTAGCAGAAAAAACTAAAATTATGGTAAGGAATTGTTCCATACCAAGGAAATGATACTCTTAGAGACAAAAGCCTAGATAACCATTGAGCACTTTGCATTACCTCAAACATTAGATCTTCTATCTGGGCATAGTACAGTTTTGCAGCCATCATCCTGGCCAACAAGCATACATCCCTGGTAACTTCTGGAGTTACTCTAGGATTACCTATATGGCAGATACAAATGTTAGATCAAATGTACATAAACGAATAAATCGTGAAAGATTTCTAGAAACAACGTAGCATAGTTAAAGGAAAAACTAATTCTGGATTTCTGGTGACAAAGAGATAATTGCATTCAAACGACCTAAAACAAATGATATTCACACTTGTCATCAGTGGATCCCTTCAGAGGGGAGCACACTACTTTATTTCCACAATCATTTATCACTTCAGTCACATAATTGCAAGTATGAAAAAGAAAAGCATGGAAGCTTAATATGCCGTTCACCAAATGAATGAAGACTAAGAACTTCTTTGAGAATATCTTACCATCACGGTCCCCACCCATCCAAGAAGAAAACTGAATAAGTGGAGCGTTGTAAGGAACGCGTTCATCTATTCCAATGTTTTTTAGAGCTGTATCAACACGACGCAAGAATTTTGGGACACCCTTCCATATTGTTTCATGAAAGTAACTCATTCCTGCTCTCATTTCATCTTGAGGTGTGGGGGGAGTTCTTCTGATTTCATCAGTTCTGAAGGCAGCTTGAATCTGCAGAAGTAAAACACAGAAGCAAACTGGTAAACGAATTAAACCCGACAAGAAGCTCCACAAGCAAACAGATTCCAGTTTACTTCTTCTTTTACCATATGGTCATTGGTGCTTTCGTTGTCTATTTCCTTTCGGGTGAAATGATTTAGTATTAGCCTCAAATGTGATTTACATTTTTCAGTAGTATTTTGACTCTATGAACTTGGATGCAGACAACTTAGATAAGTTGAAACAACACAAGCTGGATATTATTTCCGAGAATCTGGCTAAAGTTAGATCCAACTGCATCGACAAAAATTGCAAGAGTGAACTAGGAGATCCAGACCAGATCTCAGTAGCCTTCTTCATAGAAGGCTCCAAGGATATTCCAATAGTGTTTATTAGTGATTACTCATGGAACGGATCATCCGAACACCTAGTTGTCAACTACTTTTAATTGGGGATAATTAGACAGGGTTCGGGATTATAACTTTCAAAGAGAAACGATTTAGAACGAGACTAGAAATATGTTTGACTCTAATATAATGCATCCGAGGTGGCTGATTTCGCATCAGAGGAGATCTTCAAGACATTCACCTCTCTTTGTAGAGCCTCGTCGAGCTCCTGCTTGTCATCGGGAGTAATATCCTTCTCGTTCAGCTGAGCCAGACAGTTCCTTATCCTGAAGCAAACATTTTGAGTAATGATGTACAGTTAGTTACAAGTTGAAGGAGATAGTAGGAAGAAGAAGGGGGGAAAAAAAGAAAAAAAGAGAGCATTCTATCAAACACCTGGTGTGCTTCTGAAGGAGGGATCTCCGGACCGACTGGGTCGGGTGCGCGGTGAGCACGAGATCCACCATCTGGCTCTTGAGCGCGTCGAAGACCTCCCGGGGGGTCTTCCCCAGGTCCCCGACGAGCCTCTTGAGGGTCTCCTCGATGTCGGACTCGGTGGTGGCGTTGTTCTCGTCCGCGAAGTCCCCCTTCTTGAGCTTCGTCCTCCGCCGGTGCGCGATCTGGACTTCCTCCGCCAGGTTGGCCAGGTTGAGCATGTGCGAGAACGAGCTCGCCACCACGATGGAGTCCCCCGGGTCGAGGCTCGTCAGCACGCTGCCGAGCTCCTCCAGCTTCTTCGGGTCGTGGTTCCCCTCGTACTCCGCCGACAGCTCGTAGCACTCCTGCACCGTCTCCCTGAGGTCCTCGCCATGGAGTTCCTGGAGGATGTCGAGGAAGCGGTCGAGGAGG
Organism: Iris macrosiphon; assembly: GCA_036927795.1. NCBI lineage: Eukaryota > Viridiplantae > Streptophyta > Magnoliopsida > Asparagales > Iridaceae > Iris > Iris macrosiphon. The sequence goes on along the minus strand of JAYESA010000017.1, from coordinate 123,522,033 downwards.
ATTGCGTCGTACTCGACGAGCTTGTCGTCCTCCGAGACCTTCTTGGGAGCGATCAGCCTCAGCTGGGCGTCTATGGACGCGTGCTTCTCTAGAGGGCCTTTCGACATTGCTATCTCCGTCTACTTTTACTGTGGAGAGTGAGAGAGAGAGAGACAGAGGGGGAGAGGGAGTACTACTTATAGAAAGAAGAAGGAATAAAAAATTGACTCTCTTTCTTTATAAAATAAATTGAGAGAAGCAAGCAAATGGTAAGTCTTCAAATGGAGCACGAATAAGTCTTCAAATGGAGCACGAATATACCATTTGATTCTCTTTTGCAGTTCAATTGGATATATTCACTTCTTTTTGTGGATTTCTGGTGGGGAGGCTTGGTGAGGAGGAAGGGGGTGTAGGGGAATAGAAGGGGTTGGTGAGGAGGAAGGGGGTGTAGGGGAATAGAAGGGGAGGGTGGATAGCAGAAGAGTGGGTGATTTGTGTTTTCCTTAATTGCTGGATTTTATTATTTGTTTACTTACTACTATAAGTGGATTAGGACTTTCTTTTGGTAATTACAATTTCAAAACTTTGTCATTTGCAGATTCCACGGTATCCTGTCATTATTATTGTTCGAAAATTTTATATTATTTTATGAAATTAAGAATACCCTTAATTTTTTTAGGAAATAAAAAATTATTTGTATTTAACCCCAACATTTGCTAATCACAATTCTATTATTCCCATTCTTAAATTAATTATACACCTCCTTTCCGTCCCAATTCATATATTTAGCAAGTATTTTTTGTATTTACTTCCTCCCTCATTATTTAACACTAAATTTGAGGAGGGGGTATTACTAATAAAATTAAATGTGTGGGTGTGTGTAGGGGTAATAGAATTATGATTAACAAATGTGGGAATAGAGGTAAATACAAATAATTCAAAAAAAGAGAAAGTTGTGTAATCACGAGTCAATTCATCTAGCACATAAAAAAAAATTGAATAACATGAATTGAGTGACCAAGTAGCATATGTTTATGTTTATTGTAGATAAGGGTGTCTATCGGGCTGGGTCGAGCCAACTCCGATCCAATGTTGACTGGATTTGACCATATTTGGGCCGGACCAGGCCAGCCCGGAGAGTAGACTCATATGGCCGGGCCAAGCTGTAGTGCCCCGTTCCCCCTATTCGGGGAGCGCGGCTAAGAAATACTAGACTGTATCGTTCGATCGGGATAGATTGAATCAAGAACTCATCCTCGTTATGGATTTGTCTCTTCGAAATCGATTCCCATATTCAGTGGACCGTGCCCCAAGGATCGGCTTAGCGGCAGAGTCAGGAGGGACCTCTCCGCTGCATTCTTTTGTTGCCTAGTTTTCGCTGTCGCTTGTTGCTTTCGTGCCTTGAGTTGGTTTTCGGATTTGCTTGAGATTTCTTGAACGGTTTCGATGGATTTCATTGCTTTCGTTCGTAGAACTGTACTTCAATTTCGATAATGGAAAGTGAGGAAGAAGTATTGATCAGCTGTTCGTGGCAATGCAGGTGATCCGGCAGTAGGCGTCGCTCGAGCGGACTCCTAAAGCACTTCTTTCCTTCTTCCTTCCAACTACTAAAGTGAGTGGCTACCAACCCGATTAGCTAGCCCTTCTTGCTAGTCTTCACATCTAAAATCTTGCGTTCGTGCTTGCCCCGATCAAACGATACCAAGTAATAACTAAAAGACTTCAAGATAATAAAAGGGAATAGACTTGGGTAAAGTTATGCTTGTCAAATAAAACTTGTGAACGGTTACTTACTTACATGCTTGTTCGTTCGAAATGTTCATCATATGCATAAATACAAGTTAGAATACATATTTCTTCTTAAAAATTGTGCTATGTATAGAACTCATCTTGAATGAAATAAACTGATATGGAAGACTATGCAAAAGTAAATCTTGCCCTATTACTGCCATGCTCCTGATATGCCCTGATTTGCCTCGATGCTAACTTAGTGTACTGCGTTGATCACGGACAACTTGTGCACAAGGTCTTAGTTCCTGCGGACGGTCGCTGGGGCACCGGCACCGATCCGATCCGGACGGAACTCATGATAGTCGCCTGCTATAGGACGGAATGCCTTGGGACGTCCTGACCTATGCGTCGCACGGCACTCCATACTGAGACTAGCCCGTCCACTATGGCAACGTGCCAGTGATCCCCTCGTATATTTAAACCTGTTGCTACTAACTTGTGTCTTCTTGGCAGGGAAGGCAAGGTAAGTATTATGCAGGTGGTTCAGACGGGCAGGTAAATGTCACCGAGCGGTGGCGGGTTATTTCATTGATTTCCTATATCTATTTCTTGCTGTAAAATAAACTAAGGCAAGATAGAAACCCACAAAATATGCATGCTTCATTAAAACAACGTGTTGATTGGTATAGTTGGGTTAGCTTGCCTTCACCAGTACGTTTCGATGTACTGACCCTCGTTGAAATAGGTTCTCCGCGCTAAGGAGAGCCGAGCGAGGAGCAGGAGACAAACCCCCAATCCAGTCCAGCTGTAGGCACGCCTCGACCGTGCCAACCTTTTGAAGAAAGCATTTTGAAGAAGAAGCTAGCCACCAAGCAAACATGCAACTTCGTGGCAAAGCAGTCATTCCGACCCAAGGTCTTATATTTTGAGTTTAGTAAAGGATGTAATGTACAGGACTGCTATCTCATTTTGTGTCAACACTTTTGTAAGCCCGTAGAGGCAATCCTTATGACTCAGTTCAAGGAGTTTGTAATAGATGTTCATATTATCAATAAAAATAGAACTTTTCCATGCTTCAAATCTGTGTTCATTTATTCTGCGTACTCTGAATATGTGCTCGCTATGCAAAAATAAATACTGAGCCTTGTGCGGTGCGCAACCTAGGCCCGCACGGCGGTCACGCCCAGGGGACGACTATCGATTCCTCGGATCGGGGCATGACATGTTGGTATCAGAGCACAGCTTCAAAGTTCCTTTGACTCTTGAACTGGAAAAGTTCCTTTAACGATAAATCCCTGTGCGAACTCCTGAACTTGTTAAGGCCAAAATGAGATACGTTCATGCAATAAGTCCATAATACATTATGATCCTGATGTAATTTACCTTCTTTTCAAGGAACGGCACAAGCGCAACCATCGGCGCTAGCACCAGGCGAGACAAGGACTCAGGAGAGCAGTTCCGGAACTTCAGGAAGCTCTCGGAGCCAACGGGGCATGTCTCGATCAGATTCGCTTCAGCAGGTGATGCAAATGTTAACGGAGCAACGACAGAGAGATGATGCCCGCCAAGCCAAGTTCGAGAGCAATCTTGAGGCACGACTCTCAGTCCAACAAAAGCAGGTAGATACCCTGCAGCAGCTTGTTCAGACCCTGGCCTCCAACCATTCCGCCGCGACAACAGCTACCCCGGTGGAGCAGCCAGCACTTGAAGTCGAGACACCGCTAGTGCCGAGGACGAGGGAAGTGACTGCCTTCACCTTTGGCAACTTCAAGAAGGTCTATAATACGCCATTTAATGGGACTGAGGACCCGATCGTGGCCCTAGATTGGCTCGCCGAGCTTGAAGATCATTTTTCTCTCCTAGAAGTGCCGGAAGACAAGCGCGTCACCTGTGCCCAACTACTACTTCGCCTCAATGCGCACGACTGGTGGGACGTGCATCGACGATCTCTTCAACTTGGCCATGGAGAGGAGGCGATCGCGTGGACGACTTTTCGTGCCGCATTTGAGGAGGAGTTTATACCCCCGCCTGTACGCCGTCAACGAGAAAACGAGTTCGTACAACTACGACAGGGCAGTATGACAGTTAAGCAATACTCTGCAGAATTCAACAAACTGGCCAAATTTGCTAGTGCTTATCTGCCAGATGCAGCGAGTCGTGCCAGACGATTCGAGGGAGGGCTACGTCCTGGCATCCACGGGCACGTAGTCGTTCCACAGTATCAGACCATGCGGGAAGTGTTGAACCATGCCCTCTCCCTGGAACTGCAGTATCCTCACGTTGCCGCCGGCGCTGTGCAAACTTCCAATCAAAAACGCCAAGGCAATGATAGAGGAAACAACGCTGCAAAGCGTCCAAATAACGGCGGTAAATAGCGTGGAGACACCAACAAGACCTACAACTTTTGCAGGAAGCCAGGGCATATCGAAAAAGATTGTCGCCGCAAGCTTGGGACTTGCCTCCGTTGCGGCGATCCAACCCATCAGATTAGCAGTTGTCCGCTCCTTCCACCTCAACAACAACAGAATCAGACTCCGACGCCTCAGGCCAATCGAGCGGCGCCTCAGCAAGGGCGTAATCAGGCTCAAGGCCGAGTCTACACCATGACACGGAAAGAAGTTCTAGCTTCGGATACCGTCGTGTCAGGTACTTTACTTTTCAATAATATACCCGCTCGCGTTCTATTTGATTCAGGTGCAACCCATAGCTTTATTTCTACAAACTTCGCCACGGAGAACAATGTGAAAACGACTCTGTTGTATTTAGATTTAAGCGTTAGCACCCCATCTGGTACGAAAATACCTGTCTGTTCAGCATGCCTAGGCGGTTATATTTGTATTGGGGAGAGGAAGCTGTCACTTGATGTTTTAGTTCTTGATGTGCGGGACTACGATATCATTTTGGTAATGGAGTGGCTCGGCGCGTGCGCGGCAACTATAGAGTGTGCAGAGAAACGAGTGGTTTTCCGTCTGCCCGAAGAAGCCGAGTTCTGTTACACTAGTAGTCCAGCGACAGATGCGACCAGGTCCTGCATGGTGATTTTGGCAAAATCTGCTCGGCGAATGCTCTACACAGGCTGTGAGGGATTCTTAGCGTCGGTTCGGGACACACGGCAGGACTACGCAAATGTCGAGTCTACTTCCGTTGAGGCAGAGTTCCCCGATGTGTTTCCGAGCGAACTACCCGGCATGCCGCCCGACCGAGAGATTGAATTCACTATCGATACATTTCCAAATACGCAGCCAATCTCCAAACCTTCGTACAGAATGGCACCTGCACAGCTGAATGAATTAAAGTGCCAACTTCAGGAATTACTTGATCGTGGGTTCATCCGTCCGAGCGTGTCTCCTTGGGGTGCGCCCGTGCTCTTCGTGAAGAAGAAAGACGGAACTCTACGCCTCTGTATAGACTACAGAGAATTGAACAAAGTCACAATCAGAAACAAATATCCTCTGCCACGGATAGATGACTTGTTCGATCAGCTACAAGGGGCAACAGTGTTTTCTAAGATTGATCTTCGCTCAGGTTATCACCAGCTGAAGATTAAGCCAGAAGACGTGCCCAAGACTGCTTTCCGAACCCGCTACGGCCATTACGAGTTTTCAGTGATGCCGTTTGGACTGATGAATGCACCTGCTGCATTCATGGATATGATAAACCGTGTATTTAGGCCCTTCATCGATAAATTCGTGGTGGTGTTTATCGATGACATCTTAGTGTACTCGAAGACTAGGGATGAGCACGCAGGACACCTGCGGATGGTGCTGCAAACCCTTCGAGACCACAAGTTGTATGCCAAATTAAGCAAATCAGAATTTTGGCTAGACAGTATCTCCTTTTTGGGGCATATCATCTCTTCGGAAGGCATCTCAGTTGATCCGAAGAAAGTAGAAGCAATCACGCAGTGGAAACGACCGGAGTCAGCTAGCGACATCCGAAGTTTCCTTGGTCTGGCAGGGTACTACCGGAGATTTATACAAAATTTTGCTAGAATTGCTTCGCCCTTGACTCAACTCACACGGAAGGGTGCGGAGTTTACTTAGACGGACAACTGTGAAGCTTCGTTTACGGAGTTAAAGCAGCGCCTCGTCTCTGCCCCAATTCTCACTCTGCCGAACGGACCAGATAATTTTAAAATATATAGTGATGCCTCAGGAAAGGGTCTGGGATGTGTCCTGATGCAACGGGACAAAGTGATAGCCTATGCGTCTAGACAGTTAAAGCCTCACGAGCAGAACTACCCAACGCATGATCTCGAACTTGCCACGGTAGTGTTTGCATTGAAGCTGTGGCGTCACTATCTTTATGGTGTACCGTGTAAAATCTATACAGACCATAAAAGCTTGAAATACTTGTACACTCAAAAAGATTTGAATCTTCCGCAGCGGCGATGGCTTGAACTCCTAAGCGACTTCGACCTCACGATCAAATACACGCCTGGAAAGGGAAACGCAGTAGCTGACACATTGAGTCGAGTGTTTGTAGGGAGTTTGGTTATTAATGATAGGCTGCACCGAGATCTTGAATCACTGGGCATTACACTGAAAATAAGATATAAAAAGTGGGCGCAAGTAGCTCAACTGCGCCTCGAACCTGACTTGTTACATAAAGTGAAGGCCGCTCAGAAGGACGACCCATTCCTGCAAAAGATTCATGCCCTTATCTTAGCAGGGAAGGCGTCCGACTTTGCGGTAAGCACGGACGGGATGCTTCGAGTAAAGGGGAGACTGTGCGTTCCGAACGACGTGGCCCTCAGACAAAAGATACTCACGGAAGCTCACTATGCTAGTTATACTTCTCATCCGGGTAGCACTAAGATGTATCGGGATCTTCGCACGACGTTTTGGTGGCACGGCTTGAAACGGGATGTGGCACAGTTTGTGTCGCATTGCATGGCTTGTCAACGAGTAAAGGCCGAACACCAGAAACCAGGCGGAGAGCTTCAGAGCCTTGTTATTCCGGAGTGGAAATGGAATGATATAACGATGGATTTTATTGTTGGCTTGCCAAGGACGCAACGGGGACATGATGCAGTCTGGGTTATCGTCGATCGACTCACCAAGTCAGCTCACTTTCTGCCTATCAAATCTACTTGGAGTGCCGACTGCCTGTCTTAGATATATCTCAACGAAATCGTTCGGCTCCATAGCGTGCCCGTATCTATAGTCTCCGATAGAGATGGTCGATTTATATCACGTTTCTGGGGAAGCTTGCAGTCAGCAATGGAGACGAAGTTGAAGTTCAGCTCCGCCTACCATCCACAGACCGATGGCCAAACAGAACGCGTCAACCATATCCTCGAAGACATGCTGTGACTCTACGCCTTGGACACGAAGACTAGTTGGGACCTTCATCTACCTTTAGCCGAATTTGCTTACAACAATAGTTATCAATCAAGCATTCAAATGGTGCCGTATGAGGCATTATACGGGCGGAAGTGTCGATCTCCTATTTGTTGGGACGAAGTTGGTGAACGGCAGATACTTGGCCCTGAGCTCGTGGAGCAGACTGTCCAGAAAATTCGATTGATTCAGGACAGACTAAAGATAGCTCAAAGTCGTCAGAAGAGCTATGCGGATGTACATCGGAGACCGCTCGAGTTCCAAGTAGGCGACCGGGTATTCCTCAAGGTTTCGCCCATGCGAGGAGTCAGCAGGTTCGGGGCAAGAGGAAAGCTAAGTCCGAGATTTGTCGGTCCGTTCGAAATACTCAAGCGGGTTGCCTCAGTTGCTTATCAGATCGCACTACCACCATCCCTATCCGACGTACATGATATATTCCATGTTTCTCAACTTAGGAAATATGTGTACGATCCAAGCCACGTGGTAGACCTCGAACAACTGAGTCTCCAGGCCGACTTGACGTATGTAGAACAACCAGTGCAAATCTTGGATAGAAAAGAAAAGCTGCTTCGGACCCGTTCGGTTCCTCTAGTGCGCGTGCTTTGGCGGAATCACTCTGTCAAAGAGTCTACTTGGGAGCTCGAATCAGAGATGAGGGAAAGGTTCCCCTCATTATTTCCTAGTGGTAGGTTCTATTCTTAAGTTTCGGGACGAAACTTCCAATTAGTTGGGTAGGATGTAGTGCCCCGTTCCCCCTATTCGGGGAGCGCGGCTAAGAAATACTAGACGGTATCGTTCGATCGGGATAGATTGAATCAAGAACTCATCCTCGTTATGGATTTGTCTCTTCAGAATCGATTCCTATATTTAGTGGACCGTGCCCCAAGGATCGGCTTAGCGGCAGAGTCAGGAGGGACCTCTTCGTTGCATTCTTTTGTTGCCTAGTTTTCGCTGTCGCTTGTTGCTTTCGTGCCTTGAGTTAGTTTTCGGATTTGCTTGAGATTTCTTGAACGGTTTTGATGGATTTCATTGCTTTCGTTCGTAGAACTGTACTTCAATTTCGATAATGGAAAGTGAGGAAGAAGTATTGATCAGCTGTTCGTGGCAATGCAGGTAATCCGGCAGTAGGCGTCGCTCGAGCGGACTCCTAAAGCACTTCTTTCCTTCTTCCTTCCAACTACTAAAGTGAGTGGCTACCAACCCAATTAGCTAGCCCTTCTTGCTAGTCTTCACATCTAAAATCTTGTGTTCGTGCTTGCCCCGATCAAACGATACCAAGTAATAACTAAAAGACTTCAAGATAATAAAAGGGAATAGACTTGGGTAAAGTTATGCTTGTCAAATGAAACTTGTGAACGGTTACTTACTTACATGCTTGTTCGTTCGAAATGTTCATCATATGCATAAATACAAGTTAGAATACATATTTCTTCTTAAAAATTGTGCTATGTATAGAACTTATCTTGAATGAAATAAACTGATATGGAAGACTATGCAAAAGTAAATCTTGCCCTGTTACTGCCATGCTCCTGATATGCCCTAATTTGCCTCGATGCTAACTTAGTGTACTGCGTTGATCACGGACAACTTGTGCACAAGGTCTTAGTTCCTGCGGACGGTCGCTGGGGCACCGGCACCGATCCGGACGGAACTCATGATAGTCGCCTGCTATAGGACGGAATGCCTTGGGACGTCCTGACATATGCGTCGCACGGCACTCCGTACTGAGACTAGCCCGTCCATTATGGCAACGTGCCAGTGATCCCCTTGTATATTTAAACCTGTTGCTACTAACTTGTGTCTTCTTGGCAGGGAAGGCAAGGTAAGTATTATGCAGGTGGTTCAGACGGGCAGGTAAATGTCACCGAGCGGTGGTGGGTTATTTTATTGATTTCCTATATCTATTTCTTGCTGTAAAATAAACTAAGGCAAGATAGAAACCCATAAAATATGCATGCTTCATTAAAACAATGTATTGATTGGTATAGTTGGGTTAGCTTGCCTTCACCAGTACGTTTCGATGTACTGACCCTCGTTGAAACAGGTTCCCCGCGCTAAGGAGAGCCGAGCGAGGAGCAGGAGACAAACCCCCAATCCAGTCCAACTGTAGGCACGCCTTGACCGTGCCAACCTTTTGAAGAAGAAGCTAGCCACCAAGCAAACATGCAACTTCGTGGCAAAGCAGTCATTCTGACCCAAGGTCTTATATTTTGAGTTTAGTAAAGGATGTAATGTACAGGACTGCTATCTCATTTTGTGTTAACACTTTTGTAAGCCCGTAGAGGCAATCCTTATGACTCAGTTCAAGGAGTTTGTAATAAATGTTCATATTATCAATAAAAAGAGAACTTTTCCATGCTTCAAATCTGTGTTTATTTTATCTGCGTACTCTGAATATGTGCTCGCTATACAAAAATAAATACTGAGCCTTGTGCGGTGCACAACCTAGGCCCGCACGGCGGTCACGCCCGGGGGACGACTATCAATTCCTCGGAATTGGGGCGTGACACAAGCAATGCAAAACTCAAGCCATGTCCAAACCCTGAAAAAATGTGGGCAGGGTTTTACCGGGCTGGGCTCAGGCCGGACCGGACCAAGCAATCCTAAACCTAAATCCAGTCTAGTCTAAATTTTGAGAAAATGCGGAAGCTGGGCCCGAGCCGGTTGCGGGTTGGCCCGTAGAAAATGGACCAAATAATTGGACTTAAAATTTGGCTTAAAAAAATATTTTGGCCTTGGGTTTTTTAATTGGGTCTATGGGATTTTGTCACGTCCTAGTCCCAAAATTCGTAGGACCAGGAATACGTAATATGCCAGCTACGCATTCGACCAGGCTCTGGTCCGACTCGAATACATATAAGCTGTAAAATAATGGTCACTATCTAAATAATCCAGTAAATATAAACATCTATGTCTCAATCCACAATGAACAAAAATACACAAGAATGAGCTACATGTGCTAAAGTCGGCCGCCCAATAACACACAAACTCGAATAAACTCGAGAATAAATATGAGTCTATAAAAACTAGGCTACAACAGCAGATGAATAAACAATATAAATAAAATAGCCATAACGCCGGTAGAAATGATATAAGTACCTGGTACTAATGCCTACAAGACAAGCAACTCCATCAGCAACTCTGAAGGCTCCAAAATCGTCTATGCTGCAAAACTGGCAGGGGACCAGTGTAGCGCCCCACTCCGCGTCGGCGCTATGTACAAGTGATATCGCCTTGCTTGCTCGAACGGAAGTCTTCTCGGAGAGTTTTCGACCGATTGATCAATGTGAGTGGGCAGAACTGCATTCTCTGATTCTTGTACGACTTAATAATGAATCTGAGTTTTTGAATGCTTGGTTGTTTAAGAAGAATATTTTCATAAGAAGAATAATAGAACCGACTCAGCATGCTAATAAGAGAACTCACATAGCTTGTCATTGAACGAATATGCTGCCTAACTAAGAGAATAAGAATGCTTGTCAGAAATAAAATAGAACCATTGCTATGCTAAGAGAAGGATAGAATTGTTGCATGTTTAGTTACACCGACGAAATCAAACGAACCCGTGCCATGCTAAGAGGATAAGTAAATGAATCGTTTGAATATGTCCCTGTAATATGCTAAGAAGAGATAGTTATTGCATGCTAGATATAAAATCGAAATCGAGCTTGTCATTATATGTTTCGGTTGCCTGTTTTGCTATCGATCTGCTAATGTTATAAGTGTGAAAGATAGTCTAGTAGTCTGCCCTGACGTCCGGTCCTTCGGGATCTTGGGGGGTGTGCTATTAGATTGTTGAAAAGATGTGTTTGCTTGAGAAGAAGAGAAGAGTCTAATAGTCCGCCCTGACGTCCGGTCCTACGGGATCTTGGGGGGTGTGCTATTAGATTGTTATATGCTTGTGAATGTGAATGTTGCTTGTTATGCATTAGTCTCGGACAACTTGTGCACAAGGTGATAGTCTCTCGATCAGTTTCTGGGGTACTGGAAATTGGTCGGTCCGGAAGAGATTGTGAGAGCACCCTGACGTCCAGTCCTACGGGATCTTGGGGGGTGTTGTTGTCCATTAATGGGGAAATCCATGGATCGTCATATAGATAGGGCGCATGCTAGGTTTACCTTCTTGCATACCTATCATTTGTGACACCAGAAGATGGATTCATAAGTTTATGCATTTATGCAATTGGTGGCTAACTTGTGTGTCTGCTGCAGGGATAACCGTTCGACTATGGGGTAAGAATATGAGTTTATTCATAAGCCTGCTTGTTCATTTGTCTGCATCATAGAGATTATCTGTTAGTGCTTCATGCATTGCATTCGGTCGAATAATGGCTATTGGTGAAGAGCTGAACCTTGGCTACGGCTGCTTCGGCAGTAATATGCAACCATGAGTCACAGCTGCTAATAGCATCAGATAAAGGAGTCATTGGTTAGCTGGATTACCGCTACCGATCCTGAGTTTCTCGGGAACCGACCTCTGATTGATAGTTCAATGTGTGCGCTTGATTTAATGATAGTTCCTATATGCTACTTTGCCCCGAAGAGTTAGATTGTGATGCACAATACATGCTGCACACTACACGATAGAGTACTGTCCCGATCATATGCTTATAAGTTTGAATATGCAAACTGTTTCAAATTTATGTTTTAAAAGATGTAATCTGACTAGTTCTGAACTGCATGAAATGAACCTAAGTAAAACTAGCAAGATCACTAGTAATGCAATATTTTGCCACGTGATTACTTAGTGTGGGTTTCAGGGGGTGTAGCTTATGTTCAGTTATTTTATCTCACCAGTACTTGTATAAAGTGCTGACCCACCAACAGTTTGCTTGTTCTCAGGTGCTCGTTCGTCCGAGGAAGCGATAGCCGTGCCTCATCCCAAGGAACCAAAAATCTGGAGTTGATGCCTAGAGCCGCATCGAGTTGTGCCTGCTTTGAGTTGCTTTTGTATAGAGGGACATAATGTATGGAACGGTATTCTTGTAATCGAGAGAAGAGTGCTTGAGCGAATTGTAATCTCGGCCATGCGCCGCTTGTAACAATTTCGATATCAATAAAAGAGCTTGTTTTTCATATGCCATTTTGTTCTTCACTTTTCTGCAATGTTATGTGCCGCTGCTTCAGTATTGAATAGCTTACTTGCCCTTGTTCAAAGCTTTGGCCTTGTGCAAGCGCACTTCAGGCTTGCACGGCATCACGCCCATGCGAGGATGATCGGTTTCGTAGGGACCAAAGCGAGGACGAACGGCCCTGCGGGACCGGGGCGTGACATAATGGTATCAGAGCGACTCGATTCTTTGCCTATTTCGTTGCCTCCAAACTCTGAGATATGCCTGATGTGAGATGCAATGAACGTTCCATACAATAAGTCCGTAAATATTCTCAAAGTTGCCGGCAAAAGTTTTCTGGATTTGTTTTGTTGCTTGAGATGTGATTTAGATTTTGTTGGCTAGAGTTTTATTGAGAAGATTGCCTGAGTTTTGATTTGGGATGGTGAGGGATGAGGACTATCGCTGCTCTGTGTTTTCGTGAGTTTCTCTTTGAGTTTCGAGGACGAAACTCTTTGTTGGTGGGTAAGTATGTAGTGCCCCACTCTGTGTCGGCACTATGTACAAGTGATATCGCCTTGCTTGCTCGAACGTAAGTCTTCTCGGAGAGTTCCCGACCGATTGATCAATGTGAGTGGGCAGAACTGCATTCTCTGATTCTTGCACGACTTAATAATGAATATGAGTTTTTGAATGCTTGGTTGTTTAAGAAGAATGTTTTCATAAGAAGAATAATAGAACCGACTCAGCATGCTAATAAGAGAACTCACATAGCTTGTCATTGAACGAATATGCTGCCTAACTAAGAGAATAAGAATGCTTGTCAGAAATGAAATAGAACCATTGCTATGCTAAGAGAAGGATAGAATTGTTGCATGTTTAGTTACATCGACACAATCAAACGAACCCGTGCCATGCTAAGAGGATAAGTAAATGAATCGTTTGAATATGTCCCTGTAATATGCTAAGAAGAGATAGTTATTGCATGCTAGATATGAAATCGAAACCGAGCTTGTCATTATATGTTTCGGTTGCCTGTTTTGCTATCGATCTGCTAATGTTATAAGTGTGAAAGATAATCTAATAGTCCGCCCTGACGTCCGGTCCTTCGGGATCTTGGGGGGTGTGCTATTATATTGTTGAAAAGATGTGTTTGCTTGAGAAGAAGAGAAGAGTCTAATAGTCTGTCCTGACGTCCGGTCCTACGGGATCTTGGGGGGGTGCTATTAGATTGTTATATGCTTGTGAATGTGAATGTTGCTTGTTATGCATTGGTCTCGGATAACTTGTGCACAAGGTGATAGTCTCTCGATCGGTTTCTGGGGCACTGGAAATTGGTCGGTCCGGAAGAGATTGTGAGAGCACCCTGACGTCCGATCCTACGGGATCTTGGGGGGTATTGTTGTCCATTAATGGGGAAACCCATGGATCGTCATATAGATAGGACGCATGCTAGGTTTACCTTCTTGCATACCTATCATTTGTGACACCAGAAGATGGATTCATAAGTTTATGCATTTATGCAATTGGTGGCTAACTTGTGTGTCTGCTGCAGGGATAACCGTTCGGTTATGGGGTAAGAATATGAGTTTATTCATAAGCCTGCTTGTTCATTTGTCTGCATCGTAGAGATTATCTGTTAGTGCTTCATGCATTGCATTCTGTCGGACAATGGCTATTGGTGAAGAGCTGAACCTTGGCTACGGCTGCTTCGGCAGTAATGTGCAACCATGAGTCACAGCTGCTAATAGCATCAGATAAAGGAGTCATTGGTTAGCTGGATTACCGCTACCGATCCTGAGTTTCTCGGGGACCGACCTCTGATTGATAGTTCAATGTGTGCGCTTTATTTAATGTTAGTTCCTATATGCTACTTTGCCCCGAAGAGTTAGATTATGATGCACAATACATGCTGCACACTACACGATAGAGTACTGTTCCGATAATATGCTTATAAGTTTGAATATGCAAACTGTTTCAAATTTATGTTTTAAAAGATGTAATCTGACTAGTTCTGAACTGCATGAAATGAACCTAAGTAAAACTAGCAAGATCACTAGTAATGCAATGTTTTGCCACATGATTACTTAGTGTGGGTTTCAGGGGGTGTAGCTTATGTTCAGTTGTTTTATCTCACCAGTACTTGTATAAAGTGCTGACCCACCAACAGTTTGCTTGTTCTCAGGTGCTCGTTCGTCCGAGGAAGCGATAGTCGTGTCTCATGTCACGCCCTGATCTTCCGCAGGCAAATCGACCGTTCCCGCTAGACGGGAATTACCCTCGCCAGCGCTCCCGCGGAACGATCGCTTAACCCATCCGGGCGTGATGCCGCACGAGCGTGATCTACGCCCGTGCAAGGCCATGGTTCATTGGCTGGCGGCAAGAGTTCTAAGCCACAGAGTCGCACAGATTGTCCGAGTGCAGCGGAGTCATGAACGCATAGGCGATCGGTAACAGGTTCACTGAGTCGACAATATAGCGGAAGCATTGAAACACAAGTTGAAGTAAAGCAAGCTCTTTTATTGATATGAACATGTGTTACAAGCGGCGTATAGCCGAGATTACAAGTCGCTCAAGCCTCTCTCTCCGAAACATAAAGCGTGCCAAGTGGCTACAATTGTGGAATGATTGTACAGGCGATATTCAGGCTATGTTCCAATATTATGTCTTGTATATGTGCTTCAGTCCCGGACGTACCGTTGTAAGGCTTCAGAGGGAACTCCTGGCCTTAGCACGCTCGAAGGAGGCATCCGCACCGAACGAGGTTCTCCCGCACCCTGCATACAAACTGGTGGATTATCAGTACATTGAATGCACTGGTGGGGAAGCTACTCGCCCGCTCGACAAATCCAAACACGTAATATAAGTTCTGTGCACCAACTATTAAGTTGTCTTTCTAGTTGCCTTAGGATCAGTTTCATGCAAATATTGAATAGTCTAACATTTCGGGCAGTGCGCCGTGCAACATGAGAGGAAACACGGCGAGACTTACCAACTTACCATCTCCTTCCCTGTCCAAGGCAAATATTGAGGCAAACATTGTTAATTCAAGCACGACAAGTATAAGCATTCAGGGGCATAGCATATGCAAACACGAGGGTCATTTTAACAGGATCGTTCAGGTGTTTAGTTGTTCTTGATGCGATACAGTGACTCGCACGCGGATAGCCGCTAAGCGAGGATGACTTATCTATATGAACACGGTCGCTGGCAAAGCCATTATGGACGTAGTCGAGGACAAGGATAGCATGCTACGCGTGTACACGAGACACACGAACACGATGCGTTGCAAGTTATCCTCCCTGCACACGAGACTACACACGAGCTCCATCCGGACCGGATCGGCCCCAGTGCCCCGGTGACCGTCCGTGGAACTAGTCCGTGACATGCAAGTCAGGGTTAACCAATCTCAGGCAACACGATTTATTTGACCAATCTCAGGCAACACGATTTATTAGACCAATATCAGGCAACACGATTTATTAGACCAATCTCAGGCAACACGATTACACGAGATACACGAGAACACGCGTGCACTAGAACACGAGAACACGAGAACACGAGTGCACAGGAACACGAGTATACGGGATACTTGAATCTTGGTTCTGTATAATAACTTGTCTTGATGCATTCCCCTGGTTCGGGGCTGCCTTGGTGACCTAACGGTCCCAGATACTTGCAGGTTCGTTCAGGCACGGAACGACTACATAGTAATCTTCCGAGGTTTAGATGAAAACATGGCAACATTACAAGCAGACAAGCATGCGTTTCTAAGGAACATAATCAGCACATTTTGCTCGGACCCGAAGGTAAGCCGAGAGATGAAATCGTTAGGGACTTAGCATGCGTGGGTTTGAACATATATAAGCAGTATTTCATTTTCCATGTTCTAGCATAGCAATACAAGTTGGGATTATTTCCTTAGCTAGGTGCGTTGGATTTATTAGCATGCAGGGGGTGAATCACCTAGCGACTAGCATGAACATTCCAGATTTTTATGTGTGCTGGCTAAGCAAAGACAAGTTTACCGTAGCCACCCACCTTAGCGATGATTCGCCTCGGTAGAGCGATACGTCTGAGCGAGCCTCTGAAAGCCTAAGCCGGATTCCTGTAGGGACAAGTCTGGATATCCTTTGCATTCTCTTTGAGGCAAAGCGGGTCTGGGCAGCTGCACTATTACCGTTTGAGTCGGCAGTCCGCCTGAGCGGAACGGGGTATTACATCCTACCCCACTCAGAAAAAGTCTCGTCCTCGAGACTTACTGAGGATAAGCAGTAATCTAGGGTTGAGGCAATCCTAGACAAGTCGTTGCACTTGTTTCATTTGGATCTTCACTTGCACAAGCGTCGAAATCAGCATATCGCTTAGACTAGATCGTGCGCACTTTCGAAGGGCCCCTCTAGCGTGAACACGTCAACCAGCTCAGTGATAGCGAAGTCTTAGCACTCGAGTTCACCTTTTCTTAAGTCTTGGATGGTGCACTGGTTCAAGGCGTCCCTCGAATAGATGCATTCAACCAAACTTAGAGTTAGTGAAAATCGGACAAGCTACTAGCGATACTCTCAAGGGTTCGCACAGGTTGGCACAAAGGCCACTCGCAGCATACAACCAGACAAGAAATCATATCATTACATTCAAAACGCATTTTGAAAGTATTTAGACTTATTGTTGGAACATCCCATCGAGGCATTGAGAGAGAGCGTGCACATAACCCACGAACGAGCTTTCGAAACAGAGATACCGAATTGAAGTCCAAAGGCGTAGAAGCCAGGCTCTGATACCATTCTGTCACGCCCTGATCTCCCACAGGCAAATCGGCCGTTCCCGCTAGGCGGGAATTACCCTCGCCAGCGCTCCCGCGGAACGATCGCTTAACCCATCCGGACGTGATGTCGATCGAGCGTGATCCACGCCCGTGCAAGGCCTTGGTTCATTGGCTGGCGGCAAGAGTTCTAAGCCACAGAGTAGCACAGATTGTCCGAGTGCAGCGGAGTCATGAACGCATAGGCGATCGGTAACAGGTTCACTGAGTCGACAATATAGCGGAAGCATTGAAACACAAGTTGAAGTAAAGCAAGCTCTTTTATTGATATGAACATGTGTTACAAGTGGCGTATAGCCGAGATTACAAGTCGCTCAAGCCTATCTCTCCGAAACATAAAGCGTGCCAAGTGGCTACAATTGTGGAATGATTGTACAGGCGATATTCAGGCTATGTTCCAACATTATGTCTTGTATATGTGCTTCAGTCCTGGACGCACCGTTACAAGGCTTCAGAGGGAACTCCTGGCCTTAGCACGCACGAAGGAGGCATCCGCACTGAACGAGGTTCTCCCGCACCCTGCATACAAACTGGTAGATTATCAGTACATTGAATGCACTGGTGGGGAAGCTACTCGCCCGCTCGACAAATCCAAACACGTAATATAAGTTCCGTGCACCAACTATTAAGTTGTCTTTCTAGTTGCCTTAGGATCAGTTTCATACAAATATTGAATAGCCTAACGTGTCGGGCAGTGCGCCGTGCAACATGAGAGGAAACACGGCGAGACTTACCAACTTACCATCTCCTTCCCTGTCCAAGGCAAACATTGAGGCAAACATTGTTAATTCAAGCACGGCAAGTATAAGCATTCATGGGCATAGCATATGCAAACACGAGGGTCATTTTAACAGGATCGTTCAGGTGTTTAGTTGTTCTTGATGCGATATAGTGACTCGCACGCGGATAGCCGCTAAGCGAGGATGACTTATCTATATGAACACGGTCGCTGGCAAAGCTATTATGGACGTAGTCGAGGACAAGGATAGCATGCTACGCGTGTACACGAGGCACACGAACACGATACGTTGCAAGCTATCCTCCCTGCACACGAGACTACACACGAGCTCCATCCGGACCGGATCTGCCCCAGTGCCCCGGTGACCGTCCGTGGAACTAGTCCGCGACATGCAAGTCAGGGTTAACCAATCTCAGGCAACACGATTTATTTGACCAATCTCAGGCAACACGATTTATTAGACCAATCTCAGGCAACACGATTTATTAGACCAATCTCAGGCAACACGATTACACGAGATACACGAGAATACGCGTGCACTAGAACACAAGAACACGAGAACACGAGTGCACGGGAACACGAGTACACGAGTATACGGGATATTTGAATCTTGGTTCTGTATAATAATTTATCTTGATGCATTCCCCTGGTTCGGGACTGCCTTGGTGACCTAACGGTCCCAGATACTTGCAGGTTCGTTCAGGCACGGAACGACTACGTAGTAGTCTTCCGAGGTTTAGATGAAAACATGGCAATATTACAAGCAGACAAGCATGCGTTTCTAAGGAACATAATCAGCACGTTTTGCTCGGACCCGAAGGTAAGCCGAGAGATGAAATCGTTAGGGACTTAGCATGCGTGGGTCTGAACATATATAAGCAGTATTTTATTTTCCATGTTCTAGCATAGCAATACAAGTTGAGATTATTCCCTTAGCTAGGTGCGTTGGATTTATTAGCATGCAGGGGGTGAATCACCTAGCGACTAGCATGAACATTCCAAATTTTTATGTGTGCTGGCTAAGCAAAGACAAGTTCACCGTAGCCACCCACCTTAGCGATGATTCGCCTCGGTAGAGCGATACGTCTGAGCGAGCCTCTGAAAGCCTAAGCTGGATTCCTGTAGGGACAAGTCTGGATATCCTTTGCATTCTCTTTGAGGCAAAGCGGGTCGGGGCAGCTGCACTATTGCCGTTTGAGTTGGCAGTCCGCTTGAGCGGAATGGGGTATTACACCTCATCCCAAAGAACCGGAAATCTGGAGTCGATACCTGGAGCCGCATCGAGTTGTGCCTGCTTTGAGTTGCTTTTGTATAGAGGGATATAATGTATGGAATGGTGTTATTGTAATCGAGAGAAGAGTGCTTGAGCGAATTATAATCTCGGCCATGCGCCGCTTGTAACAATTTCGATATCAATAAAAGAGCTTGTTTTTCATATGCCATTTTGTTCTTCACTTTTCTGCAATGTTATGTGCCGCTGCTTCAGTATTGAATAGCTTACTTGTCCTTGTTCAAAGCTTTGGCCTTGTGCAAGCGCACTTTAGGCTTGCACGACATGTAAGCCCCTGATTTTTCAAAAATATTAACATTAGGATTTTTCACAATTTTTTGGAATTTCCTGGGAATTTTCTGAAATTAAAATCAGGGTTTTAAATTATTACATGATTTTTAATTGATAATAAATAATATTAAAATATTATGAAAATAATATTTTTGGGTGTAAAATAAAAAACTGGACTTAGGGTAATTTTTCTGGAATTTATTGGGCCTCAGACCTATTTTTAAATGCCTAAAAACTATTTTAACTATTTATTTAATTATTATTATTATTATTATTATTATTATTATTATTATTATTATTATTATTATTATTATTATTATCATTATTATTATTACTATTATTATTTTTTTTCTTTTATTTCTTCGGCCCGGCCCGTTACCTTGGCCCGGCACACGGCCCACTACCCCCCCAGCCCACGACCCGCCTAGCGGGTCGGGTCGGGTCCGCCCAACCCGAGACCCGCTACCCGACCCGGTCTCCTTCCTTGACCCGTTCCCCCTCCCCGAGTCCTCCGTCGTGCCCGCCGGAAGCGACGCCGCGCCACCCGTTCCAGCGCCCCCACGTCACCCTCCGCGACCCCCGGCCCTCGCCCCACGTTCCCCTCTCCGCTCCGCCCTTCCCGGCTGACTCAGCCGCCCCCTCCACCTATATAACCCCGAGAACCCCCCCTCTCCGGCCAACACCCCGACCGACCTCGCCTTCGCCGCGCCCGAGCTCCTCCTCCCTCTCCCCTCGCCGGACCCAGCCGCCATCTCCTCCCCCTTCCTCCTCCTCGACGCCAGGAGCTCCGACCCGCTGCCGAGTCCCCTCCGGCCTAACCCAGCCCCAGCACCGCCCCGGCGTCGCCCGACGCCGTGCCTCTGCCCGCCGTGCAGCGGCGCCGCCCTGGCCGGCCCCTCCCCGCTGCGAGCCACCCTGGCCAGCCCGAGCTCCGGCCGAAATCAGAAACCCTAACCCTAATCCCCAATTCCTCTCCTTCGTGTCGGACACGACACGGACACGGGATTCTTCGAGTTTTTTAACCCAGTTCAGGTGCGCGTAGTTTCTTGCTCGTAGCTCGGATTTCAATTCCGCAAATTACATTGTGAAGCCTGTATGACCCTCTCGGTGCCCGGATAAACCGCTCGGGGCATCGCGTCCTGTGGTGATCGCACACCGCGATCCAAAAACAGGAAAACCAGACCCTGTTTCACCCCAGAACTGAGTGCGTCCCGCCAAACGGGACGACTTGGTCGCGTGCGGTCTTCAAAGATACGTGCGCGTCTTCGATACGGATGTGTGAGTTTTCGCGGAAGCTGATTCGGGTGTGCGTGCACACCAGAATTAACGCGTATCCGCGGACATCGCCCCGTATCTGACTTTTCGGTAATTTGCCCTAACTTCTTGTACACTCGTCAGATCGAGACAAAACTTACGCCATCGGACTCGTAGCGATACGCTGGTCCTGTGGGTCAAGTTTGGTCCAATTCTGAGAACGTTGACGAAATCGCGTGTCGTGGGCCCCATAGGCCCCGCTCGACGGGCGATTTTGTGTTCGGCTCATCGGAATCCAAATCTGGAAGTTCCGTTGGGTTCGTATCAGCGTTCCTGACCTGTTGACACTAAGTTTGGTGAATTTGGATACCTTTGACCCGGACACGTTTTTTGGTGCAAAACGGGCCCACCGGCGGACCCCGTTTTGACCCGAAACTGCCGTTTTTGCCCTTGTCTTCAAATTGGACCCAAGGACAGGAGTTTCTAGCTATTTGACATCTTCTGAGCGTGATGGTAATGTCTATTTTAGCTTTTGGACTCATCTCTGGAAATTTTCCCAAGAACCAATTTTAATCAGATCCAAACAACAGGCAAGTACCTGCACTTCAAGTTAAATCTTTATATTATGATAATTAATTCCCTGCTTTACTAGTACCCTTGATGATTACACCTAGTATTAGAAATGCTGGATTTCATGTCTTGAATATTGGAGTTCATGTCTTGTTTTTCATGTCGGGTGGGAGAATACTAGAAGGCATGTAGTTTACCCTTTCCCCTGCCATGTTTAATAGTTATTGGTACGCGACTGTACCTCAGCCGGATCTCGATTTTCCCTGTTTAATAGCCGTTTATGACGGCCAGATTAGCCTTATAAACCCCTACATGCCAACTATGTATTCTAAAAACAAACACAAGTTCACACAGATAGTTTCTGGTCATGTTATATTTCTTGCTGACTGTTGTAGTTTCATTTCCTGTTTCATTTATTTCTGTTTTCTCATATTCCTGTTTACAGCATTTAACTCTGAGATATTGATGTTCTTGTATGCCGTTCCCAACATGATATTTATATTTAATTGTCATAAATATTTAGTTTAACCTTGTTGTGCACTGTGTACTTTGCTCCTTTTCTGACTGGATCTGTTGATTTAGGCGATGATGAGGACCTTACCCCTACTTATTATGGTCCCTACGAGGGGATAGATGATACTTATGAGGAGCTAGATCCCACCCAGGAGACCCCTGCTGCTGAGTAGCTAGCAGTAGCTACCTTTTATTTCTGTTTCTTATCTTATTTAATCGGGTTTGTCCCCGATTTTATTTTGAAATTTCTGTACTAAAATATTTGAATCTGTTGTCATATTTATTTCAGTTGCAATCTTAAGTTTCTGTTCTCATTATTATCTTGCCTATGTTAATTGTGAATGAGCTAGTTTAGTAAATCTGGAATTGACCTAGACAGCGTACTACCGCCGACTCTGCGGCGTAGGCTGGACGTACCCACGCACTCGTGCCCGAATTTCCGGGTGCGGATCGTGACACGTTTTTATGGTGGCCCATGCAGGTCCTATCCTAAAATAGGGTAATATCCTAGGACAGGGTATGGAATAAGATTGAGGATTCTAGGCTAAAAGTTCATTCACAGAATAGCATCTTTTATTTTCAATCTTGATATCGGTCCTAGTCAATTTTTTTCTATCGCCCTTGATTTCCAGGTAATCTATTTTAATCTTCCTACCCCCTTAATCTTTCAGAATGGTTCAGACGAGGAACACAGTAGGAGGCACATCAGAACCAGCTGAGCAGAATGTGCCCGAGACTCTTGCACTCCCGCCGCCTCCATCTGTTCCGGCAGTTACTCTGGATGGGGCACAGCTACTTGGAGTGTTCCAGGGATTGGTGAAATCCCAGAAAGAACATACTGCACTTCTGCGGACCAGCCTCTCAAAAGCTCTTAAGTCCCAGGAGTCGCCACTCAAGAGGCCAGGGAGTGCCAAAGACTTCAAGAACCTTAGACCCCTGGAATTCTATGGAACTGAGGGCATTCTCTATGCCGATGAGTGGATAAAGAATGTCGAGAGACTCCTGAAGACTGCTCGGGTCCCTGATAACGTCAAAGTGGAGTCCGCAAGCCTGCAACTGTTCGACATTGCTCGAACCTGGTTCAGAGATGAACCCCAACTATCTGCTCCTGACCTCACCTGGGAGGACTTCAAGAGGCTATTCAAGGAGAAATTCTACCCCGAAGTGGCTTGGGAAGCTCTCGAAAGCCAATTCGAGAGACTGGAACAAGGTAACCTGTCTGTTGATGAGTATACTGCTGAATTTAGCAGGTTAAGCTACTTTGCGGAGTACATGGTCCGTACCCCGGAGGACAGAGCCCGTAGATTCAAGAAGGGATTGTCTCCGGATATTCGCCTTGCTGTTACCACTAGCCGAGCTCGCACCTATGAGGAAATCCTGAGCGTGACACAAGGCGTTGAGAGAGACATTGGGCATAAACTAAAGCGAGAGAGAGATACCGAAAATACGGGACCCAACAAACGCCCGTTCCAACAACAACAATAGCAGAGGGCCCCGCAGCAAACTCAGCGTCCTCTCCCTCGAGCTCCAACACCCCAACACCAGGCTCAAGGACAGAACCAACAAGCGGCTGCTTGTAACTTTTGCCAAAAACAAGGTCACACCTGGCAAGTTTGTAGGAAGAGACTGGGTGCCTGTCTATATTGTGGATCAACAGAACATCAAGTGAGGGACTGCCCCACTGCTCCAGGACGCGGACAAGCTTACGTGATGACCGTGGAGAACGCGCAAACTCTGGAAGCAGCTAATGCGCGTAAGTAATTCGTAGGTACTTTTTTCTAGTATTATTTTCGTGCCCATTGGTTCGTGACCTTAGCCCCAACCTAGTAATTTTGAACTTGCTAAATAACCTAGTATGCTTTTAAATTTGATAACTGTAGAGATTTTTGAGGCTTTTCGCTATTGTGCTTATTTTGTGTTATTCTGTGAACTTCAATAATTTTTTGTACCTCCTTTTTCATCATCATCTAGCGCACTTAATTTTGCTAAACTTGACTTATGCTGCTATTTTATAGCCTAGTTTTTGCAAGCTTATTCTTTATCGGGCTTGTTCATGACACCTGTATTATTGAGGCCTGATCAACCCCACTAATACAAGTGTCTACTCAGAATCAGTGTACTACGGTCTGATCAACCCTAGTGCATTTTGATTCGTATTTCGCACGACTATTTTACGTGGATTGAGATATATAGTTGACTAGTATACTTGTCCCTAAATACGTTCGAGCATATCGTATCAATTACATAACTGTACTAATACGAGCATGCGAATAAAAAGATTACCAAAATAAATCTCAATCCATAACCGCCTGACAATTCCCATTAGAATTTCTTAAACGTCTTGATCCCTATATCTCTGTTCTACCACCTCGCCCTTAAACTCTTTATTATTGATCCTCTTCCTTCCTTATTTCGGAAAGACAAAATCCTGTGTTTGGTATAAGTTGATTGTAGTGCTAGACATACCCCTCAGACCGGACGAATTGATGATAACCCTTTATGACTAAGACAAGACCCTAGGTGCTGTATTCTGTGTTGCAGACTTAAAGATTCAATACCATGATTTATTAAGTTGAGACCTAGCCTTACTAGTTGTACAGCCTTAGCGGATATATGGGTAAATTTTATAAGTTGGGTAGTGACCGCAATGTCCACCTGAGAGAAACCCGTTAGACCGTAATCAAGTGAGTTTGGACAGAGAGAACCCTACCATAATTTAAATTTCGAGGACGAAATTTTATAAGTTGGGTAGATTGTAAGCCCCTGATTTTTTAAAAATATTAAAATTAGGATTTTTCACAATTTTCTGGAATTTTCTGAGAATTTTCTGAAATTAAAATCAGGGTTTTGAATTATTACATAATTTTTAATTGATAATAAACAATATTAAAATATTATAAAAATAATATTTTTGGGTGTAAAATAAAAAACTGGACTTAGGGTAATTTTTCTGGAATTTATTGGGCCTCAGACCTATTTTTAAATACCTAAAAACTATTTTAACTATTTATTTAATTATTATTATTATTATTATTATTATTATTATTATTATTATTATTATCATCATTATTATTACTATTATTTTTTTTTCTTTTATTTCTTCGGCCCGGCCAGTTACCTTGGCCCGGCCCACGGCCCACTACCCCCCCAGCCCACGACCCGCCTAGCGGGTCGGGTCGGGTCCGCCCGACCCGAGACCCGCTACCCGACCCGGTCTCCTTCCCTGACCCGTTCTCCCTCCCCGAGTCCTCCGCCGTGCCCGCCGGAAGCGACGCCGCGCCACCCGTTCCAGCGCCCCCACGTCACCCTCCGCGACCCCCGGCCCTCGCCCCACGTTCCCCTCTCCGCTCCGCCCTTCCCGGCTGACTCAGCCGCCCCCTCCACCTATATAACCCCGAGAACCCCCCCTCTCCGGCCAACACCCCGACCGACCTCGCCTCCGCCGCGCCCGAGCTCCTCCTTCCTCTCCCCTCGCCGGACCCAGCCGCCATCTCCTCCCCCTTCCTCCTCCTCGACGCCAGGAGCTCCGACCCGCTGCCGAGTCCCCTCCGGCCTAACCCAGCCCCAGCACCGCCCCGGCGCCGCCCGACGCCGTGCCTCCGCCCGCCGTGCAGCGGTGCCACCTTGGCCGGCCCCTCCCCGCCGCGAGCCACCCTGGCCAGCCCGAACTCCGGCCGAAATCAGAAACCCTAACCCTAATCCCCAATTCCTCTCCTTCGTGTCGGACACGACACGGACACGGGATTCTTCGGGTTTTTAACCCAGTTCAGCTGCACGTAGTTTCTTGCTCGTAGCTCGGATTTCAATTCCGCAAATTGCTTTGTGAATCCTGTATGACCTTCTCGGTGCCCGGACAAACCGCTCGGGGCATCGCGTCCTGTGGTGATCGCACACGGCGATCCAAAAACAGGAAAAACCAGACCCTGTTTCACCCCGGAACTGAGTGCGCCCCGCCAAACGGGACGACTTGGTCGAGTGCGGTCTTCACAGATACGTGCGCGTCTTTGCTACGGACGTGTGAGTTTTCGCGGAAGCTGATTCGGGTGTGCGTGCACACCGGAATCAACGCGTATCCGCGGACATCGCCCCGTATCCGACTTTTCGATAATTCGTCATAACTTCTTGTACACTCGTCAGATCGAGACAAAAATTGCCCCATCGGACTCGTAGCGATACGCTGGTCCTGTGGGTCAAGTTTGGTCCAATTCTGAGAACGTTGACGAAATCGCGTGTCGTGGGCCCCACAAGCCCCGCTCGACGGGCGATTTTGTGTTCGGCTCATCGGAATCCAAATATGGAAGTTCCGTTGGGTTCGTATCAGCGTTCCTGACTTGTTGACACTAAGTTTGGTGAATTTGGAGATCTTTGACCCGGACACGTTTTTCGGTGCAAAGTGGGCCCACCGGCGGATCCCGTTTTGACCCGAAACTGTCGTTTTTGCCCTTGTCTCCAAATTGGACCCAAGGACAGGCATTTCTAGCTATTTGACATCTTCTGAGCGTGATGGTAATGTCTATTTCAGCTTTTGGACTCATCTCTGGAAATTTCCCCAAGAACCAATTTTAATCAGATCCAAACAACAGGCAAGTACCTGCACTTCAAGTTAAATCTTTATATTATGATAATTAATTCCCTGCTTTACTAGTACCCTTGATGATTATACCTAGTGTTAGAAATGCTGGATTTCATGTCTTGAATATTGGAGTTCATGTCTTATTTTTCATGTCGGGTGGGAGAATACTAGAAGGCATGTAGTTTACCCTTTCTCCTGCCATGTTTAATAGCTGTTGGTACGCGACTGTACCTCAGCCGGATCTCAATTTTCCCTGTTTAATAGCCGTTTATGACGGCCGGATTAGCCTTATAAACCCCTACATGCCAACTATGTATTCTAAAAACAAACACAAGTTCACACATATAGTTTCTGGTCATGTTATATTTCTTGCTGACTGTTGTAGTTTCATTTCTTGTTTCATTTATTTCTGTTTTCTCATATTCCTGTTTACAGCATTTAACTCTGAGATATTGATGTTCTTGTATGCCGTTCCCAACATGATATTCATATTTAATTGTCATAAATATTTAGTTTAACCTTGTTGTGCACTGTGTACTTTGCTCCTTTCCTGACTGGATCTGTTGATTTAGGCGATGATGAGGACCTTGCCCCTACTTATTATGGTCCCTACGAGGGGACAGATGATACTTATGAGGAGCCAGATCCCACCAGGAGACCCCTGCTGCTGAGTAGCTAGCAGTAGCTACCTTTTATTTCTGTTTCTTATCTTATTTAATCGGGTTTGTCCCCGATTTCATTTTGAATTTTTGTACTAAAACATTTGAATCTGTTGTCGTATTTATTTCAGTTGCAATCTTAAGTTTCTGTTCTCATTATTATCTTGCCTATGTTGATTGTGAAAACCGCTAGTTTAGTAAATCTGGAATTGACCTAGACAGCGTACTACCGCCGACTCTGCGGCGTAGGCTGGACGTACCCACGCACTCGTGCCCAAATTTTCGGGTGCGGGTCGTGACACGGCATCACGTCCGTGCGAGGACGATCGGTTTCGTAGGGACCAAAGCAAGGACGAACGGCCCTGCGGGACCGGGGCGTGACAACCAGGTCCTCAGAGGGACGTAACAAGGTACAAAAATACAACATGCCATGGTATAACAGAAAGAAATAAGTGCAACGCCGGTGTAATCTAGCATAACCACCTAAATGAGACACAATTTGAAGACAATGTTCGACGCGTAGGCTATCCAAAATAAAATCGTAGCTCCGGACACGGAAACACACGGGACGTACCCTAGCTCCGGACAAAGTCACACGGGTGATACTACTACTCCGGATACAAGAACACTACATAAATAGAACATATACATATATATAGCGCGTGCAGAGGAGCCCAAACGTCTAGTAACTGCCTTCCCTCCCAAAGCGGTCAACGAGTGTGCGCTGAACCTCAACCTCTATCTAACAGTCTCGTCATACTGGATCACGACCCTAAAGTCGTCCCAGTTTCCAGTCATACTGACAGTATCAGGATACAGGAAATCTGGCACGATAACAATGTCTGAATGTGTCCTAGGGTTATGATGTAACCAAGTGTATACATCAAGGTGTTGCAAACTGTCAGGAAAGACATGAAGAAGGAAAGCAAAATAAAAGAAAAAGAAAAGTGGAGGAAAGAGAATGTAATTACTTATATAGGCAAGGAATTGATTGTAGGACATTGGATAATAATCCATGCCTCTCACCCGGGTTCATCACAGCTACCCACCAAGAAAACCAAGGGACCAACGGTCCAAAGCATGCAACTAAAGAAAACCAAGGGACCAACGGTCCAAAGCATGCAACTAAAGAAAACTTACAAAAATAACATAAACAATGTATAAATGACATAAAACATGATGTAAGCAATTAAACAATAAACAAGCTATATATTTATAATACGCGTATATCGGGTACGTATACTAGAACAGTGAGACGAGTCTCACACAAATGACTACCAATACCTTAGAATATAGTTGTTACATGGGTATTTTGGTCATTTAACAAAATACCTTTCAAGTTGTGTATGAAAAATTGTTTCTTCCCATATAAAGATGTGTTCAACTTTCTGCTGCAATGTGACTTATACTCTGTGTTTCAAATGAATTATCAGTACTTGTCTTGTGTGTTGCGTAACCTAGTCACGCACGTCATCACGCCCGGGGGACGACTATCGACTCTACGGAGTTGAAACATGACATCCACCACACAGATTCCATATAAATTGATAGGGTTAATTAGCTAGTTAAATTCACATAGATCATTGGGAAGGAAATGATCATGATTTCATGCTTTTCTTACTAGCCAGAGCCCAAATATTGTAGCATGTCCTTATATTTTGGAGCACAGTATGTGTTATATTCATAGTACCGACACATGTTTGCTCTATAGGAGCATTTAGACTGTTATATTATATCTCATAGCACCGACCTAGTTATTGTCCTGCGAGGGGTACTGTTACTATTCAGGCTTGGGCAACCATGCTTAGGCAGTGCATAATTGACAAATCCTTTTATTGCATCTTAACTAGAATAAACCTATATATTAATATAGCAACCCATAGGATCCTATTGGCCGCTTTATTAAATTATTGGATGTTATATTATTTTGTCTGCCAGTATACTTGGGGACATACGTTATCTCGGCATAGTAGTTTACACATTGTTCGTGTTTGCTTTAGGGGTGGATTATTACTTCGATAATAGAATATGGATCTAGGCTACACACATGTACCTATGCTAGCTATTGATTGGGTTATCATGTTTTATTCACTCTTGCTTTCTTATGGAACTTGTTGTTAGGGGTAGACCCCTTTGGTTTTGTTTGGTCATATTTAGTAATAGATCATAAGGATTTACCGCCACTCCCATACTGTGGTGCATACCAGAAGGATGACTGTCGAGGAGATTGAGTGGGATTCTTCTCCACCAGTCTTGATTATCATTTTGATTCATTTGAGACATTTAGCCATTGGGCACCTGTTTAGGCCATCTCCAATGGGGGTTTCTATCTTCCCTATTTCTAAGGTAGAAACATATTTTAGAAAAAAAAAACTTCTTCCAATAATGATTTTCTATTCCAATTTTCATCCTACGTGGCGCGCATGTAGGATAGAGAATTTCTATGAGAGTTTCTACATGTAATAACTCTAATAGAAATTCTTCATCTCTCATATAATTTAATATTGGGCCCTACTTTCAAACTAGTTCATTAAATTCATCTTTTTATTTTTTGCCACGTATGATAGAAAAGAAGAACAATTTGAGAGTATTGTTGATACAATTTTTATGTAGATATTCTGCCAACTAGGATAAAATTTTCTTAAAGTACAACAAGTAGAATATAAACTCAATTTTAGAGCGTATTACCCAATCATTTTGACAGCATGACTATGCATACTAGAATGCACATGATGATGTGATCATGTATGACTTGATACTGTTATAGCTTTTTAATTTTTTTTTAGGTATCTTCATGCTTATTTTGATAGAGAATCTGTGACGTCTTAATGCTTTATCTTCTATTTTATATATTATTATTATTTGTTTGATTAATCGAAACGTAGTATATTCTGTGAGACCATAAGAAGACTTGTATTGTAGTATATATCACATTGTCTAGGTATAACCATGTTCGTATTACGGGATATTTAAGTATACAATACTTCATAGTTGGCCGATCGAGTCATACCCTTGTTCTCTGTATTTCGATAATGGAACGTGACATCATCTTAGTAATCTAGCTAAGTCTTTCGAAAAGGCTTGCAGATGTTTTTGATGAGGAAGGACGTGTGTTGCATGGATGAAGGTGTAGGCAAAAATAGTAAACCCATGACACTACATTGTCAGTCATAAGTATTTTGTACAATATCATATAATTGTAACATATGTATGAAATTTTGGACAAATACAACTCTCACCAAATAATTTTGTTTCTGCATAGTATAGAAAAAAAATTTGATGTGTCCATTTTACACTTTAGATAAACCTTATTGTCCCAATCAATTTTTTTTCTTCCATTAAATTTCTTATCAAAATCCAATTGCAATGAATCTAAAAAAATAATTTATGATTCTAAAGTTGAAATTTTCCAATATATATTATATTGTGAAGATAATTATTTATTTAAATTTTGATTAACATGGCATCCCACCACTTTTCAAAATCTCAAAGTACTTCTTTACACTTGGCACACTCACAATTTAACTAGTATATTTATCTACATTCTTTATTTCCCATCAATGATACCCCCACAAAGAATTAATTTCCACGGAAATTTGAAGTGTTAATGGAAGAATAATTTAGTCTAAACAATGTCCTGATCTAATTAAAGTTTGGTCCCATCATATATCAATTGCCATGGTTTACGGTCACAGAATGAGTGTAGCTATGTATTATATTATATCTCTTAACATTATTATGAGTGATGCTATGTTGCATACGAGTTAGAGCTTGTAACAACCT
The DNA here is from genome assembly GCA_036927795.1 of Iris macrosiphon. Lineage (NCBI taxonomy): Eukaryota > Viridiplantae > Streptophyta > Magnoliopsida > Asparagales > Iridaceae > Iris > Iris macrosiphon. The sequence continues at coordinate 123,491,456 of JAYESA010000017.1, read as the reverse complement.
GCTGACTTCCAATGCATTATATAATTAAGCAATACTTTACTCAATTGATTCCAACCGTTGGTTCCTGTAGCTCGAGGCAGCAAGTGCTCCAATTAACAAATCAATTGGTTCGATTAGTTTAAGCCGAACTATTTCTTGATGAAACGTATAGAATGAACCATAGGTTCATATTTCTACATAAGTCAATTTACATATAGACCAATAAAAATAGAGTGTACTAATGCACATGGATGTACATGAGATGTATGAATCCATTTATATTGGTTCACATGTGCATGACTCATATCCAATTATTATATATATATATATGAAAAAAAGTGATATGAGCCATAGACTCATATTCTTAAATGAGCCAATGTACATGTGGACCAATAGGAATGGAATACACTAGTGCATATCGAGTTATATATATATATATATATATATATATATATATATATATATATATATATATATATAAAGATTTTTTTTTTTTTTTTAGATGTCTGTTTTTTTTAGATGTCCGACGTAACATACGAAATTTTGTACACGCTAAATTGCATGTGTTTTAGATCCATTGTCCTCGATTTCTACTTTATAAATAAATATATATATATATATATATCTCCTTGGTTCGATCTACTAATCTTTGTCATTCGGTCAAAATTTTATATCTCTCTTCGATAACCAACAAGAGTCATTCGAGTTAAACTTGTTATCGCGAAATTGAATTAGATTTCTAGACAAATCCGTAGTCAGAGAGCACAACTGATGGGCCAAACACGTTGCATACATGCTACATATTTGTTACGACTCATGCCTCTTCTGTCATAGAAACAACGATGCAAGCAGACAATCGCGGGTTAGTTGAGTAATTTTGAAACTTCGTGAGTTTGACTGGATTAGTGGCTCAGATGGAAGCGCTTGTGCATAATTGCATTGTTTACTTGGCTCCCCACACGTGAAAGAGTGCATCATCAACAATGTATTATTTGAAAATGGCGAGGGGTTTCTCAAAGCTTAGAGCTATCTCCAATTCTGTTGTGAGTTTAAAAAAAATAATTACCACGTAGAAATTATAATTTTATATTTTATTTTATTTTTTTATATAAATGTAAAATTGATTGTAAAGTTAACATAATAATAGCATCACAAAAAAAATATAAAATTGATATCTAGATCTAGATAATAGATTTTATACTACTTTAATTTTATATCATCAATTATGAATAAAAATATTTATAAAAAAAAATATAACTGAAAAAGTTGTCTTGAAAGTAAAAAAATATATATAGTTTTTATTGTCTTCGCAATAATTTTACATTGGAGAATATTTTTGTATCTCATTATCTTGTTTGAATATAATTTTATTACATAGAAAAAATATTATTATATATCTTATGTCACATAAAAATTATGACACAAAATAAAAAAATAGGATTGGAGATGCTTTTAAAAAGCCTTCACATGGAGAGTGACGCTTTTTTTTTTTCTTGATTAGTTTACTGGTTTGAAGAATACTTTACAATGCAATTATTAATTAATGGTGGCAAGTAGGATCCCAAGGGCATCTCGTATTTTCAGACAGGAGGGACGGCGCAGTCTGAGCGCTGACGTAGCCTCCCGATCTATAGATCTACTTTTTTTTTTCTTTTGACTAATCATTAATAATAAAATAAATTTGTAGACTGTCAACAACGAGCTCCTAAACGAGCTTCTAAACGAGCCAGGTCACGAGTCAGCTCGCAAGCTTCTAAACGAACCAGCTCGCAAGTTCAAACGAGCCGAGTACTTCTAAGCTTGAGCTTGGCTCGTTTATTAAACGAGCTCGAAAATGAAGCTTGAGCTTGGCTTGTTTACTAAACGAATCGAGCTCAAACGAGCTTTTATCAAGCCGAGCTTCGAGTAGCTTGCAAACGGCTTGGCTCATTTGCAGCACTAAAAGAAAAAGGGAGAATAGAACTAAAAGAAAAAGGGATTGAAACGCATCCTATACCCAAAAAGAAAAAAAGGAATCGGAAGAAAAGAAAAGAAGGCATCAAGTACCTTATGTTGAACTTACTAAGAAATATATGTCATTAAAGTTATAACTAATTGGAGCCGGTCCATAGTTTTTTATATCCAGGAAAAAAAAGTTAAAATAGTGCTACCCAAGAAAAGAAGGCATCATATTCTTGTTCAAAGTCCTACAAATTCAATATATATATATATATATATATATATATATATATATATATATATATATATATATATATATATATATATATATATATATAAATAAATAAATAAATGAGGTTTCAAAACGATTCAAAAGTAAATCGTATAAACTAAATCCTCTATCATTTATTTTAAAAAATTGTTGAATATTATGTAAAAAAATTGTTGAATATTATATAAAAAAATTGTTGAAAAACTAAAATTTGTTCCATGAGGAATCGAACTTGACCAACCAAAAAAAAAAAAAATACCTCTCACTTTAACCACATGAGCTATAAGAAATTTTTTTGGCTATAGTTATATAATATTATGTAGTTAAACAATTAGCTATAATTTATTTATTTTAAAAAAATTTATATACGTGAGAATATACGTACAGCTTAGATGACTAGCATTTTCAAGATTTTTTATAAAAAATAGAAATATATCCATAACAAATTATAATTAAAATATATTCAACTATTTAAACTATTTTACAATAATATTAAAAAATTTCTTTTATGTGCAACGCACGTGCATTTACTAGTGTGTATATAGGCTTTCGGACAAGAATAAAAATTTACCTTCTTATATATATATATATATATATATATATATATATATATATATATATATATACAGACGACCGTTAAGGACCCAAAAATTAGTTTAAACATGTATATATATATATATATATATATATATATATATATATATATATATATATATATATATATATATATATATTAATAATCTTGTATTGAAAATAGTACGAGTATATACCAAGCGCCTCTTCTAATATAAAATAGTTTTGGTGTAGTGGGTATTATGTTAGACTTGCATACTAAAGGTTCTAGGTTTAATTCTTGGTACCAACATTTTTCTTAATTTACTTTTATTTTAGTTTTATAATTATTATTTTTTATTATATGTGGGGGGCCAATTTTGAAACTTCATATAGGGCCTCCATAAACTCATGGTCGGTTCTCTCTCTCTCTCTCTCTCTCTCTCTCTCTCTCTATATATATATATATATATATATATATATATATATATATATATACTAAGTAAATTTACGTGACGTAAAATAATTTTTTTTATATTAATATAGTTTTTTAATATATTTTAATTAAGATTTAATATATATATATTTTTTATTAGAATTTGTTATGTATTTGATTATATTTTAATTATAATTAGTTATGGATATATTTCTAATTCTCATAAAAAAATTCAAAACGGTTAGCTACGTAATATTATCTTATTATAAACAAACATTTCTTCTAACTCATGTGGTTAAGGTGGAAGGTATTCTCTCTGGATGGCTATGTCACGTCCCAGTCCCAATATACCGAGGGACTAGCCACGTGACAATGGCTAGCAGCACAACTCCAATGGGCAAATTCAATTTAATGGACCCGTTAGAGTACACTTAAGCTATAATATAAATGCAGTCTACATCATCTATCACAGAATAATTCTAATCTCATCCACAGAAAGAAACATAACTAAATATAATAGACTAATCAAGATAATAGATAAGGGAAATAGTCCATCATTAAGTCAACATTTGTTTAGTTTCGAGGAACAACCCGATAAAATAAGTCAATACATAAGTCCATGAGCCCAGATATGAAATAACTGAAAGCAGAAATAACTGAGTATGTAATAGAATACTCAGAAGAAATCCTCTGGCACAATCTCGTCTTCTGGTGCCAGTATTGCTCCAGCGTCAGCTCCTGTCCCGTATATCTCGGGGTATTCCTCCTCTACTGTACCTGGGACATAATCTGGATCCATGTCCTCAGGGGACATAACACGGTACAAGAATAACTCAAGCCAAATAAAATATAGTATATAAAAATAGATCCTCAGGACAATCTATGTAACCAGTTATGTAAAATGCAAATGAGAGCATCACTAGTACTCAGGCTGAGACCACTACAAGCTCTGTGTCGGGGAGCCTGTAGCAGCAAGAATATCACGTAATAGGCCAAGCTCTGGAACAGAGACTAAAGCACCTCAATAATAAAGTATATATGTATATAATTAGCCTGTAACTTGTGTGTGTCTCCCCACCCAATGTAATCTCATGCCTCATGTCCATAACACACAAGATCATGACCTCTAGCTAGCACATCGAGTCATAATGATATCTATGTATATGCAAGTCTCATGTCACTAATCCTGTAAGCCTATACAGAATTACCATGAATAACTCAGAAAAGATTCTGTCACATGAATAGTGTCAAGTGTCCTATGGTATGACGTACTTGATAAAGCAATCACGTAAAAATATATACAATCGTGGTATCAACTCTCTAAGTGACGTTACACGACTCCGCGTACGGCGTCGACACTCGAATCCTGTTCGGACGCTAAGCAACGTCTCACAGTCCTAAGTTGAATAGGTACATCTCAAGAGTATATATATATATAGAAAGAACTCAAGCAAATAATATAACAGGAACTACTGTAAGTTGGCAAGGTACACTTGCCGGGGTTCTCAACTCCAATAGTTGCTCCGATATAAGTGGAATATCCAGGTACACCTCCGGATGCTGAAACAAACATCACCATTGCTCTCAGAATACTTGAAATAGCTATGATTGACTACCCATAAGTCCAATTTGGACACAATATAGAATTGACAGTTTCTGGTCAAAGCGGAATCCACATGTGATCCACTTCGTACCAAAAAATATGCCAAAGACACAGTTCTCCAAATTCGTCAAACTTAGTGTCTACGAGTCCAGAACAATGATATGAACCAAACGGAATATCCAGAACTGGATTCCGATGAGCCGGTCACGAAATTGTCCGACAAGTGGAACCGTAGGGCCCACGAAATGGTATTTCGTCAACATTCTCAGAATCAAACCAAACTTGGGTCACAGGACCAGAGTAACATTACGAATCTGATGGCATAAATTTTATTACGAAACGACAAGCACACACAAAATTATGACGAGTGTCAGAGCAGGTCGATACGGGACTTTTCGACGGATACGCGTTGATTCCGGTGTGCATGCACATCCAAATTAACTTTTACAAAATCTCACACGTCCGCGTTGATGATACACATTTTTCAGTATAATTCGCACACGACGAAGTCGCCTCGTTTAGCTGAACGTACCCTGTTTCAGGAAATTTTGGGTTTAGAAAACCAAATTTTTGACAAATTTCAACAACAATTAAAATAAAGCGTACATCGAATTAAAATAAATTAATTGAAGAGATTAAATCTCGGTTATATTATCTAAATTATTGTTCAAGTAGAATTTAAAAATATTAACTAAATTAAAAAAAAATCAGCCATGAACATGGGTGATTGGAATAGTTTCTAAACTACAAACTGGGTCATTTTTTTGTTTTGCGTCGCGAATTACGATCGACACAGGACAAGATATACCGAACTAATTACACAGGGTTCAAGGGGGTCACGTGGTCTTCGCATAGAATTCGACGGATCGATATTTGGATTACTGTGTAGGGAGATGCAAGGGCTAGAAGTAGTATACCTCGCTGTGCTTTTGCTCAGGATTCTGGCGGCTGTGCGGAGGCGTCTTGCGGCGTGCGGAGGCGTCTTGCGGCGTGCGGCGGCGACTTTCCAGCAGTCGTCGACGGCCGGGGTTGGTCGGGCTGGTAGAGGAGATAATGGTGGTGGTGGTAGTCGGCTAGGCTAGGATTTAAATAGGGTGACAGGGAGCGAGTTACAAGGAGCTGAAGAGAAGGGGTCGGGGAGGTTTCGGGGAGAGGAAGCGAAGGGGTGCGGAGGGGGGGAGGGTTGAGTTGCTGTAGCGACGGGTTGGTGGATTTGGGTTGGTGGATTTCGGGTTGCGCGTTCGGGTATGGGTCTGTTTCGGTTGGTTTGGTATGGGTTGGTTTGGTTTAGTTTAGGTTGGTTTATTTAAAACAATAAATATATATGCATATATGGCCATTAAAAACAGTTTTAGACCCCAATAAATTTCAAAAAAATTACACAATACTATAATATTAGTTGTACACCCAAAAATATATTTTTCGTACTATATTAATATTTAATTAAATACACATAATTATAAATTCATGAACAAATATTTATTATAATTAGCTAAAAATTACAGATTTTTTTTTCTTAATCTCAAAAAATCATAATTTTAATATTTAAAATTCTAAAATTAAATTCTAAAAAAATTAGGATATTTACAGGCTAAGTTTGAATTATTCTAGTGTTATTTATAACAACTTTAATCTTTTTACGTAATAATAATTTTTTAAATAATTAATTGATGATATGCATACGACTTAGACAACTCACCTTTGAGCCGTTTTGAAGCCTTATTATAATATAGAATATATATGGAATATATATATATATATAAATAAGAAAAAAAGGGATATGAGCCATAGGTTCATATTTTTACATGAGCCAATGCACATGTGGACCAATATGAATGGAGTGTACTAGTGCACATGGGTGTACATGGGATATAGGAATCCATTCCTATTGGTCCACAAGTGCATGACTCATACAGAAATATTAGTCTATAGCTCATATCCCGTTTACCCTATATATATATATATATATATATATATATATATATATATATATATATAATATATATATATATATGGGTAAGCGGAATATGAGCTCATATTCCTACATGAGCCATGCACATGTGGACAAATATGAATAGACTCATACATCTCATATGTACCTATGTACACTCTATTCCTATTGGTCCACATGTGCATGACTCATATAGGAATATAAACACTATATATATATATATATATATATATATATATATATATATATATATATATATATATATATATATATATATATATATATATTGGTCCACATATGCATGTCTCATATAGAAAAATGAGCACTATGGCTCATATACGCATGTGGACCAATATGAATAGAGTGTATTAGTGGATATGTGTGCACATGGGATGTGAAAGTTTATTCCTATTGGTCCACATATGTATGGCTCATGTAGAATCAGAGTGCTCGTTTTCTTAAATGAGCCATGCACATGTAGACCAATAGAAATCGAGTGTACTAGTGCACATGAGATTATCAATCTATTCCTATTAGTCCACATGTGCCCCACATGTGCATGACTAATTTAAAAAAATGAGCACTATGGCTCATATCCCGTATACCCATATATATATATATATATATATATATATATATATATGAGGGATCCACATCCTCGATTTTTTCATCCCCATGTTATCAACCATGGGATATTGTTTAAGTCATATAATCTTAACCATTGATTTGAATGGTTCAAATCAACGGTTAAGATTATATGACTTAAACAACATCCAATTGTTGTAAAAATACGTAATAGGGAGACGTGGATCCCTCCTCTCTTATATATATATATATATATATATATATATATATATATATATATATATATATGTATGTACACGTTCGTTGAACGTTTTGAAAAAAAACTATGATATTATTAATAAATTAGATAAAAAATAAATTAAATCAGAATATTTTAAATATATTTTAATTATGATTTGTTATGATTATTATTTTTTGAATATTATTATTTTAAATATAACATCATTATGATTTGTTTGATTAGATAATATCATGTAGGTAGTTTAAATATAATTCAAAATTTGAATATATTTTAGGGCATATGTTTGGACAGTTTTTAATTTTTTCCGTAAGGAAAAAAATAGTGATATACACATAGCTTAGACTGCTAAAAAAATAAGACGACGTCTAAGCCGTATTATAATAGTAAAAATTATTAAATTCAATTTTTTTTAAATGATGTTAGAATATTTAAAATAATAATTCTAATATATTTTACTTATGATTATTTTTTAAATTTTGAATATGTATTTAATTAGATGATATAATACAGTTAGTTCCAATATAATTTAAATTTTAAATATATTTTAAGATATATATTTATGTGGTTTATTAAAAAAATTTTGTAAATTTTTTTTTTTTTATGATTTTTGAATCGTTACTAAACCGTTTTATACTAGTAGAGATATCTAATTTTTTTGCACCCCTCAAAATTCTAGATCTTAAACGGTCGATCGTAGTTTGTGAGTCTTTTTTAATAATGAGTCTTTCGATTAGGGGCAGAGATGATCATTAGAGTCTGTGAGCTCGGACTCTTTTACATGTTCGAGAAGAAAAGTTTTGTCTTATGACGATTTGGCTTGATATAGGAATTTGGACTGAACAATAATGCTCCCTTTAGAACATGGAAATAGACATCAAAAAATTATATAAATTTTCTTTTTATTTTTATTTAAGAAAAAAAAAGTATTATGTTCGAGGAAATTGACCATAAATCATGATGTAAAACACCACTCGAATCTGGCTTGACACTACTTTGATAGTCTTTTCCAAATTCCTTAGCCCTCCAATCTTAAATCTTAACATTTCACTATTTTCAATTTCCATCAAATAAATAGAATGAATAATATGTTTCCGTAATTCGATTCACTGAAATCTTCCGTCATCCAGTCATGATCTTATATCTCTTTTCGATAATCACAAGGGTCACTCGAGTTCAATCTTAATCCACAGTTAAAGATGAATGTTAAATGTTAAAACCGGTGATGAAAGTAGTCCACTTACACACGTGATAATTAATATAATTGATAGTCATCCATCGTATGTTTATATATATATTTATATAAATACTAGAATATAATTAAATATGAGATTATTTGCTCAGTTTTCCAATAGAAGAAGTATTAATAGTCAATTCCTTATATCTTCTTTAATCCACAGTTGTGATTCCATGAAAACATATAAGTTTTTGCCATTCATTCTTTAGGGGATGTAATGTTGTTTGATATAGTCAAACCTTAGTAAATGATAAAGTACATTGTCTCCATCTATACCAGATGATTATGAGAAAGAGAGGATTCCCAAGATTCTTGAAGAAAAAGCGAAACTAGGACCTTAAATCTTTTCCAATAGGATGATTGACACCAATGAAGATGAATTAACATTCTTATTTAATGCAGTTTTTTCCCCCTCTATTTGTGAGCCGATTGGAAAAGATTAAATTCATAGTGATTAAGTAAAGTATTTTTTCTTGAAGAAATATGGACGGATATATTTTTCTTGTATATAGTAGGGGTGAGCATTCGGTTTAAACCGAACTAAAATTGTTATAACCAAATAAACCAAAATTGTAAAAATTCAGACTAAAACCGTACCGAAATTAGCTAAAACAGAACCGATATAATCGGTCTGGTTTATTCGGTTAGGCTTTTTTCTTCTTCTATTTAATGGGCTTGTGCTAAAAATATATATAGAAAAAGTGAGGTTTTGTCCCTGTTGATATGGTATGTTGAGTGTCATATTTAAGTATAGTATAAGCACATGGGAATATCCTGAGGGCATATTTGGGATGCCAGAATATGTCACAGGATATTCCATTATGAGATTATTGTCATAATGATTGAGATCATTGTATTAATGACTGTAAGGCTATATAATGCCAATGAGACAATCAATAAAACAATCAACTAATTTCAACATGGTATCAGAGCCAAGTTTCCACAAACCCTAGCCGTCACGAAGCTTCCACAAACCCACAGGAGGATTTCCTAGATCTCCTCCACCGAACTCTTCTACGCCCCCCTTCTTCCCTTCTCTGCCCTTCGCAGGCCGCCCTTCGCTGTTGCTGCCCCGTCCCGCTACTGCTGCAGCTACTACTGCTGCTGCGGCTGCTGCGACTGCTGTTGCTGCGACGGCGGCTGTGACATGCGTGCTGCCGCCTCCTCCGCACCAGCACGAGACAGCGCCTAATAGGGATGCCTAGATCTGAAAAAAGGGGGGACATGTTCGGATCTAGGAGCGGACGGTGAGGACGAGCGTGAGTCATGGAGCAGACGTGACGTGATTGGATAGACGACGCATCGATGGAGGAGATCATCAAGAAGCTAGATTCTGCAGAGGTGGCGACGTTGATGAATTTGTTGACGATGTCGGCTGGTGAGAACACGACACGAACGTCGCCGGAGTTGAAGCTTTCCTCCATCGATCTGAAATTAGATGGACCAGCTACCTATCTGAGTTGGTCACGGCAGGTGAGAAGAACCCTCGCAGAAAAAAACATGGAGGGATTCCTGACGGACGAGATGACAAAGCCGGACGAGGGCTCGAAAGGACGCGATGAGTGGAAGTTCACTCATATGGTGATCTACATCTGGCTTCTCAACTCCTTAGTCCAGTCTATTGCCGCCACAGTAGACGGTATTGAGATGGTGAAAGATGTGTGAGAGAAGTTGAGAAGGACCTATGATGGTGTGGGGAATAACTTATGAGTCTTCGAGATAAAGGGGGAGATTGATGACACCGTACAGGGAGAGAAGACGGTGCAGGAGTATGCCACGGAGTTGGAGCGTCTGTGGTTGGATTATGATCACTCCTCATATCGGGTGAGCTGCCGGGACCCTAAGTGTAAGGAGAGACATGTGTGTCTGCAGGAGAGGACGATGAAGTTCCTCAAAGGGCTGACTGCAGCTTTCGCACAGAGGACGGCCCTACTTCTAGCCCAACCAAAGATCTCTAGCCTTGAGGAGGCTATCTCAGCCATGATCCAGGAGGAGACACGCATCAGGCTGCAAGCCGGGACATGTGGTCCCCCCGAAGCAAAGTCAGCACTAGCGATCACCAGCTCAGGTAATACAGGATCTAAGGGAGAGCTCTGGCAGCATAACCGGCAGTGCTACAACTGTGGGGAGATGGGTCATCATCGGTATGCTTGTACCAAACCACCTAGGGAGGGAGATTCAGGTGGTGGACGAGGACCGTTCGGCGGACGAGGATATAATGGAGGACGTGGTCGTGGTCGAGGGGGTAGACGAGGCGGCCGAGGAGGTTATCAGGCGAACCTCCTGATATCAGAAGGGAACGGAGAAGCTGATGGCACCTTTACTGACCAGGCACTGGAAGACATGAGGAGTAGAACAGAGGAGGCGTCCACCTCATTCTTTGTTAGGGACAACGCTGCCATGTATGCCCATCCATCAGAAGGTACTGACGAATTATTTGCCCTTGCGTCTATCTCTTCCCTTAAAACATCAGACTGGATTATCGACTCGGGAGCATCTCGGCATGTGACGGAGAATGCTAGTAAGTTTTCTTCCTACACTCACCTAGCATCAGCAGACATCATTCAGACAGCTGATGGCACTTTCCAGCCAGTGGTCGGTAAGGGTACTGTTAATTGTACAGGTTCGGTAAGATTATCCAATGTTTTACATGCTCCATCCTTTCCAGTCAGTCTCTTGTCCATTAGTTCTATAATCCTCCAACTTAAATGTATTGTTTCTTTTGATATTCCAAAGGTGACCTTCCAGGAGAAAGGGACAGGACGAAGACTTGGGACTGGCACTTGGCATGAGGGACTGTGGTACCTAGATCGAGAAGGACTGGACTCAGCATTGGTATCTATGGCAGAGAAGGCTGGCATGGAAGGACTGCAGCAGAGGACTGAGGATACCTTGATACTCTATCATCGGAGGATGGGACATTCTTTCTTTGATACTCTAAGTAAGTTGTATCCAGAGATTTATGCAAAAACAAATAAAGAGAAATTAGTATGTGATGCGTGCGAGTTAGGAAAACTTACTAGGAACTCATATGTTGGCACGGGTCATAGGAGCACTTTTGCTTTTGAGGTAGTACATTCTGATGTCTGGGGTCCATGTGCTACTAACACTATGAATGGTTATAAGTACTTTGTTTCTTTCATTGAGTGTGCCTCTCGTGTTACCTGGTTATATTTGATAAAAAATAAGAATGATGTACCTGCTTGTTTTTGGGATTTCCATAAGCATGTCCAGACTCAGTACAAAGCAGTTGTGAAGGTACTGAGGTCTGACAATGGAACGGAGTATACCAACAGGACGCTTGCAGAATACTTGTCAGCACACGGAATACAGCATCAGACCACCTATGCATACACACCAGCACAAAATAGAGTTGCAAAAAGGAAAAACAGACACCTTCTGGAGGTCGCAAGAAGTATGATGATCGACATGAATGTCCCACAGAGTCCGTGGGGGCATGCAGTATTGACAGCAGCTCAACTTATCAACAGGATACCCTCGAAGGTCCTCGGATGGAAGTCCCCATGTGAGGTATTGTAAGGCAATAATAGTGGGATACTTCCACTGAAGGTGTTTGGGTGTGTGTGTTTTGTGAAGGACAACAGGCCATCAGTTGGGAAACTTGACCTTAGAGCGGTCAAATGCATCTTCGTAGGCTACTCGGCGACCCAGAAGGGGTATGTGTGCTGGAGTCCAGTAGAGAAGAAGAAGTTTGTCAGTATGGATGTCCACTTTCGGAAGCATGAGCCATACTACCGCCAGGACGGAACTTCACACAACACGCCTAATACTGCCAGTATTAGGCGAGATGGGGAGATGGAGAACTTGGTGGTAACCGATTTAGAAGTTTGGCATGGAGGCACGAAGAAGGGACAAGAAGGTGAAGGTGTTAGGCCTACGGCTCAGGGAGAGTTACTTACCTACAGCAGGAGAGAGAAGCAAACTGCAAGACCAGTACCGACAGTGCCAGTGCCAAGTCCCTTGCCTGCGTTCGTCCTAACTCCTGAGGCACCGACATCAACCCCCCTTCAGGTGATACCCCCTCCTTCACAAGATATCATTCCTCCTACTTTTACTCCTCCTACACCACTATCTGTACGGAGGACCACTCGCAGCAATGCAGAAAATCCTCCAAACAGATATGGTTGGGATATTGCTCAGTTTGTTTCTTATGACCATATCTCTTCTTCTCATGGAGCATTTATAGCATCTTTGGATAGTATTACTGTACCTAACAATTGACAGGTTGCCAAGAACGATCCAAAGTAGAAAGCGGCAATGCACGAGGAGTTGGGAGCTCTGGAGAAAAACCACACTTGGGAGCTTGTGAGACTGCCAGAGGGGAAGAGAGCAATTGGATGCAAGTGGGTCTTTACCATGAAGCAGAACCCAGATGGTCAGGTTGAGCGCTACAAAGCTTAACTAGTAGCCAAAGAATACAGTCAGACGTACGGCATCGACTATGACGAGACCTTTGCACCAGTTGCAAAGATGAGCACTATCAGGACTCTGATTTTTCTGGCAGTGAATGATGGATGGAAGCTACACCAACTGGATGTGAAGAATGTGTTTCTTCACGGAGATCTAGTGGAGGAGGTGTACATGGAGGTACCACTAGGATTTGGGATAAATCAGACAGTGGACAAGGTCTGCAGGTTGAAGAAGTCCCTCTATGGACTGAAGCAGTCTCCTCGAGCGTGGTTTGACAGATTCAGAAGGGCGATGATAGGGATGGGATATCAGCAGATCAATGCTGATCATATTGTGTTCTTCCATCGGAGAGGAGGCCACATCACCATGCTTGCGGTGTATGTGGACGATATGATTATCACAGGAGATGATGAGCAGGAGATCGCCCAACTCAAAGGAAAGCTTGGCAAGGAATTCGAGGTGAAGGATCTCGGCCTTCTTCGGTACTTCCTTGGGATTGAGATTGCTCGAGAAGCAGAGGGGATTGTTCTCTCTCAAAGGAAGTATGCACTGGACCTTCTCACAGAAACTGGGATGTTGGGTTGCAAACCTGCAGCGACACCAATAGATCAGAGGTTCAAGATTGATGCTGAGGCTGGAGAACCAGTTGATCGGGACAGATACCAGAGACTGGTTGGCAAGTTGATTTATTTGAGTCACACACGTCCTGATATCTGCTTTGCAGTAAGTGTGGTGAGCCGCTACATGCATGACCCACAGAAGGGTCATATGGATGCAGTGTACCAGATTCTGAGGTATTTGAAAGGTGCTCCCGGGAAGGGACTAATATTCAGGAAGAACAATCACATGAGCATCGAGGGCTAATGTGATTCTGACTGGGCTAGTTGTGCTGATGACATGAGGTCTACCTCGGGATATTGCATATTTGTAGGTGGTAACTTGGTCTCCTGGAGGAGTAAGAAGCAGTCTGTGGTGGCCAGATCGACAGCTGAAGCAGAGTACAGAGCTATGGCCTTGGGAGTTGCAGAGCTGCTATGGTTGAAGAATATGCTGGTGGAGCTGCAGCTGGATCAAGGAGCCAAGATGAAGCTGTGGTGTGACAATCAGTCAGCTATTAGTATCGCCAATAATCCAGTACAGCATGACAGGACCAAACACATCGAGATTGATAGATTCTTCATCAAAGAGAAGTTGGATAGTGGATTACTGGAGCTTGGCCATGTTCCAACCAGGGATCAAGTAGCAGATGGACTAACCAAGGGACTCGCCTCAGTGAGCATGATTAGAGGATGTGACAAGATGGGCTTAGTGAATATCTTTCACCCATCTTGAGGGGGAGTGTTGATATGGTATGTTGAGTGTCATATTTAAGTATAGTATAAGCACATGGGAATATCCTGAGAACATATTTGGGATGCCAGAATATGTCACAGGATATTCCATTATGAGATTATTGTCATAATGATTGAGATCATTGTATTAATGACTGTAAGGCTATATAATGCCAATGAGACAATCAATAAAACAATCAACTAATTTCAACAGTCCCAAATGCAAACTAACTAGCTTATCAAATAAATACATTGGTATGTATTTGCAAAACCGAAATTGTGAGGCTATTTAATAAGTATTAGGGTCAAATGTGAGGGTATTTATGTAATATCTAACTCTTGTTCGGTTTTCAGTTTTAGACCGAAACCTGAAACCGAATAAAGAGTTTATGTATTTCCAAAATCGACCCCGAACCAAAAGTTTTCAAACTGAACCGAATCCATTACTTGGTTTAGTTCTGGATCCAAACCGAATAATGCTCAAACCTAGTACGTAGGAAAAGTCGAGCATGAAGGCTAACAACTTTATATGCATCACCCGAACTATATTAGCAGAGAAGTCTAGACATTTGTGTACTTAGGTATGGGAAATCTGTGGTTCCATATTTTTCAAGCTATAGTGTTGTAGCAATGGATCCTCAAAGTAGTATTAATTCCATCCTTTCTTTTGAAGTCACTAGTTCCTAATAAAACTATGTTGATCAAGTTCATACTTCATAGAAGGGCCAAATAAGCTGACCAAAGGTGAATCAGCTTTTTGAGTGCATGTTTTCAACATTGGACTGTTATTTCGTTCCTATTTTCTTCTGCTAGTATCTTATCATGCTTGGTCACTTATCATTTCAATTGGACCGGCTTTCTGATTTGTCACCATGTTACAAATTCTTCCTTCACTTGGAACACCAAGAAGCTTGTTTTGACTTTTGATCATTCTTCCCCTTAAGATGTCCATTTGATTTATTTCTCAAAGAGGGGATACATATATACAGGAGAAGACTAGCCTCCTCCTTACTTTTTTTTTAATGTGGGACTAGATAAGTTCTCATAACTCAATACTCTCCCTCAAGATGGACGATAGATATCAATCATCCCCATCTTGTTACAACGGATGCCAAACTCTCTAGAACCTAAACTTTTAGTTAAAAAATCAGCTAACTCCTCCTCTGATTTCACATAGCTCAAAGTCAAAACTTTTCTATTCAGCCGCTCCTTGATGAAGAACCGATCAATCTCCACATGTTTGGTGCGATTGAACTGGATCATTTGCAATATCAATTGCTGATTTGTTGTCACACCAAAGTTGCAGGGAGTCTCCTCTAAACAAACGCATCTCATCCAACAAGCACTTCACCCACATCATCTCGCACATGCTAACTGCCATAGTCTTGTACTCGACCTCAGCTGTAGACCTTGTCATGCCCCGATTCCATGTAATCGATAGTCGTCCCCCGGACGTGACTGCCGTGCGGGCCTAGGTTGCGCACCTCACAAGGCTAAGTTATTTCGCATAGCGAGCACATATTAAGAGTACGCAGATAAATTGAAACACAACTTGAAACATGAAAAAGTTCTCTTTATTGATAATGAATATCTATTATAAACTCTTGAACGAGTCAGCTAATTGCCGCACGAGCTTACAAAAGATGTCACAAAATGAGATGGCAGTCCTGTACATTACATCCCTTTACTAAACTTCAAAATGTAAGACCTCCTGGAGGGTTGACGGCTTTCCTTCTGAGCTGCATTATGTTTGGGTCGGAAGCTCCTACTCCAAAATGCTTCAAGGGCGCGATCTGAACACGCCGACAGCTGGACTGGATCGAAAAGACGACTTCGGCTCCTCGCTCGGATCTCCTTAGTACGGAGAACTTGTTTCAACGAGGGTCAGTACATCAAAATATACTGGTGAAGGCGAGCTAACCCAACTATACCAATCAACACGTTGTTTATATGAAGCATGCATATTATTTGTGGTCTTTCTATCTTGCCTAGTTCATTTTACAAGCAACAGTATATATATAAACTACTGAAATAAACTTGCCACCGTTCGGTGGCTTTTACCTGTCCGTCTGAACCATATGCACAATACTTACCGTGCCTTCCCTGCCACGAAGACACAAGTTAGCTTGCAATAGGTTTAAATATATGATATGGATCACTGGCATAATGCCACGAAGGGACGAGTTATAGTCACGGGATAGAAAATGATATGCGACGCAGGTGGCGAGCCCCGCCACATGCCATTTTCTTCCTCTATTCATACTGACTATTCCATATGTTCCGTCCGGATCGGATCGGTCCCAGTGCCCCGACGACCGTTCGTGAAACCACAAAACCTTGTGCACAAGTTGTCCGTGATCAAACGACATTCATTTAAATTTCTAAGGAAATACTTAGCACGATATAAGTTCCATAGCATAAACGGTTTTGCATAGTCTTTCTGATCAATATATCGCATAGCAAAGAGTGTTCTATATGCATAGCACAATTTATAGAAGAAGTATTATATTCTAACTAAAATTGAAGCATATGATGAACATTCTAAACGAATAAGCAAGCAAATGAGTAACCGTTCCCAAATTGAATGACAAGCATGATGATCCAAGTCTATTCCTTTTTATCTTGATATCTTTTAATTATTACTTGGTATCGTCTGATCGGGCAAACACGAGTAAAAGATTTTTAGGTGTGAGGACTAAAAGAAGGGCCAACTGAATCGAATATAAGCCACTCACTTAGTTGGTTGGAAGGAAGAAGAAAAGAGGTGCTTCAGGACTCCGCTCGCGCGTCGTCTACTGCTCGTTCACCTATATTGCCACGAACAGCTTGATCAATACCTCTTCCACTCTTTCCAAATCTCGGAATTGAAGTGCAGTCAACGAACGAAAATAATAAAAACCATCAAAATCATTCAAGAAAACTCAAGCAAATCCGAAAACCAACTCAAACCACGAAAGCAACAAGCGACAGCAAAAACTGAGGCAACAAAAGATGCAGTGAAGAGGTCCCTCCTGACTCTGCCGCTAAGTTAATCCCGGGGGCATGGTCCACTGAATATGGGAATCGATTCCGAAGAAGCAAATCCATAACGAGGATGAGTTTTTGTTTCAATCTATCCCGATCGAACGATACCATCTTATATTTTTTAGCCGCGCTCCCCGAATAGGGGGAACGGGGCACCACATCCTACCCAACTAATTGGAAGTTTCGTCCACGAAACTTAAGAATAGAACCTACCGCTAAGAAATATTATGTTGCGGTGGAAGCTTAGAGGGGTTTGGACAATCCCGAGCTAGGTGGCCTTGTCCGCCACAGTTGAAGCACAGACCCTTTTTGAAGTAGCAGTCATTCACGGTGTGCCTCGGCTTCTTACAATAGAAATCCTTAGTTCACTCTCTGATGACCACCGTCATTTTGATGCTTTGCAGTATTTTTTCCTTTTTTGTTGCTATGGCATTTGTGACTGGAGGTATGTACAGCGCCGGCAGCAATGTGAGGATACTGTGGTTTGAGTGATAGGGCATGATTCAAGACTCCCCGCATAGTCTCGAACTGATTAACCACTACGTGCGCATGGATGGCAGGGCACAGACCACCTTCAAACCTTCTAGCTTGACTCGCTGCATCAGGTAAATAGGCGCTAGCGAATTTGGAGAGTCGGTTGAATTCGGCGAAGTACTGTTTAACTGTCATGCTGCCTTGTCGTAGTTGCACAAAGTCGTTCTCCTTCTGACGACGCACATGAGGGGGTATGAAATCCTCTTCAAAAGTGACACAAAAAGTCGCCCACGAGATTGCCTTCTCTCTATGGTCAACTTGAAGAGATCGGCGATGCACGTCCTACCAATCGTGCACGTTAAGACGGAGTTACAGTTGAGCGCATGCGACGCACTTCTCTTCGGGGACCTCTAGCATAGAGAAATGGTCTTCAAGTTTGGCCATCCAATCTAGAGCCACGATTGGGTCCTCAGTCCCGTTGAATGGAGTGTTGTAGACTTTCTTTAAGTCGCCAAAGTCGAAGGCAGTCACATCCCTCTTACTTGGAGTTTGAGGCATCTCAACTTCAAGCACGGGCTGTTCCACCGGAGTCGCCGCTGTTGCCGCAGAATGGTTGGAGGCCAAAGTCTGAACGATCTGTTGCAGGATATCTACCTGCTTCTGTTGGACTGAGAATCGAGCTTCTACATTGTCTTGAAACTTGAGTTGCCTTTCTTTCGCTCGCTTCTCGGCCCGTTCGTAGAGAGCCTCTTCCCTTTGTTGGTTGGCTTCCAACATCAGCATCATTTACTGAATGGGATCGACGCGAGACATGGCTCCCTGGCTCTATGAACTTTCTGAAGTAGCCGAACTACCTGAACTACTTCCTTGGGCTTGCGTCTCGCCCGGTGCTAGCGCTGAGGATTGCGCTGGTGCCATTCCTTCAAAAGAAGGTAAATTACATCAGATCATAATGTATTATGGACTCATTGTATGAACGTATCTTATTTTGGCCTAACGAGTTCAAGAGTTCACACAAGAATTTATCATTAAAGAAACTTTTCCCATACGAAGGGTCAAAGGAACTTTAAAGCTGTGCTCTGATACTATTCTGTCATACCCCGCCCCCCGGGAAGGGGCCACTCGGCCGGGCCACCGCCTCGCCCGCCCCCGTATCCAGATTGAATCGGACGCGAACCACCGCACCTCGGTGCACCGGACGCGAATCACCGTGCCTGTCCCGCGGGTGCGAGGAAGGAATGTGTGGCCCGTTCGAATAACTGGGATATGATACCGTACGAGCCTGCGGTTGCGCCCGCACAAGGCTTCATCGTTAGAGTTTGTTGGCTATCATCGCATCAATCGAGTAAGCAGCGAAAAGGGACATTGTTACAATGCAATGCATTTAGCCAACTGAGTATTCGGGACGAATCGAGGGACTGGGTTCTCTTAGCAAAGGCATTCATTTCATACATTATGCCCCCTTATACGATAGCAACTCTCGGGGTAATCAAAACATAGGATTCTAGGTCTTGGGGATTGAGGCACGCCTATCGCTCCCTCGGACGATCCAGTATCTGCAAGCAAGTAAACTGTTGGTGGGTCAACACTTTTATAAGTACTGGTGAGATAAAACAACTGAACATAAACAAGCATTCACTAAAACTAACACTAAGTAATCATGTTATAAAATATTATATTACTAGTGATCTTTCTAGTTTTACCTATGTTCATTTCATGCAGTTGGATAGCAGAGTCATATTACATTGTTTGGAAACATCTTTAAAAATAGAGTTTCATATACAATAAGCAAGCAAGCCGTTCGTTCTGTTTCAGAGTGTGTGCAGCGTGTCTCGTGAGACTCTAGGGACAAATGCATAGCTAGACACACAATGCACATCTTAGGGGCAGTTCATCTATCCAAGCTAATACAATAAACTTAGCTATATGCATGGTGGTCCCCGAGTATCTCAAGATCGGCAGCTGTTGGACCAGCATACCAATGACTCTTTCATCTGATGCTAATGGCAGCTGTGACCCATGGTGGCTAATGACGCATGCAATTCAGCTCTCCACCAAAAGCCATCGTCCAATCGATGCGAATGCATGGAACACTATCAAATAAACTCTAGTATGCAGACGAGACAGCCCATCAGAACAGTTATCATTGTTGCGGGGCAATCCGACTTATCACTTGAACACATTCATGCATGATATGGTTCTCTTAGAGCATAGACGATAGTGAACATGTTCAGTTATGCCCCGGCCCCCGAAAAGGGGCCGCTCGGCCGGACCATCGCCTTGCCCCCCCCGTAGCCGGATTGAACTGGACGCAAACTACCGCGCCTCGGCGCACCGGACGCAAATCACCGCACCTGTCCCACGGGTGCGAGGAAGGAATGTGTGGCCCGTTTAAATAACAGAGATGTGATACCGTACGAGGCTACGGTTGCGTCCACACAAGGCTTCATCGTTAGAGTTTATTGGCTATCATCGCATCAATCAAGTAAGCAGCGGAAATGGATATTGTTGCAATGCAATGTATTTAGCCAACTGAGTATTCGAGATGAATCGAGGGACTGGGTTCTTTTAGCAAAGGCATTCGTTCCATACATTATGCCCCCTTATACGATAGCAACTCTCGGGACAATCGAAACACAGGATTCTGGGTCTTGGGGATTGAGGCACGCCTATCGCTCCCTCGGACGATCCAGTACCTGCAAGCAAGTAAACTGTTGGTGGGTCAGCACTTTTGTAAGTACTGGTAAGATAAAACAACTGAACAGAAATAAGCATTCACTAAAACCAACACTAAGTAATCATTTTAGAAAATATTATATTACTAGTGATCTTTCTAGTTTTACCTATATTTATTTCATGCAGTTGGATAGCAGAGTCATATTACATTGTTTGGAAACATCTTTAAAAACAGAGTTTCATATGCAATAAGTAAGCAAGCCGTTCGTTCCGTTTCAGGGTGTGTACAGCGTATCTCGTGAGACTCTAGGGACAAATGCATAGCTAGACACACAATGCACATCTTAGGGGCAGTCCATCTATCCAAGCTAACACAATGAACTTAGCTATATACATGGCGGTCCCCGAGTATCTCAAGATTGGCAGCTGTTGGACTAGTATACCAATGACTCTTTCATCTGATGCTAATGGCAGCTGTGACCCATGGTGGCTAATGATGCATGCAGTTCAGCTCTCCACCAAAAGTCATTGTCCGACCGATACGAATGCATGGAACACTATCAAATAAACTCTAGTGTGCAGACGAGACGAACCATCAGAACAGTTATCGTTGTTGCAGGGCAATCCGACTTATCACTTGAACATATTCAGGCATGATATGGTTCTCTTGGAGCATAGACGATAGTGAACATGTTCATGCACTCTTAGACAAGCGTTTCAGAATTCTTTGTTAAGCAGACTTATCGTTTCAAAGATAAGCTAGGTGAGTTCGTTCATTAACATGCAAGGCAGGTTCTATCATTCTCTTATGAAAACATTGCAAGCAAAAACTCATATTATTATTAAGGCGTGCAAGAATCAGAGAACGAAGTTCTGCCCACTCACCTGATACATAATGCCGACGCAGAACGGGGCATTACATACTTACCAACCAACAAAAAGTTTTGTCCTCGAAACTTCAAGGATAAACTTCTCGATATTCCGAGCAGCGATAGTGTCATCCCTCGCCGTACTCAATCGAAATAATCAAGCAAATCAAGTATAGTAAACATTTTGCACTTTGAGAATATCTATGGACTTATTATATGGAACGTTCTATTGCAATACCATATCGATAATATCTCAGAGTCATAGCAACGGATTGGGCCAAGAGATCGAATCCGCTCTGATACCAATATGTCACGCCCCTATTCCGTGGAATCGATAGTCGTCCCCCGGGCTTGACCGTCGTGTGGGCCTAGGTTGCGCACCTCACAAGGCTAAGTTATTTTGCATAGCGAGCACATATTCAGAGTACGCAGATAAATTGAAACACAACTTGAAACATGAAAAAGTTTTCTTTATTGATAATGAACATCTATTACAAACTCTTGAACGAGTCAGCTAATTGCCGCACGGGCTTACAAAAGATATCACAAAATGAGATGACAGTCATGTACATTACATCCATTTACTAAACTTCAAAATATAAGACCTTCTGGAGGGTTGACGGCTTTTCCTCTGAGCTGCATTATGTTTGGGTCGCAAGCTCCTACTCCAAAATGCTTCAAGGGCGCGATCTGAACACGCCGACAGCTAGACTGGATCGGGAAGACGACTTTGGCTCCTCGCTCGGATCTTTTTAGTACGGAGAACCTGTTTCAACAAGGGTCAGTACATCGAAATATATTGGTAAAGGTGAACTAACCCAACTATATCAATCAACACGTTGTTTATATGAAGCATGCATATTATTTGTAGTCTTTCTATCTTGTCTTAGTTTATTTTACAAGCAGCAGTTTATATATAAACTACTAAAATAAACTTGCCACCGTTCGGTGGCTTTTACCTGTCCGTCTGAACCACCTGCACAATACTTACCATGCCTTCCCTGCCACGAAGACACAAGTTAGCTTGCAACAGGTTTAAATATACGATATGGATCACTGGCATAATGCCACGAAGGGACGAGTTATAGTCACGGAATAGAAAATGATATGAGACGCAGGTGGCCAGCCCCGCCACATGCCATTTTCTTCCTCTATTCATACTGACTATTCCATATGTTCCGTCTGGATCGGATCGGTCCCAGTACCCCGACGACCGTCCGTGAAACCGCAAAACCTTGTGCACAAGTTGTCCGTGATCAAACGGCATTCATTTGAATTTCTAAGGAAATACTTAGCACGATATAAGTTCCATAGCATAAATGATTTTGCATAGTCTTTCTGATCAATATATCGCATAGCAAAGAGTGTTCTATATGCATAGCACAATTTATAGAAGAATTATTATATTCTAACTAAAATTGAAGCATATGATGAACATTCTAAACGAATAAGCAAGCAAATGAGTAACCGTTCCCAAATTGAATGACAAGCATGATGATCCAAGTCTATTCCTTTTTATCTTGATATCTTTTAATTATTACTTGGAATCGTCTGATCGGGCAAATACGAATGCAAGATTTTTAGATGTGAGGACTAGAAGAAGGGCCAACTGAATCGAATATAAGCCACTCACTTAGTTGGTTGGAAGGGAGAAGGAAAGCGGTGCTTCAGGACTCCGCTCGCGCATCGTCTACTGCTCGTTCACCTGCATTGCCACAAACAACTTGATCAATACCTCTTCCACTCTTTCCAAATCTTGGAATTGAAGTGCAGTCAACGAACGAAAATAATGAAATCCATCGAAATCGTTCAAGAAAACTTAAGCAAATCCAAAAACTAACTCAAAGCACAAAAGCAACAAGCGACAACAAAAATTGAGGTAACACAAGATGCAGTGGAGAGGTTCCTCCTGACTCTGTCGCTAAGTCGATCCCGGGGGCACGGTCCACTGAATATGAAAATCGATTCCAAAGAAGAAAATCCATAACGAGGATGAGTTCTTGTTTCAATCTATCCTAATCGAACGATACCATCTTGTATTTCTTAGCCGCGCTCCCCGAATAGGGAGAATGGGGCACCACAGACCTAGCCACTACATCTTGCTTTTTGCTGCACCAAGATACAAGATTGCCTCCAATAAAAATACAGTAACCTGTAGTGGACTTGCGATCGTCCATACAACCTGCCCAATCGGCATCACAGTAGCCTTCAACTCTCAGATGTCCAGAACTTCTGAACCATAACCCCTTTCCTGGGCTTCCTTTAATATACCTGAGTTCTTCCATATGCTGCTCTCTGGGATCATGTATATATCTATTCACCACACTCACGACATAAGTAATATCCGGTCTCGTATGACATAGATATATAACCCAACAACTAATATTTAATATTGCTCCTTATCACCGGATCAGCACCCTCAGCACACAACTTGTGGTTCTGCTTGATAGGAGTAGAAGTAACCCTACAACCCAGCATTCCTATCTCTGAAAGAAGGTCCAGAGCGCACTTTCATTGAGAAAGCACTATACCCTTTCGTGACCTTGCAATTTTAATTCCGAGGAAGTACTTCAACTGCCCCAGATCCTTAACTTTAAATTTCTCTCCAAGACTTTTCTTCAGCCGGAGGATCTTCTCAGTATCGTCTCTAGTAATTACAATATCATCAACATAGACTGCAAGAATAATAAAACGAGTCTTGGAGTTCCTATAAAACACAGTATGATCTCTATTATACTACCTATACCCCATACCATGTGGTGCCCCGTTCCTCCTTTTCAGAGAGCGCGACTAAGAAATACTTTCGGCATCGTTCGATCGGGATAGATTGAATCAAGATCTTTTCCTCGTTATGGATTTGCTTCTTCGGAATCAATTTCCATATTCAGTGGACCATGTCCCAAGGATGGACTTAGCGGCAGAGTCAAGAGGGTCCTCTTCGCTGCAAGTTTTTTTACCTAGTTTTTGCTGTCGCCTTGTTGCTTTCGTGCTTTGAGTTAGTTTTTCAGATTTGTATTTTCTTGAACGATTTTGAAGGATTTTATTGCTTTCGTTCGTTGAACTGCATTTTTGTTTCGATCTTGGAAATAGGAGAAGAGGTATTGATCATCTGTTTGTGGCAATACAGGTGATCATGCAGTAGGCGTCGCGTGAGCGGAGTCTTGAAATACCTTTTTTGTTTCCTCTCTCCACCAACTTGTGCGTGGCTATAATTCGATTTAGTTGACCCTTCTTCCAAGTCTTCACATATGAAATCTTGCCTTCTTGCTTGTTATGATCAGACGATACCTTAATAACTAAAAGATGTCATAATAAAATGGAATAGACTTGGATTACTTAATGCTTATCAATCAACTTGTGAACGATTACCTTGCTGCATGCTAGTTCGCTTAGAATGTTCTTTCATCATGTATAAAGTCTAGTTAGAACATTATTTTTCTATTATTGTGCTATGTGTAGAATACTTTACTATGAGATAAATGATCAGGAATACTATGCCAGTCAGATCATGCCATGTTACTTATCATGTGCTTGTGTTGACATGAACTGTCTCGATTGATAGCCTAGTATATACTTCGTTTGGTCACGGACAACTTGTGCACAAGGCCTTAGTTTCTGTTGACGGTCGCTGGGGCACTGATACCGATCCGATCGGAACGAAACTCCCTGATAGTCGCCTGTTTCGGACGGAATGACCTATAACGTCCCTGTTCCTTGCGTAGCATGTTATTTCATCCTTGTACTATAACTCGTCCACTATGGTATTATGCCGTGACCCCCATGTATATTTAAACTGTGCAAGCTAACTATGTCTTCATGTCAGGGAAGGCCATGGTAAGTGTTGTGCAGGTGGTTCAGACGGGTAGGTAAAAGTCATCGAGCGGTGGAATATTTATTTCAATAATTTTTTATATCCTTTGATTGCTTGTAACTTGAACTAAGGCAAGATAGAAAGACCACATAATAACTTTCATGCTTCTGTCACGCCCCAGTCCCAAAATATCGAGGGACTGGACACGTGGCAATGGCCAGCAGCACGCACTGATGGATAACCCAATTTAATGGAGCCATCAGGGCGTACTTAAGCTGTAAATAAGGTCTACTACACAAGTCACGCTAATCTCATCCATAAAGAAAAGGAAATAACTGCATAATCAAATGGAAATAAGTAGCAACATCATCACAGCAAATCAGTCGGAGAAACAATCCGACTTAAGTCTGAGTAAACTGGCTCTATAGGCCAGGAACAAAAGATGTAAACATGAAATAAATAAACGAGTGCTGGAACAGGCACTCAGGAAAAGTCCTCGGCAGTCACCTCGTCTTCAGTGTTTTGTTCAGCTCCAGCAATAGGTTCAGCTCCGGTCCCGTATACCTCGGGATACTGCTCCTCAGCTAAACCTGGGGACATAATCTATTCCAGGTCCTCAGTGGACATAGCAAGGCACAAATAATACAAGCCAAAATGAATAAGCAGTGCAATAAATAATGGAATAGCAGGGTAAACTAAGTAACTAACCATCTATGTGATATGCAAATGAGAGCAACACTAGTACTCAGGCTGAGACCGCTACAAGCTCTGTGTCGGGGAGCCGGTAGCAGTAATAACACGTAAAGGGTCTAGCTCTGCTGGAGAGTCTACAACCTCACAATAATAGTAGATATATATATAGAACAGCCTGTAGCCTGTGTGTCTCTCCCCACCCAATGTAATCACGCAAGCCATGACCATAACGTCTCATGTCCATGTCAGCGGGATTATAACTAATGCAACAAGTCATACTGTCTATAAATAAATAACTCTGTCAAGTCCTGAATCCTATTCAGAATCCCCACGAATAACTCGGGAAGATTCTGTCCATGATAGTGTCCAGTGTCCTGGGTTGTAGGGTACTTGATAGGTCAAGTACAAAATAAAGGGTATCGTAAATCCATCTCTAACTGACGAACCCAACACCGCGTACGGTGTTAGTACCCGACTATGATCGGACACTAGGTACGTCGTACGTTTCCTAGGTTTAAGCAGTTTAAAACAGTTATATGAATTTGCACAAGAATTCCAGCAGAGTATTTTTACAAAAAATAAGAAAATAATGACTGCAAGTTTGGCAAGGTGCACTTGCCTGGTGTTTGAAATCCACTTAGGTCCTGGTTTCGGAAATTCCCAGAGATGTCTCCGAAAGCTGAAATAAACAGTACCATCACGCTCAGAAGGTGTCAAACAGCTAGGATCGCCTGTCCTTGGGTCCAATTTGGAGACAAGGGCAGAAACGGTAATTTCGGGCCAAAACGGGGTCCACCGGTGGGCCCGCTTTGCACCGAAAAACGTGTCAGGGTCAATGGTCTCCAAATTCACCAAACTTAGTGTCAACAGGTCAGGAACGCTGATACGAACCCAACGGAACTTTCAGATTTGGATTCCGATGAGCCGATCACGAAATCGCCCGTCGAGCGGGGCCTTTGGGGCCCACGACACGCGATTTCGTCAACGTTCTCAGAATCGAACCAAACTTGACCCACAGGACCAGCGTATCGCTACGAGTCCGATGGCGCAAGTTTCGTCTCGATCCGACGTGTGTGCACGAAGTTAGGGTGAATTGCAGAAAAGGCGGATACGGAGCGATGTCCGCGGATACGCGTTGATTCCGGTGTGCACGCACACCCAAATCGACTTCCGCGAAAATCCACACGTCCGTATCGACGAGGCGCACGTATCTGTGAAGATCGCGCGCGACCAAGTCGTCCCGTTTGGCGGGGCGGACTCGGTTCCGGGGTGAAACAGGGTCTGGTTTTTTCCTGTTTTTGGATCGCGGTGTGCGATCACCACAGGACGCGATGCCCCGAGCGGTTTATCCGGGCACCGAGAGGGTCATACAGGCTTCGCGTAGGAATTGACGGAATCGAAAACGGAGATCAGGGTTGCAAGATACGAATACCTGAAGGGGACCGAAAAATCGGGGTTTTTCGAGTCCGAATCGAGCTCGTCTCCTGGACGTGTCAGCGGCGTGTCCGGGCTCGTATCCGCGTCTGGGTCGTGTCCGCGGCGTGTCCGGTGCTGCTGGAGGGTACGCCGGAGGCTGGCGAGGTCGGGCCGGGGCTGCGGCGGCTCAGGCGAGGGGCTGGGCGGTGGTTGCGGCTCCGGCGGAGGGGAGGCAGCAGCGGGGGAGGAGTCGGGGTTGGCTCCGCCTGGGGAGGAGGAGGAAGGGGAGAGGAGGAGGTGGTTCTGGCTGGGGAGGGTGGTCGCAGGGCGGTCTGGGAGGTCGGCGCTGGTGGCTGAGGGCAGTCGGGGTCGGCGGACGGGGCTCGCCGGAGTTGGTAGATCTAGGGTTAGGGTTTGCGGGGGAGGAAGAGGGCTGAGAGGGGAGAATTTATAGGGGACTGCGAGGGCTCGGCCGGGGCGTCGTGGGCGGATGATCCGGAGGGGGAGGCGCGGTTGTGGCGGAGGGCGTGGCCACGTCGCCGGAGAACGCGGCGGGCGGCGGGATTTTCGGTCGTGGGAGAGGGTGACAGGGGAGACCGGACGGGTCGGGTCGGGCGGCGGATCCGGGTGAGCGGACCCGCCCGACCCGATAAGTCTTGAGGGCTGGGCTCGCTGCTACTGGGCTCGGCCCACTGGGCCGGGCCGGGCCCAAAACCTAATAATAATAATAATAATAATATTAAAACAGTAATTAATTAATAATTAGGAAAATTAGTTTTTAGGCTTTTAAAAATAGGTCTGATGCCCAAAAAAATCCCAGAAAATTACCCTAAGTCCGGTTTTCTATTTTACACCATAAAATCATATTTTCAATTCATTTTAATGTTATTCATTGGCAATTAAAAATTACAAACTCATCACAGGCCCTTTGTAAATTACTGAAAATTGCATTTTAAATCCTAAAAATTGATTTTAAAAACTGAAAAATTTTGGGTGTTTACAATCTACCCCCCTTAAGAGGATTGCGTCCTCACAATCGAAGGGTAAACTATAAAGACAAGATTTTACAGAATTTAAAGAATACTAAGGTTACCTGCATCAGCAAATAAATGTGGATAGCGCTGGCGCATAACATCTTCTCGCTCCCAGGTCGATTCGCCTGGAGAGTGCTGTTTCCAAGCTACTCGAACCAGCCTGATTGTCTGCCCTCGCAGTGTCTTCTCGCTGGAGTCGAGTATACCCACTGGCTGCTCTTCGTATCTCAGGCTAGGTCCCACCGAGATCTCAGAGTGATCAACTATATGACTTGGGTCTGTCACATATCTCCTCAGTTGTGAGACGTGGAATACGTCATGCACTCCCTCTAAAGATGGAGGTAATGCAAGACGGTAAGCCACCTCACCAATGCGCTCCAAGATATCGAATGGCCCAATGTACCTTGGGCTTAGCTTACCTCTGCTGCCAAATCTGATAGTACCTCTAGTGGGTGAGATCCTCAAAAATACATGCTCTCCTTCTTTGAATTCCAGGGGTCGTCGGTGTACATCGGCCCAATGCTTCTGTCTATCCTGGGCTGCACGGAGATGGTTCTGAATCTGCTTTACCTTCTCCACTGTCTCCGTTACCAACTCTGGACCCAGTAATTGACGTTCGCCGACGTCACTCCAGCATATTGGCGATCGGCACTTCCTTCCGTACAGTGCCTCGAAGGGTGCCATCTGAATGCTGGCCTGGTAGCTGTTGTTGTAGGAGAACTCCACTAAGTGCAGGTGATCTTCCCACGATCCTCCGAAATCCAGTATACAAGATCGCAGCATATCTTCCAGGATCTGAATTGTACGCTCTGATTGGCCATCGGTCTGAGGATGATAGGCAGTACTGAACTTGAGTCTGGTGCCGAGACTCTCTTGCATGCTTCGCCAGAAGTGAGATGTGAATCTAGAGTCTCGATCTGATACAATACTAACCGGCACTCCATGTAATTTTACGATCTGTCGCATATACATGTCGGCTAGTACTTCCGTGGATTGTCCGACTCTGAACGGCAAGAAGTGAGCCGACTTAGTGAGCCGATCCACAATGACCCATACTGCATCCTTCCCACTAGGGCTTCTTGGAAATCCAGTGACGAAGTCCATGGTAATATGCTCCCACTTCCATTCAGGGATGGGAAGTGGCTGCAACATACCTGCAGTCCTTTGGTGCTCGGCCTTCACCTACTGGCAGACTAAGCATTTCGCCACAAATCTGGTAATCTCCCTTTTCATTCCATGCCACCAGTAATATTGTCTTAAGTCCCGGTACATCTTGGTTCCTCCTGGATGAATCGAGTAGATGGAGCTATGGGCTTCTGTCATCAACTCCTGCCTTAATTCTCCATTTGGAACATATAGGCGATTTCCGCACCGTAATGTTCCGTCCTCGTGGATGCGAAGTCCCGTTTGCAAGCCTGCTTCGGTTCTCTCTTTCAGCCTTCGGAATCTGGCATCATTAGGCAAAGCTTCCTTGATTCTCTCCACCAGCGATGACTTCACTTCTAGGTTAGCCAGCAAACCCTTTTGTCCAGGCAGAACAACCTCAATCTGGAGATCTTGTAAGTCTTGTAATAGTTGAGGCTGCTCTGTTAAGAAATAAGCCGAGGGTTTTCTGCTGAGGGCGTCGGCTACAATATTTGCTTTCCCCGGGTGGTACTGCAGATCAATGTCAAAGTCCACCATCAACTCCAGCCAACGCCTTTGCCTCATATTGAGCTCCTTCTGTGTATAAACATACTTCAAGCTCTTATGATCAGTGAATATTTCAACCTTCTCTCCATACAGATAATGTCTCCAGATCTTCAATGCAAAAATCACTGCAGCTAGCTCCAGGTCGTGCGTTGGGTAGTTCTTTTCGTGGACCTTCAGCTGCCTCGATGCATAGGCGATAACCTTGCCGTGTTGCATCAGGACACAACCAAGTCCACTACCGGACGCATCACTATATACAACAAAACCTCCTGACCCTGAGGGAAGAGTCAAGACTGGTGCTGTTGTTAGTCGCCTCTTCAGTTCTTCAAAGGCATTCTGGCATTCTTCCGACCATATGAACTCCTGATCCTTCCGTGTTAGCTTAGTCATAGGTTCTGCAATCCTTGAAAAAATTTTTACGAACCGCCGGTAATACCCAGCAAGTCCAAGAAAACTTCTCACTTCAGCAACCGAGGTAGGGGTAGGCCAGGTTTCTATAGCTGTGACTTTCTCTGGGTCCACAGACAGTCCTTCACCCGAGATAATATGCCCTAAGAATGGCACCTTGTCCATACAGAACTCACATTTGCTGAGTTTGGCATACAGTTTCTCCCTTCTCAAAGTTTCTAGCACTATTCTGAGGTGTTCCTCGTGCTCTTCTTGGTTCTTGGAGTAGACTAGGATATCATCAATGAATACCACCATGAACTTATCCAAGTACTGATGGAAGACCCCGTTCATCAAACTCATAAATACGACGGGTGCGTTGGTTAAACCAAACGGCATCACTAGGAACTCATAATGTCCATACTTAGTTCTGAAGGCCGTCTTTGGGATATCTTCCTTCTTCACCCTAATCTGGTGATAACCGGATCTAAGGTCAATCTTTGAAAATACCCTAGCACCACTTAACTGGTCAAACAAGTCATCAATGCGGGGCAGAGGGTACCGGTTCTTGATAGTTACAGCATTAAGGGCTCTGTAATCAATGCATAGTCGTACAGACCCATCCTTCTTGGGTACAAAAAGTATAGGTGCTCCCCATGGTGAAACACTGGGCCGGATAAATCCTTTCTCCAGAAGGTCGTCAACTTGTGTTTTCAGCTCCACTAACTCCTTAGGTGCTAGCCGATATACCGATGAGGTGATAGGTTCGGCTCCTGGAGTTAGGTCTATCGTGAATTCTATCTCCCGATCAGGTGGTAAACCTGGAAGGTCGTCGGGAAATACATCCACAAATTCTGTTATGACTCTTGGGTAACTTGAATCTTCTTCTACGGTCAATACCCTAAGAGTTGGCTGGACCCCTTGTTCTACAGCTCCTCTATGAAATTCAAACTCAGGAAGGCTAGGGGGTCTAAATATCACTTTTCCAAGCCGGCAATCCAGTGTCGCATGGTACTGACTTAACCAGTCCATACCAAGTACAACATCGTAATCAGGCATAGAAAAGATCAGGAATTGGGCTCGCATCTCTCGGCCACAGACTACTACCGAACATGATCTACAAGTATCACTAACCGGGATAATTCCGCCTCCCGTTAGTATTCTCTTCATCTTCGAGAGAGGTGCGGTAGCTATTCTATGTGTGGCTACGAAGCTAGCAGCAATAAATGAATGCGAAGCTCCAGAATCAAATAATGCTACAGCAGGAATTGAAGCTACTAATATGGTACCTGCTATCACTTCGCCTGCAGTAGCTTCCTCAGTGACTGCTAGTGCATATGCCTGACCTCGTCCCTGAGCGGGACCCCTTTGCTGACGAGCTTGTTGGAACAGTGCTGCCTGAGGTGGTAGAGGTGGCCTGGCTCCTCCAGGCCCTGTCTGAGTTGCTCCCCCAGCTGGAAGAGCTGCAGGTGGAGCTGGTCGATTCGGAACTCCCTCACGACGTTCCGAGCAGTCCTTGGAGAAGTGTTGTCCAGATCCGCAAACCAGGCAGAGTCCCAGCTTGCGTCGACATTCCTTTTCAATATGTCCTACCTTGCTGCAGTAGTGGCAAGTAGGCAGGTTCTTAGTTGCTGCTCTTGGAGGTGGGCTCTTCTGGGGCCGTTTAGCAGATTCTCCTGGTGATGACTTGGACGGTGCTGAGGAGAAGGGACGTTTCAGGCTTGATTCCCTCCGAGTAACGCGTTCCAGCCGACGTGCTGCAGCTAGGACGTCGGTGTAAGAGGTGGGCGCGACCGATCCAATTAACTTCTGAAGCTCGAACCTGAGCCCATCAAAGAACTTCTCCGCCTTCTCCTCTTCGGTAGGAATTAGAGAAGGGGCGAAGCGGCTCAAGCGAATGAATTCGGCGTTGTATTCCTCCACCGTCATGTTGCCCTGGATCAGGCGGTTGAATCTGTCTCGGAGTTCTGACCGAGCCACAGCAGGGATGTACATTTCCTGGAAGAGTCTGGAGAACTCCTCCCAGGTAACCTGATCATGTCCGAGCCTTCTTTCTTCGGACAGCCACCAATGATGCGCGTTGTCCGTCAGTTGCATCCGGACGGCAGTCATCCATTTGTCCCTTGGTAATTCAGCGGTCTCCAACTGATGCTGTGTGTTTGTAAGCCATTCATGCACTTCAGTTGGTCCTTCCTTGCCCGAGAAGGTACGGGGCTTGAGTTGACGGAAATCCGTGATAGATCCCGTCGCTGGCCGCCTATTTGGTGGATTTGCATGTTCCAATGCTGCGACCAGGCTGTTCCTTAGGTTCTCGGCTTCTCTACGCTGGGCCTCCTGTTGGATCTGCTGTTGGGCCTGCATCATTGCGTAGAACATCTGGAACATTTGCTGGCCGTCCATTGCCTGTCCTGGGGGAAAGACAGGCATCGTAGGAGGAAACTGGGGAGGAGACGGGATGTCATCACGCCTGAACCTGGAACTTGGCTGGCCAGTTTGATTGCTCTGAGAGGATTGTCCTCTGGTATCTGGCGTCGTTCCAGCTTCACAAGTAACCCCCGCTTCAGGCGGTGTACCCAAGGGAGTCTCGTCACCACTTCTGGGATCCATTAATCTGCATCAAAAGGAAACAATGAGAACGCACAGAGGAATCAAACAGGATGCAGTTCAAGCAATTAAATTGAATTCGACATAGAGTTCAACAACGATTCAATCAATGGATGAGATCCTAAACCTATCTTATTGCAGGCCTGTCCGGTCCCTAAGTTGAAACCGAACAAGTTAGTCTGAGACCTGCATGGGCCACCACAAAAACCATGTCACGCCCCAGTCCCAAAATATCGAGGGACTGGACACGTGGCAATGGCCAGCAGCACGCACTGATGGATAACCCAATTTAATGGAGCCATCAGGGCGTACTTAAGCTGTAAATAAGGTCTACTACATAAGTCACGCTAATCTCATCCATAAAGAAAAGGAAATAACTGCATAATCAAATGGAAATAAGTAGCAACATCATCACAGCAAATCAGTCGGAGAAACAATCCGACTTAAGTCTGAGTAAACTGGCTCTATAGGCCAGGAACAAAAGATGTAAACATGAAATAAATAAACGAGTGCTGGAACAGGCACTCAGGAAAAGTCCTCGGCAGTCACCTCGTCTTCAGTGTTTTGTTCAGCTCCAGCAATAGGTTCAGCTCCGGTCCCGTATACCTCGGGATACTGCTCCTCAGCTAAACCTGGGGACATAATCCATTCCAGGTCCTCAGTGGACATAGCAAGGCACAAATAATACAAGCCAAAATGAATAAGCAGTGCAATAAATAATGGAACAGCAGGGTAAACTAAGTAACTAACCATCTATGTGATATGCAAATGAAAGCAACACTAGTACTCAGGCTGAGACCGCTACAAGCTCTGTGTCGGGGAGCCGGTAGCAGTAATAACACGTAAAGGGTCTAGCTCTGCTGGAGAGTCTACAACCTCACAATAATAGTAGATATATATATAGAACAGCCTGTAGCCTGTGTGTCTCTCCCCACCCAATGTAATCACGCAAGCCATGACCATAACGTCTCATGTCCATGTCAGCGGGATTATAACTAATGCAACAAGTCATACTGTCTATAAATAAATAACTCTGTCAAGTCCTGAATCCTATTCAGAATCCCCACGAATAACTCGGGAAGATTCTGTCCATGATAGTGTCCAGTGTCCTGGGTTGTAGGGTACTTGATAGGTCAAGTACAAAATAAAGGGTATCGTAAATCCATCTCTAACTGACGAACCCAACACCGCGTACGGTGTTAGTACCCGACTATGATCGGGCACTAGGTACGTCGTACGTTTCCTAGGTTTAAGCAGTTTAAAACAGTTATATGAATTTGCACAAGAATTCCAGCAGAGTATTTTTACAAAAAATAAGAAAATAATGACTGCAAGTTTGGCAAGGTGCACTTGCCTGGTGTTTGAAATCCACTTAGGTCCTGGTTTCGGAAATTCCTAGAGATGTCTCCGAAAGCTGAAATAAACAGTACCATCACGCTCAGAAGGTGTCAAACAGCTAGGATCGCCTGTCCTTGGGTCCAATTTGGAGACAAGGGCAGAAACGGTAATTTCGGGCCAAAACGGGGTCCACCGGTGGGCCCGCTTTGCACCGAAAAACGTGTCAGGGTCAATGGTCTCCAAATTCACCAAACTTAGTGTCAACAGGTCAGGAACGCTGATACGAACTCAACGGAACTTTCAGATTTGGATTCCGATGAGCCGATCACGAAATCGCCCGTCGAGCGGGGCCTGTGGGGCCCACGACACGCGATTTCGTCAACGTTCTCAGAATCGAACCAAACTTGACCCACAGGACCAGCGTATCGCTACGAGTCCGATGGCGCAAGTTTCGTCTCGATCCGACGTGTGTGTACGAAGTTAGGGTGAATTGCAGAAAAGGCGGATACGGAGCGATATCCGCGGATACGCGTTGATTCCGGTGTGCACGCACACCCAAATCGACTTCCGCGAAAACCCACACGTCCGTATCGACGAGGCGCACGTATCTGTGAATACCGCGCGCGACCAAGTCGTCCCGTTTGGCGGGGCGGACTCGGTTCCGGGGTGAAACAGGGTCTGGTTTTTTCCTTTTTTTGGATCGCGGTGTGCGATCACCACAGGACGCGATGCCCCGAGCGGTTTATCCGGACACCGAGAGGGTCATACAGGCTTCGCGTAGGAATTGACGGAATCGAAGACGGAGATCAGGGTTGCAAGATACGAATACCTGAAGGGGACCGAGAAATCGGGGTTTTTCGAGTCCGAATCGAGCTCGTGTGCTGGACGTGTCAGCGGCGTGTCCGGGCTCGTATCCGCGTCTGGGTCGTGTCCGCGGCGTGTCCGGTGCTGCTGGAGGGTACGCCGGAGGCTGGCGAGGTCGGGCCGGGGCTGCGGCGGCTCAGGCGAGGGGCTGGGCGGTGGCTGCGGCTCCGGCGGAGGGGAGGCAGCAGCGGGGGAGGAGTCGGGGTTGGCTCCGCCTGGGGAGGAGGAGGAAGGGGAGAGGAGGAGGTGGTTCTGGCTGGGGAGGGTGGTCGCAGGGCGGTCTGGGAGGTCGGCGCTGGTGGCTGAGGGCAGTCGGGGTCGGCGGACGGGGCTCGCCGGAGTTGGTAGATCTAGGGTTAGGGTTTGCGGGGGAGGAAGAGGGCTGAGAGGGGAGAATTTATAGGGGACTGCGAGGGCTCGGCCGGGGCGTCGTGGGCGGATGATCCGGAGGGGGAGGCGCGGTTGTGGCGAAGGGCGTGGCCACGTCGCCGGAGAACGCGGCGGGCGGCGGGATTTTCGGTCGTGGGAGAGGGTGACAGGGGAGACCGGACGGGTCGGGTCGGGCGGCGGATCCGGGTGAGCGGACCCGCCCGACCCGATAAGTCTTGAGGGCTGGGCTCGCTGCTACTGGGCTCGGCCCACTGGGCCGGGCCGGGCCCAAAACCTAATAATAATAATAATAATAATATTAAAACAGTAATTAATTAATAATTAGGAAAATTAGTTTTTAGGCTTTTAAAAATAGGTCTGATGCCCAAGAAAATCCCAGAAAATTACCCTAAGTCCGGTTTTCTATTTTACACCATAAAATTATATTTTCAATTCATTTTAATGTTATTCATTGGCAATTAAAAATTACAAACTCACCACAGGCCCTATGTAAATTACTGAAAATTGCATTTTAAATCCCAAAAATTGATTTTAAAAACTGAAAATTTTTGGGTGTTTACAGCTTCACATAAACGTATTGATTGGTATAGTTGGGTTAGCTCACCTTCACCAGTGCGTTTCGATGTACTGACCCTCGTTGCAATAGGTTTTTCGTACCAAGGAGATCCTGCAAGAAGCTAAAGAGACTTCCCAATCCAGTCTACCTACCGGCACGTCCTATTTGTGTCCTTGAAGCATGTTTTAAAGTTCCAGAAGCTCGTACACATACCTTATGCAGCTCCATGGAAAGACGATAGCTTTGCCCGAAGGTGTCTATAGCTTTGAAGTTTTAGTAAAAGTATGTAATATAGCAGACGACCATATCATTTTGCGTCCACTTGTGTAAGCCCTTGCGGCAACCATTTGACTCATTCAAGAGTTTGTAAAAGATGGTCATTATCAATAAAGAGAACTTTTCCATGTTTCAATATTCTGTTCAATTATCTACGTACTCTGAATATGTGCTCATTATATAATACCTTGGCCTTGTATGTTGCGCAACCTAGGCACGCACGACACCACGCCAAAGGGACGACTATTGATTCTGCGAAATCGGGACATGACATATTGGTATCAAAGCATAGCTTCAAGTTCCTTTGACTCTCGTGTCAGAAAGGTTTCTTTAACGATCTATTCCCTATGCAAACTCTTGAAATCGTTTGGCCAAAATGAGATGCATTCCATACAGTGAGTCCATAATATATTATGAACCTGATGCAAGTTACTTTCTTTTAAAGGAATGACTTAAGCGCAAGCATCAGCGCTTGCATAAGGAGAGGTACAAGCATAAGAAAGTAGTTCCGGCACCTTGAGAAGTTTCAGAAGCCAGCGAGCTATGTCCCCTGTCGACCCAATTTAGCAAATGATGCAGATGTTTGAAGTAAGCCAGCAGAGGGATGAGGCTCGTCATGAGCGAGACGAGAAGCAGACGGAAGAGCGATAGAGCAAGTTCAAAGGCAATCTAGAGGCCTGATTTGCAGTCCAACAGAAGCAGGTAGATACCCTGTAGCAGATTGTTCAGACCTTAGCCTCCAACCATTCCGCAACGAAAATAGCGACACCGATAGAGCAACCCACACCTGAAATCAAAATGCCTCAAACAAAGAAGAAGGATGTGACTACCTTCAACTCTGCCGACTTCAAGAAGGTCTGCAACACGTCTTTCAAAGGGACTGAAGATCCGGTCGTGGTTCTAGATTGGCTGGCAGAGCATGAGGATCACTTCAAATTGCTAGAGATACCTGAGAAGAAGCAACTTTCATGTGCCCAACTACAGCTCTGCTTGAACGTGCACGATTGATCGAACGCGTATCGAAGATCTCTCTCTGTAGATAAAGAAGAGACGATCGCGTGGGCTACTTTCCGTAGCGTATTTGAGGAGGAGTTCATACCCCCTTTTGTACGTCGACAAAAGCAGAACGAGTTCGTACAGCTTGGGCAAGGCAATATGACCGTGAAGCAGTACTCCGCTGAATTTAATCGGCTCACCAAATTTGCAGGCTTCTACCTACCTGATGCGGCAAATCAAGCAAGATGATTCGAAGGCGGTGTAGCGCCCCGCTCTGCGACGATGCTATGTGCAAGTGATTCGCCTTGCTTGCTCGAACGGAAGTCTTCTCGGAGAGTTTCCGGCCGATTAATCAATGTGAGTGGGCAGAACTGCATTCTCTGATTCTCGCATGCCTTAATAATGAATCTGAGTTTTTGAATGCTTGTTGCTTAATAAGAATGTTTCATAAGAAGAATGCTAGAACCGACTCAGTATGCTAATAAGAGAACTCACATAGCTTGTCATTAAAACGAATCTGCTTGCTTGCCTAATAAGAGAACTAGAATGCTTGTCTGAAACGAGATAGAACCTTGCCATGCTAATAACAAGAGTAAAAAGGATTGCTTGCACTTATATCGTATGCTAGACTGGAATACTAAAATGCTTGTCCACAAGAGATAGAATTTGCATGCTAGAGTTATAAGAACTGTTCTTGCTTGTTACTTGTTTAAGAGTTAGCTTGCTTGAATATGTTTTATTGTTGGCTTATGAAGAGATGGAACTTGGAGAATAGCGTGAACTTGTGAATCTAGACTAATAGCCCACCCTGAGGCTTAAAAACCTTACGGGGGAGATATGGCTATTAGGCAACGTGCCTAAAGACAATGAGCTTCGGCTATCTGGACTTGAGCTTGAGAAATGAGAAAAGAGATAGACTTGTGTGCTTGGTTCATCAGTTGCATGATAGCATATTTTTCTGATAGGGCTTGCATTCATGCATTTGGTCAGGACAACTTGTGCACAAGGTTATCTTTCGGGCGTTTCCTGGGGCACTGGGATCGTTCGGCCTAGGAGAGATCTAGATACCCAAGGCTTGTACGTCCTTGGGTAGACCGGAGACTCGTCTATTAGTGAGATTGGGCTTGTACGTC
The DNA here is from genome assembly GCA_036927795.1 of Iris macrosiphon. NCBI lineage: Eukaryota > Viridiplantae > Streptophyta > Magnoliopsida > Asparagales > Iridaceae > Iris > Iris macrosiphon. The sequence continues at coordinate 123,452,671 of JAYESA010000017.1, read as the reverse complement.
CCAACGGCTAATCCCGTGGAGGGGACCATCATGTAGTTAGGGCGCATGCTAGGCTAGCCTTCTTGCATACCTAACTGTTTGATGCAGAGACGAACAGGGGAAACTAGAGAACTGTATACATTATATTATGCAAATTGTGGCTAACTTGTGTGTCTGCTGCAGGGATAACCGTTCGGCCATGGGTAAGAAATATTATGAGTTTATCTATAGCCTGCTTGTCATTCAGTATGCATCGTGATTTATCTGATAGAGCTTCAATTATATAGATGTGTTGCCTCAATCGCTTGATAGAATAATAGACTACTTGAGATGCTTGCCTCGATTCGGTATATTCAGTCTGCTAGATTAAGCTTTGCCCCAAACGAGATAGATTGTGATGCACAATACATGCTGCGCACTGCACGATAGAGCACTGTCCCGAATCATATGCTTATAGTTTGAATATGCAAAACTGGTTTCAAAGTTATGTTTCAAAAGATGTAATCTGACTAATAGTTCTGAACAGCATGAAACGAACTTAGGTAAAAGTAGCAAGATCACTAGTAATGCAATGTTTTGCCACATGATTACTTAGTGTGGGTTTCAGGGGGTGTAGCTTCTGTTCAGTTGTTTTATCTCACCAGTACTTGCATAAAGTGCTGACCCACCAACAGTTTGCTTGTTCTCAGGTGCTCGTTCGTTCGGGAAGCGATAGCCGTACCTCATCCCAAGGAACCGAAAATCTGGAGTCGATGCCTGGAGCCGCATCGAGTTGTGCCTGCTTTGAGTTGCTTTTGTATAAAGGGACATAATGTATGGAACGGTATCATTGTAATCGAGAGAAGAGTGCTTGAGCGACCTGTAACCTCGGCCATGCGCCGCTTGTAACAATTTCGATATCAATAAAAGAGCTTATTTTGTGATCTTCACTTTTCTGCAATGTTATGTGCCGCTGCTTCAGATATTGATTAGCTTACTTGCCTTGTTTCAAAGCTTTGGCCTTGTGCAAGCGCACTTTAGGCTTGCACGGCATCACGCCCGTGCGAGGACGATCGGTTCCGTAGGGACCAAAGCGAGGACGAACGGCCCTGCGGGACCGGGGCGTGACAGGCGGTCTGCGATCTGCCGTCCATGCGCACGTGGTCTTTCTCCAATACCTGACTATGTGGGAAGTTCTCAATCATGTCCTTTCTCTTGAACCACGGTATCCTTCGGTTGCTGCCGGCGCTGTGCATACTTTCAATCACAAGCGCCCTAGCAACGCTGGAGGAAACACCGCTCCAAAGTATCCAAATAACGACGGTCATAAAAAAGGGAACCCAAGGCCATATTGGAGTTTCTGTAAGAAGGCAGGGCACACGGTCGACAACTACCGTCGAAAGAATGGGTTATGCCTCATTTACGGTGATTCAAACCATCAGATGGGTGACTGCCTGCGCTCTTCTAAGAACCGACTTCAATAACAGAATCCTGCTCACACGCCTCATGCCAACGAATCTGCGCCGCAACTAGATTATCGTCAAGCTCAAGGCTGGGTGTATACTTTGACACGAAAAGAGGCCCTCGTTTCGGACACTGTTGTGTCAAATATATTGCTTTTCAATAACATACTTGCTCACGTGCTATTTGATTCTGGTGCTACGCATATTTTTATATCCATAAATTTTGTTGTGGAAAACAAGATAGAAATGACACCATTATATATAGACCTTAGTATTAGGACCCCCTCGGGCACGAAGATACCTGTTTGTTCAGTATGTCAGGGTGGTCATGTCTGTATTGGAGGAAGAAAACTGTCACTCGATGTGTTAGTCCTAGATGTTCGAAATTATGACATCATCTTGGGGATGGATTGGCTTGGCGCTTGCTCGACAACTATTGAATGTGCAGAGAAATAGGTCATCTTCCGTCTACCTGGAGAGACCTGTCACACCCCAGTCCCAAAATATCGAGGGACTAGACACGTGGCAATGGCCAACAACACACACTGATGGACAAACCCAATTTAATGGATCCATCAGGGTGTACTTAAGCTGTATAATAAGGTCTACTACAAGCCTGTCACAACTAATCTCATCCATACAAGATAAAAATGATCCACAGAAATAAGAATGAAAATCATCAACTAGTCTCAACAAAGTACTTCGGGGAACAACCCGATATAGATCTGATACAATGGTTCAACAGACCAAAACATAAATGACTGAATAAAGTAGATAATGAGTATGGAACTCCGATGCTCAGGAAAAGTCTTCAGCTAACACCTCATTCTCGGGTGTCGGTACAGCTCCTGTATCAACTTCTGCTGCTGTCCCGTAAACCTCGGGATAGATATCGTCTGCTAATCCTGGGGACATAATCTGGATCCAGGTCCTCAGGGGATATAGCAAGGCACATAATAATACAAGCCAAAATATATGCAGTACAATAGTAAATAAAATAAACAGGGTAAATATGTAACCATCTATATGAAATGCAAGTGAGAGCATCACTAGTACTCAGGCTGAGCCACTACAAGCTCTATGTCGGAGAGCCGGGTAGCAGTAATAACAAGTAATGTACCTAGCTCTGCTAGAGAGTCTACGATCTCACAATAGTAGTAGATATATATAAAATAGCCTGTAGCCTGTGTGTCTCTTCCCATCCAATGTAACCACACATCTCATGTCCATAACGTCTCATGCACATGTCATGCGAGATCATAGCTAATGCAACAAGTCATATAATATCTATGAATATAATGTCTATGTCCATCCTGCATCCTATACAGAATCACCATGAATATCTCAGGAAGATTCTGTCTCATGAATAGGGTCAAGTGTCCTGGGTTATAGTGTACTTGATAAGACAAGCACAAGAATGTAAAGGGTCACGAATGTCCATCTCTAGGCGACATTACACAACTCCGCGTACGGTGTTGGCACCCGACTATTAATCGGACGCTAAGTAAGTCACACAGTCCTAGGTCAAGCATGTACAATAATATAAATAAACAAGAAAATATGTAACAAGAACTGTAATGTTTGGCAAGGTACACTTGCCTGGGGTTGGAATACCAAAAGCTGTCCCTGTATCAGTGGATCCTGTAGGTACTCCTCCAAAAGCTGTAATAAACATTGCCAACAGTCTCAGAAAATATCAAATAGCTAGAAACGCCTGTCCTTAAGTCCAATTTGGACACAGGGGCAAAAATAACAGTTTCTGGTCAAAGCGGGATCCACATGTGGGCCGCTTTGCACCGAAAAACGTGTCAGAACCAAATATCTCCAAATTTGTCAAATTTAGTGTCAATAAGTCAGGAACAATGATATGAACCCAACGGAACTTCCAGAACTAGATTCCGACGAGCCGATCACATAATCGCCCGTCAAGTGGAGCCGTGGGGCCCACGATACGCGATTTTGTCAACGTTCTCAGAATCGAACCAAACTTGGGTCACAGGACCAGCGTATTGCTACGAGTCTGATGGCATAAGTTTTGTCTCGATCCGACGTGTGTACACAAAGTTACGACGTGTTCTAGAACAGGCGGATACGGGACGTTGTCGGCGGATACGCGTTGATTCCGGTGTGCACGCACATCCAAATCAACTTCTGCGAAATCTCGTACGTCCGTATCAATGGCGCGCATATTTCAGTGAAGACCGCGCACGACCAAGTTATCCCGTTTGGCGGGACGTACTCAGTTCCGGGGGAAAGGGGCGTTATTTTTCCTGTTTTTGGATCGCGGTTCGCGATCGCCACAGGACGCGATGCACCGAGCGGGTTGCACGGGCATCGAAAGGGTTATACAGCCTACGCATCACAACTGACAGAACGAAAAACGGAACAACGAGGAGAGAGAATGGGTTACCTGAACAGGGCTCCGTGGAACGAGGATTTCTTGTGTCCGGGTCACTGTGCTGTGTCTTGAGTCAGCCGTGTCCGGGTTCTGGAATGCTGCTGTGTCTGGGTCAGCCGTGTCCGGGGTTAGGGTAGTGGGTCGTCGATGTCCTGGGTGGCGGAGGGTGGTGCGAGTTCAGGGTGGCGAGGTCGGGCTGGGGCTGCGGGCGGCGCTCGGGTGCTGCGGGCTCGTGGATGGGCGGAGATGGACTCGCGCTCCGGTGGGCTTGGGGGTCGGGGGAGAACGGAAGGGGGTGATGGTGGTGGCTGGGCTGGGCTGGGCTGGGGCAGAGGGAAGGTGGAAGTCGGCGAGGTCGACGGCGAAAGGGTTGCACAGGCGGGTCGAGCGGGGCTGGGCGGAGGAGAGGGAGTCGAGGAGGTCGACGAAGAGGGGAGAGAGATAGGGTTCAGGTCTAGGGCGAAGGATAACCGGAGCGGCACCGCGGGTTCTGGACGAGGAGAGGGCTAGGGTTTCGGCCGGCGGAGCGGGGGTTTCGAGGGATTTATAGGGGCCGGAACAGTATTTCTGGTTTAGATTAGGATTAGGGTTTCGGTTAGGGTTTTGGGTCCGGGTCGGGTTCGATTTGGATCCGACCCAACCCGTTAAGGGCTGGGTTGGTTCGATTTAGTTTGACAGCGGTTCGGTTTGGTTTATTTCCAAATAAACCGGGTTCAGTCAGGGTTTAATTCGGTTTAAATACAACTTAGTTTCTAGGGCTTTAAAAATGCTTCCGGTGTCCAATAAATTCCCGAAAAATTATCCTATGTCCAGTTTTTCATTTTACACTAGAAAATATTATTTTTATAATATTTGAATATTAATTAACCTCATTAAAAAAATCATTTAGTTACAAAATACCTTAGTTTTAATTTCAGAAAAATACAAAAAAATTGTGTAAAATTATTTTTAAAAATCCCTAAAAATTTAGGGGGTTTACAATCTACCCCCCTTAAGAGGATTGCGTCCTCGCAATCGAAGGATAAACTACTAAAGAAAAGAACTATGGGAATTACAAGAATGCTTAGGTTAAACCTGCGTCCGCGAATAAGTGAGGATAACGCTGGCGCATAATATCCTCCCGTTCCCAGGTCGATTCACCAGGCGAGTGATGTTTCCAAGCTACACGAACCAGTCTAATTGTCTGCCCTCGCAATGTCTTCTCGCTGGTGTCGAGTATGCCAACTGGTTGTTCTTCATATCTCAAGCTAGATCCCACTGCGATCTCAGAATGATCGACTACGTGACTTGGGTCGGTCACGTACCTTCTCAGCTGTGAGACATGGAATACGTCATGTACCCCCTCTAAGGATGGAGGTAATGCAAGACGATAAGCCACCTTACCAATGCGCTCCAGAATATCAAATGGCCCGATGTACCTTGGGCTCAACTTGCCTCTGCTTCCAAATCTAATAGTACCTCGAGTGGGTAAAATCCTCAAGAATACGTGCTCTCCTTCTTTGAACTCTAGGGGACGTCTGTGTGTATCAGCCCAATGCTTCTGTCTGTCCTGGGCTGCACGAAGATGATTCTGAATTTGTTTTACCTTCTCGATTGTCTGCATTACCAACTTTGGACCCAGTATTTGACGCTCACCAACGTCACTCCAGTATATCGACGATCTGCACTTTCTGCCGTATAATGCCTCGAATGGTGCCATCTGGATGCTTGCCTGATAACTGTTGTTATAAGAGAACTCCACCAAGTGTAAATGATCTTTCCAAGACCCTCTAAAGTCTAGCATACACGATCGCAGCATATCCTCCAAGATCTGAATCGTGCGCTCCGATTGACCATCTGTCTGTGGATGGTAAGCAGTGCTGAATTTGAGTCGGGTACCAAGACTCTCTTGCATGCTTCGCCAAAAATGAGATATAAATCTCGAGTCATGATTCGACACAATACTAACCGGCACTCCATGTAATCTTACGATTTGTCGTATATACATGTCGGCTAGTATCTCCGTGGACTGTCCAACTCTAAATGGCAAGAAGTGTGCCGATTTAGTGAGTCGATCCACGATAACCCATACCGCATCTTTTCCGCTGTGGCTCCTTGGAAATCCTGTAACAAAATCCATAGTGATATGTTCCCACTTTCATTCTGGTATGGAAAGCGGCTGCAACATACCCGCAGTCCTTTGATGCTCGGCCTTTACTTGCTGGCACACTAAATATTTTGCCATAAATCGTGCAATCTTCCTTTTTATTCCATGCCACCAATAATACTGTCTTAAATCTCGGTACATCTTGGTTCCTCCTGGATGAACAGAGTATATAGAGCTATATGCTTCAGTCATTAACTCCTATCTCAATTCTTCATTTGTAACATACAGGCGATTTCCATACCTTAATGTCCCGTCTTCATGTATGCAAAGTCCCGTCTGCATGCCTGCTTCTGTCTTCTCTTTAAGTCTTTGAAATCTAGCATCAGTGGGCAATGCTTCTTTAATCCTCTCCACAAGTGATGACTTAACTTCGAGATTGGCCAGCAAGCCACTCTGTCCTAGTAAACAACCTTTACCTGGAGCTCCTGTAGATCTTTCAATAACTCAGGCTGCATCATCAAGAAATAAGCCGTGGGCTTTCTGCTGAGTGCGTCTGCTACGACATTCGCCTTTCCCGGGTGGTATTGTAGATCTATATCAAAGTCTACCATCAATTCAAGCCAACGTCTCTGTCTCATGTTGAGCTCCTTCTGAGTATATATATACTTCAGACTCTTGTGATCAGTAAAGATTTCTACCTTCTCCCCATAAAGATAGTGCCTCCAAATCTTCAGTGCAAATATAACTGCAGCTAGCTCAAGATCGTGCGTTGGGTAGTTCTTCTCATGGACCTTCAACTGCCTCGATGCATAAGCGATAACTTTGCCATGTTGCATCAAAATACATCCTAGTCCACTACCCGACGCATCACTGTAAACAATAAAACCTCCTGACCCTGAAGGAAGAGTCAAGACAGGTGCTGTTGTCAATCTCCGCTTCAATTCTTCAAAGGCCTTCTGGCAGTCTTCTGTCCATGCAAACTCTTGGTCCTTACGTGTCAACTTCGTCATAGGCTCCACAATTCTTGAAAAATTTTCTACGAACCTTCGGTAATATCCACCAAGTCCGAGAAAACTTCTCACCTCTGCAACTGATGTAGGTGTAGGCCAAGTCTCTATTGTAGCAACCTTCTCCGGATCAACTGAAAGTCCTTCTCCTGAGATGATATGTCCCAAGAAAGGTACCTTATCCATACAAAACTTACACTTACTGAGTTTGGCATACAACTTCTTCTGCCTCAACGTCTCTAGCACAATTTTGAGATGCTCCTCGTGCTCTTCGTGGCTCTTGGAATATACTAGAATATCATCAATAAACACAACCATAAAATTTTCCAAGTACTGATGAAAAACTCTGTTCATCAAACTCATGAACACAGCTGGCGCGTTGGTTAAACCAAACGGCATTACTAAGAATTCATAATGTCTATACTTAGTCCTGAAGGCTGTCTTCGGTGTAACACCCCGTTTCGCTCAAGCGGACTGCCGTCTCAAACGGCAATAGTGCAGCTGTCCTGACCCGCTTTGCCTCGATCAAGAAGCAAAGGATATCCAGACTTGTCCCTACAGGAATCCGGCTTAGGCTTTCAGAGGCACGCTTGACGTATCGCTCTACCGAGGCGAATCATCGCTAAGGTGGGTGGCTACGGTGAACTTGTCTTTGCTTAGCTAGTACACATAAAATCTGGAATATTCATGCTAGTCGCTAGGTGAATCACCCCCTGCATGCTAATAAATCCAACGTACCTAGCTAAGGGAATAATCCCAACTTGTATTGCTTGCTAGAACATGGAAATGAAATACTGCTTATATTCAGACCCTCGCATGCTAAGTCCCTTACCGGTTTCATCTCTCGGCTTACCTTCGGGTCCGAGCAAACGTGCCTGCTTATGTTCCTTAGAAATGCATGCTTGTTTGCTTGTAATGTTGCCATGTTTTTATCCAAACCCCGGAAGACTACTACGTAGTCGTTCCGTGCCTGAATGAACCTGCAAGTATCCGGGACCGTTAGGTCACCAAGGCAGCCCCGAACCAGGGGAATGCATCAAGACAAGTTATTGTACAGAACAAAGATTCAAGTATCCCGTATACTCGTATACTCGTGTTCCCGTACACTCGTGTTCTCGTGTTCTAGTGTTCTAGTGCACGCGTGTTCTCGTGTATCTCGTGTAATCGTGTTGCCTGAGATTGGTCTAATAAATCGTGTTTCCTGAGATTGGTCAAATAAATCGTGTTGCCTGAGATTGGTCAAATAAATCGTGTTGCGTGAGATTGGTTAACCCTGACTTGCATGTCGCGGACTAGTTCCACGTACGGTCACCGGGGCACTGGGGCCGATCCGGTCTGGATGGAGCTCGTGTGTAGTCTCGTGTGCAGGGAGGATAGCTTGCAACGCATCGTGTTCGTGTGCCTCGTGTACACGCGTAGCATGCTATCCTTGTCCTCGACTACGTCCATAATAGCTTTGCCAGCGACCGTGTTCATATAGATAAGTCATCCTCGCTTAGCGGCTATCCGCGTGCGAGTCACTGCATCGCATCAATAAACAACTAAACACCTGAACAACCATGTTATAAACGACCCTCGTGTTTGCATATGCTATGCCCCTGAATGTTTATACATGCCCCTGCTTAAATTAACAATGTTGCCTCAATGTTTGCCTTAGACAGGGACGGAGATGGTAAGTTGGTAAGTCTCGTCGTATTTTTTCTCATGTTGCACGGCGCACTGCCCGACACGTTAGGCTATTCAATGTTTACATGAAACTGATCCTAAGGCAACTAGAAAGACAACTTAATAGTTGTGCACGGAACCTATATTATGTGTTTGGATTTGTCGAGCGGGCGAGTAGCTTCCCCACCAGTGCATTCAATGTACTGATAATCTACCAGTTTGTATGCAGGGTGCGGAAGAACCTCGTTCGGTGCGGATGCCTCCAACGTGCGTGCTAAGGTCAGGAGTTCCCTCTGAAGCCTTGCAACAGTGCGTTCGGAACAGAAGCACATATACAAGACATAATGTTGGAGCGTCGCCTGAACACCGCCTGTACAATCATTCCACAAATGTAGCCACTTGGCACACTTTTACTGTTTCAGAGAGAGAGAGCTTTGAACGACTTGTAATCTCGGCTATACGCCGTCTGTAACACATATTTATATCAATAAAAGAGCTTGCTTTACTTCAACTTGTGTTTCAATGCTTCCGCTATATTGTCGACGTAGTGAACCTGTTACCAAATCGCTATGCGTTCATGACTCTGCTGCACTCGGACAATCTGTGCGACTCTGTGGCTTAGAACTCTTGTCGCCAGCCAATGAACCACGGCCTTGCACGGGTGTGGATCACGCTCGTGCGGCATCACGCCCGGATGGGTTAAGCGATCGTTCCGCGGGAGCGCTGGCGAGGGTGATTCCTGCCTAGCGGGAACGGCTAATTTGCCTGCGGGAGATCGGGGCATGACATGTTGGTATCAGAGCCTGGCTTCTACGCCTTTGGCCTTCAATTCGATATCTCTGTTTCGAAAGCTCGTTCGTGGGTTATGTGCACGCCCTCTCTCAATGCCTCGATAGGATATTCCAACAATAAGTCTAAATACTTTCAAAATGCGTTTTGAATGATATGATATACTTGCTTGTCTGGTTGTATTCTGCGAGTGGCCTTTGTGCCAACCTGTACGGACCCTTCGAGAGTATCGCTAGTAGCTTGTCCGATTTTACTGACTCTAAATTTGGTTGAATGCATCTATTCGAGGGACGCCTTGAACTAGTGCACCATCCAAGACTGAAGAAAAGGTGAAACTCGAGTGCTGAGACTTCGCTATCACTAAGCTGGTTGACGTGTTCACGCTAGAGGGGCCCTTCGAAAGTGCGCACGATCCAGTCTAAGCGATATGCTGATTTCGAAGCTTGTGCAAGTAAATATCCAAATGAACAAGTACAACGACTTGTCTAAGATTGCCTCAAACCCTAGATCACTGCTTATCCTTAGTAAGTCTCGAGGACGAGACTTTTTTCTAAGTTGGGTAGGATGTAACACCCCGTTCCGCTCAAGCGGACTGCCGTCTCAAACGGCAATAGTGCAGCTGTCCCGACCCGCTTTGCCTCGATCAAGAAGCAAAGGATATCCAGACTTGTCCCTACAGGAATCCGGCTTAGGCTTTCAGAGGCACGCTTGACGTATCGCTCTACCGAGGCAAATCATCGCTAAGGTGGGTGGCTACGGTGAACTTGTCTTTGCTTAGCCAGCACACATAAAATCTGGAATATTCATGCTAGTCGCTAGGTGAATCACCCCCTGCATGCTAATAAATCCAACGTACCTAGCTAAGGGAATAATCCCAACTTGTATTGCTTTCTAGAACATGGAAATGAAATACTGCTTATATTCAGACCCTCGCATGCTAAGTCCATTAACGGTTTCATCTCTCGGCTTACCTTCGGGTCCGAGCAAACGTGCCTGCTTATGTTCCTTAGAAACGCATGCTTGTCTGCTTGTAATGTTGCCATGTTTTCATCCATACCCCGGAAGACTACTACATAGTCGTTCCGTGCCTGAATGAACCTGCAAGTATCCGGGACCGTTAGGTCACCAAGGCAGCCCCGAACCAGGGGAATACATCAAGACAAGTTATTGTACAAAACCAAGATTCAAGTATCCCGTATACTCGTGTACTCGTATTCCCGTGCACTCGTGTTCTCGTGTTCTAGTGCACGCGTGTTCTCGTGTATCTCGTGTAATCGTGTTGCCTGAGATTGGTCTAATAAATCGTGTTGCCTGAGATTGGTTAAATAAATTGTGTTGCCTGAGATTGGTCAAATAAATCGTGTTGCCTGAGATTGGTTAACCCTGACTTGCATGTCGCGGACTAGTTCCATGGACGGTCACCGGGGCACTGGGGCCGATCCGGTCCGGATGGAGCTCGTGTGTAGTCTCGTGTACAGGGAGGATAGCTTGCAACGCATCGTGTTCGTGTGCCTCGTGTACACGCGTAGCATGCTATCATTGTCCTCGACTACGTCCATAATGGCTTTGCCAGCGACCGTGTTTATATAGATAAGTCATCCTCGCTTAGTGGCTATCCGCGTGTGAGTCACTACATCGCATCAATAAACAACTAAACACCTGAACGATCATGTTATAAATGACCCTCGTGTTTGCATATGCTATGCCCCTGAATGTTTATACATGCCCCTGCTTAAATTAACAATATTGCCTCAATGTTTGCCTTGGACAGGGATGGAGATGGTAAGTTGGTAAGTCTCGCCGTATTTCCTCTCATGTTGCACGGCGCACTGCCCGACATGTTAGGCTATTCAATGTTTGCATGAAACTGATCCTAAGGCAACTAGAAAGACAACTTAATATTTGTGCACGGAACCTATATTATGTGTTTGGATTTGTCGAGCGGGCGAGTAGCTTCCCCACCAGTGCATTCAATGTACTGATAATCCACCAGTTTGTATGCAGGGTACGGGAGAACCTCGTTCGGTGCGGATGCCTCCAACGTGCGTGCTAAGGTCAGGAGTTCCCTCTGAAGCCTTACAACGGTGCGTCCGAAACAGAAGCACATATACAAGACATAATATTGGAGCATCGCCTGAACACCGCCTGTACAATCATTCCACAAATGTAGCCACTTGGCACGCTTTTACTGTTTCAGAGAGAGAGTTTTGAGCGACTTGTAATCTCGGCTATACGCCGCCTGTAACATATGTTTATATCAATAAAAGAGCTTGCTTTACTTCAACTTGTGTTTCAATGCTTCCGCTATATTGTCGACTCAGTGAACCTGTTACCAAATCGCTATGCGTTCATGACTCCGCTGCACTCGGACAATCTGTGCGACTCTGTGGCTTAGAACTCTTGTCGCCAGCCAATGAACCACGGCCTTGCACGGGCGTGGATCACGCTCGTGCGACATCACGCCCGGATGGGTTAAGCGATCATTCCGCGGGAGCGCTGGCGAGGGTGATTCCCGCCTAGCGGGAATGGCTGATTTGCCTGCGGGAGATCGGGGCATGACATTCGGTATATCCTCCTTCCTTACTTTAATCTGGTGATAGCCGGATCTAAGGTCAATCTTCGAGAATACCCTAGCACCACTCAATTGATCGAATAGATCATCAATGCGTGGTAAGGTATACCGGTTCTTAATGGTCACCGTATTTAGTGCCCTGTAGTCAATACATAGGCGTACTATTTCATCCTTCTTCGGTACAAATAGTATGGGTGCTCCCCAAGGTGAAACACTGGACCGAATAAAATCCTTCTCCCGAAGATCATCAACTTGTTCCTTCAATTCCACTAACTCCTTAGGTGCTAGCCGATATACTGATGAAGTGATAGGCTCTGCTCCTGGAGTTAAGTCTATTATGAATTCTATTTTTCGATCAGGTGGTAAACCTAGAAGATCATCAGGAAATTCATCCACAAACTCTGATATGACTCTTGGGTAACCTGTCTTCCCTTCTACAGATAGTACCCTAAGAGTAGGCTGAACTCCTTGCTCTATAGCTCCCCGAAGAAACTCAAACTCTGGATGACCAGGCGGTCTAAATATAACCTTTCCAAGCCGGCAATCAAGAGTCACATGGTACTGACTTAAACAGTTGTAGAAGTATGAAAAATACACTGGGAAACTCTACACAGCATATTGATGCAGAGCAGCGTAAACAGAGGCCTTCAGAGCCATCAAGCGTGCAGACAGAGCTTTTTCCGCTAAATACAGCGTGAAGTATAAGCTCAAAGGACCATCCGCGTAAGTGCAGTACGTCCAGGCCGCTTCAGCGTAAACAGGGTTCTTCATCGCCTCCATGGCGTAAAACTCATCCGCTTTCAAAAAAAATAGCGTTAAAGCGTACGAGGAACGCTTCGTCTTCCCCGAAATGAAACTGTCAGACCCTGCAATAAACCTGAACTCTGACTCCTGACAAAAAAGTGCGGCACGGCTACCTAGACGATGGCTGGAAACAATGGCAGACCACTCGGGACGCGCCCCACAGTATGATGGCAGATCTCTGCATTTAATGCAGAGGATTCGATTAAATATCACCGAACCGTCGTTTACTGACATCCCCTCAGCGTAAACCGCTCTGTCACATACAAGGAGATACGCTGCCTTGTTTTACACAGGCAGACATGAGTTGTTTACACTCCACAGTAAACAAACTGCCTGCCACGTCAAAAGCTGTACTTCGTACGGGGCTCGAGGCACGTCTCTACGTCTAATTACACAGAACGGTGACAGTTTCTCTCGAGGCACGTCTCAGCGATGGATGCACAGAAGGGTTACAGACCTTCAAAACACGCCTCCGTATTTAATGCACAGGATGGTGGCAAATCTCTGCATTTAATGCAAGGGATTTGATTATATCTTCAAAAGCCGTAATTTCGGCTAAGATGTCCAGATCAGCACTCTGGCACGATACGCGGCGGCTTCTACGCCCTCTCGGCTTCTGTGCTCATTCGGCTTCTACGCCCTCTCAGCTTCTGTGCTCATTCGGCTTCTACGCCCACCCGGCCTCTACGACCACTCGGCTTCTACGCCTATTTTCGGCTTCTATGTCGGTTTGATAACTACTTGGCTTCTACGCCATGGTGACAGTCATTTGGCTTCTACGCCAACCTCTTCTATACGAGGGATACCTACCTACGTGGCTTCTACGTCGTGATCTTCGCAGCAGATATACGCGTTTTGTCCCCTTAGTTGGACACGCGTCACATACTCACTCAAAAGGTCATCTATACGCAAGCATTAGTTATCTTAAACCGTCGTATAAAATGGTGCTGTACTTTCCACTCCTCGATTTTTATACCGACGGAGTGGTCACTGTCACTAAAACTGTATAAATAGAGACCCCTATCAATGGGGAACAAGGTCGACAAGTTGGAGGGTCGACAAATTGGAGGGTCGAAGAAATTAGGGTCGGAAAATTGGTCAAGAAACCAATATCAGATCCAAGGTCAAGAGAGAGAGAGAGAGAGAGAGAGAGAGAGAGAGAGAGAAGAATCCGGAGCTCAGGCAAAGAGTAGTGATCGACGACTTTGGCATCGTACATCCACCCTCTTCTGCAACCTTCGAAGCTGCTTCCTGTCTTCTACGACACTTCTTCAACATCGTGTGGTCCAAGGGCTAAAGTGATCGACTACAGATCAGACACCTATAGTAATATTTACCCAGATTAAATAAATTATACTCCCATATCCTCGTATAGGATCAAATTATACAAGTTTGTTTGTAAAACAAAGAAGGCGGGTCTCGTATAAACCCTATCCTGAATACAACATCTTCATTCTTTCGTTTAATACCACAAACAAGATGGCGACTCTGCTGGGGACATCTTTCTCTTCTGACGAGGAAGTGATTACTCAACACGATACGGTATCTATAGGAACCGTATAGAAGATACTGGTCGTCCAGTTCGACCAGTCTGCCTACGAAGACATGCTTCGAACCGGGGGTAGCTCTCACCCTCTCTCCGTCCAAGACAACAGGAAGCTGCGCAAGGTTTGGATGCCCAAGACATCCTCTACCATTCCTGTGGACTCTCCGATCTCTCCGATCTCTCCGACCAATGAGGTTGTAGCCTTGCTCCCTCCGTGCCCTGCACGTAAAATTTAGTCTCCCGCTACGCGCGGTACAGACGAAACTTCGGGCAAAGCCTCAGCGCTAACCCAGAAGTATCCACTGTGCTCTACGCGTAGAAACCAGTCTCCCGCTACGCGCGGTACAGACAAAACTTCGGGCAAAGCCTCAGCGCTAACCCAGAAGTATCCACTGCGCTCTACGCGTAGAAACTAGTCTCCCGCTACGCGCGGTACAGACCAAACTTCTGATGATGCCTCAGCGCCAAATCGGAAGTACAAATCATGCTCCGTGCGCAAGACAATATCTGACCTCTACGGGGAATCAGATGAGCGCTGTCCGCAAGGGAAAGCGAGCGACAGAGTACTCAACTTCTCGACCTTTACGCCAGCAAGGGAGCAATCTGCTTACCCTCCGGATTACGCGGGAAGCCGACGGCCGACTGAGGACCTCTTTATCTTTACGTCAGTCTGAGCAAATCTCTAAATTATGCCAGGCGAAGTCCCACGGCGTAAAGCAGGCTCAGGTTGCGGAAAAACTCCCTCCCCGGGGATTATCCGCCACCCAGATGGCCAATCTGTTGTACACAGGTGGTACAGGGAAAACCATGGTGCCCAATCTCTGCGTGCCCACTGATGGGAACAGAAGGAACAAGCCGTCGTCTTCTTCCTTTACTCCTCCTGACTTGCACAAATATCTAATCCAGAAGCGTAAGGAGAGGGGACCTTCCAACATGTCTATTACGCCCCCTGGCGAGCAATGTTGTAATAGTCATAAAATTGTGATTGACTGCTGCTGTTCTAAAGCAAAACGGTCAGTTTTCGACCGATTGAGCTACTCTTAGTCTTTTCAGGAAGAAGAGCCCGCGCATGCATCCGTGAACATGGCTTCACCCATACCTAGAGGAGGGTCGAGCTCAAGACGTCATCCCTCTAGGCCTCCGAGCCGAAGAAGATTCGAAGACCTCCTCAGGAACACTGAAGCTGGGGTATTCCAAAATACCCGTGCAAGGTCACAACAACCAGCTTCGTACTCGTCTGATTCCGACGCTGGGGGTCGCCAATCTCTCGGATCAGATGCTGAGAGTATAGAGTCGACTTCTGCGGTGACCTATACTAATCCTTTGATGACGCCCAAGGAAATTGGAGTTTACGCCGTTGAAGATGAACGCGAGGAAGCTTCGCCATCAGGAAACGCGGAACAATGCATCACTGTACTGGAGACATCTCTGAAACAAATGCAATCCATACATGTACCAGATGATGCTAACTCAGCACGCAACTGCCATGGCTCAAGCGTCGGTCCCGCCAACTCAGATACGTATGGGGGTGGACTTACCACCATCCAACCCGAGCCAAGAGCCTTCTCTAGATCAAAAGTCAGCAGTTCCTCCGCTTCCTCACTCAGAGAATGCATTACCTCCCGCTGGAGTTACGATACAACCAACTTCGCACTACACCGTAGTCCCGCTTCCGACTGAAAATCCGATGCAGGAAGTACGGGAGTTGAAAGCCCAGTTTGACGCCTTGAAGCACAAAGATCAGCTCAAAAAACTGGGAATCAACCGGCCTTACCCAGCTATCTGGGAAGAGGTCCCTTTCCCTCCGAGGTACAAACCTCAGACTATGACTCTGTTCGAGGGAAAAACATCACCAAGTCAGTACATGAACTATTTCAGTATGATGACGGTGTTGCTACAAGGGAACGACGCTCTCCTCACCCGAGTGTTCAAAGGTTGCCTCTCAGGAGTAGCCTATCAGTGGTACCGTAGCTTGGCGGACAACTGCATTACTTCCTTCGAGGACTTCAAAGCTTTATTCTTCACGCGACTTTACGAGGGAGGAATGGACATGTCTATGTCCTCCCTCATCGAAGTCAAACAGAGGAAAAAGGAGGACGTTCGCACCTTCGTCGAATGTTTCCGTCAGGCCACCTTACAGATGCCTCCAGGAGTTCCAGACTCTGCATTAGTAGACATTTGCAGGAAGAACCTTCTTCCTGTAGTCTCGGTGTTTACAGGACCATATCAGTTCCATGATTGGCCCTCGTTCATCATCTCGGCAGCAGCCGCCGAAGACAACAGTCGCAAGGCGCGCGACAATGGCATTATGATCTCCGCCTCTGACAGAGGCAAAAGGTCATCTCCCAGCAGCGACCATCCTCGCAGCTCCAAGAGAAAAGAAGCTCTGGCAATCAATACGTCCAGACAGAAAACTGTGGCGACCACGCAGACGAGAACCGGGACTTCCAGGCCCGTCGAAGTCTACTCTTTTGACGACAACGATATCCCAAGTATATTCGAGTGTCTCGTCAAGAGTGGCAAGATCACCCTTTTGGAGCTAAGGCGGCCCCAAGAAGTCGGCAGTACTGATGACCCCAAATACTGCATCTTCCACAGATACGTACACCACCCAACAAAGGCGTGTTACATACTGAAAAGGAAGATCCAGGGGCTAATCGATGCTAAGGCCATAACTCTGCACAATACCGAGAAGACGGTCACGGCCAACATGATCTCTCTGCAGTTTGGCAATCTGCCTTCCCAAAAGGTCTCGGACGGTGTCACACCCATTTCCCGGACCACGATAAACATCATCAATCTACCTCCAGCTAGGGGTCAAAATCATGACCTGGTACCCCTAACCACCCGGCAGGGCGAGATTATGTGGGTTCATCCGGATTTGGTGTCGGAGCTTGAGGAGGATACTAAGGCTACGTCTAGAAAGAGCTCCAAATACAAACCATGCCATATGGTCGCAACTTCTTCGCCATCAGACGAAGGCGAGGTATTTGTTGCAACCCGTTCAGGGAAAGACTACCTCAACGACTACGAAACAAGTCAGGAAGAGGCACCGGTGGACGCTTCAGCTGCCAAACCTTCAGGACCAGACCCCGTCGTACCAGATGCCGGTCCTTCAAAACCAACTCCGGCGGACAAGGGGAAGCAAAGAGAAGTGCTCTTTGATAAACCTGTGAAAAATATTCCAAACAAAGATTTAGAGAAGCCATACAACTTCGACATACTAGCCCAACTGGCTAATACACCAGCCATGCTGTCCATCTTCGAGCTACTCAGGCTCTCCCAAGACACTCGTCTAGCCCTGAGTGAAGCACTGATGCAGGCGGAGGCATGCTTGACCCAGCTCAAGTCCCCCGACGAAGAACCAGTGGCGTGTCCTCAATGCCACAGTGTAATGGAAGTGGTCCGAAATATCACTTTCACTCAAGACGACATGCTGTTAAAACATAACAGGCATGATAGGCCCCTCTATTACACCGGGTACGTCGGTTCCATGGAGGTCGATCGGATTCACATAGATCCGAGATTGTCGATCAGTATCATCCCTCACAGTCTGCTCAGGCCGCTGAGGATTCCTACCAGCGAATTGGCTTACACCTCCACTACAATCGTGGGTTTCAACGCCGGAAGAAGTAAGCCGTTGGGAAAAATTTGCCTGAGGATCCAGATTGGCAACCTCAGATCGGTGGCCACGTGTTACGTCATCGATTCAGAGGTGTCCTACAACATTTTGCTGGGAAGACCGTGGATCCACGACCACAACATCGTTCCTTCAACTCTACATCAATATCTCAAATATATAGACCCCCAAGGAATGGTACAAACGGAGATTGCTGACCTAAACCCGTTTAAAGGAGTAGAATCCTACTATTCCGATGTCGTGTTGTACTCTCAAGACCACACAGAAGAAGTGTCAGGCGAGGCAGGGGAGGAATTCTACCGAGAGCCAGAGGAACCCTCTGCCGCACTACCGCTGTCAATCAGAGTGAAAGGACGAACCACTCGTCCGAAAGCCATGGAGCCTATGGCTATTCACCTGGACAAGACCAGGTCAGGAAAAGGGAGTGATCCTCTAGTGACCACTTTGAACTAGAAGCCTCCACCCCTGGTCATCAAGCTTCGGCGTGACAGGCAGCCGACCGATGTAAATACAACCAGGAACGGAGTTCCAGATGATAATAAACATCCTCTTTTTCAGTATATTGGCGCTCAAAATCCAAATCAGGAATCCGTGCCCCGTGACGAGGTAGAACCCATAACACAAAAATTCTTGGAAGTTATGAACTCCTACCGTCCGTATGTCTGGGAAGTAGCGTCATCATCCAACGTCGTCACGACGTATTGACCGCATGAGGATTCTATCTTCATTGTCCTGCCTACCTGCAGCAGCCAGCGATTAATAGTCTTCGGCCGCATGCGCAATCAACCGGCTATCCAGGAAGATCCTTTCGATGACGATACTGAAAAAATGCAGGTTCACCGATACAGCCCGCAAGCGTTGAGGATCATGCAAAACATGGGCTATGACTTGGAGCGGAAGCCAGGCCTCAACTATGGAAGAGGCAGACAAACGCCGCTGCACGGCGACCCCCGCTATCAGCAAACCCGTTTCGGATTAGGGCATGCTACCTCCCTTACGACTTCTAAGTCAGACGAGGATATCTTTTCCTCCTCCCAGAACGGCTCGTCGCCCTCCGACTCACCTGATGCTCTCGAACAAACACTATCAGTGAATATGGTAGTGGCAGATCCCTTTGAAACAGACGAACAGGATTCTGAGCCGTTTGAGAATGACTCTTGGGCCCAACAAATGGATACGCAGTGGGAATTCTGCTTCGAGCAAAGGGAACCTCCCACCAAAGACGAAATTATCCAGGTTGATGTTGGGGGTGAACTTTCGCCAAAGCCGATATTCATCAGTAACAATCTTTCCCCAGCTGAAAGGGAAGAAGTTATCCAGCTGATAAAAGAATATATCGACGTCTTTGCATGGGATTATGAGGATATGCCAGGCCTTGACCCAAAGGTGGCTACTCACAAACTCAATATATTGACCGACTCAAAGCCTGTGAAGCAGCACCAATGCCGGTTCTGTCCGGATATGATGGACGCCATCGAAGCTGAAGTCAAGAAGTTGATAGCCTGCGGTTTCATCCGGAAAGAACAACATCCCGACTGGGTCACCAACGTTGTCCCAGTCATGAAGAAAAATGGGAAAATACGTATCTACATCGATTACTGAGATCTGAATACAGCCTGCCCCAAGGATGAGTTCCCTCTTTCCATCACGGACATCATGATCGACAACACCTGCGGTTTTGAACGCATGTCTTTCATGGACGGATTCTCAGGATACAATCAGATCAAGATGCATCCCGAAGACGAGAAGCACACTGCCTTCCGGACACCGTTGGGGGTATATTGCTATACGGTCATGCCCTTCGGATTGAAGAACGCCGGGGCTACATACCAACGGGCTATGAGTAACATATTCTATGAGCATTTACGCAAAACAGTAGAATATTACGTGGATGACATAGCCGTCAAGAGCCGCCTCAAAGATGATCACATTCAAGACTTGAGAACGTATTCGAGTTAATGCGCCAACATCAACTCAAGATGAACCCTACGAAGTCCTTTCTGGGTGTATCTAGTGGCAAATTCCTGTGGTTTGTCATCACCGCCAAAAGCATCCAAGTGGACCCTGACAAAGTCTAGGCCATCGTAGAAATGTGACCGCCCCGTAATCTGAGGGAACTTCGGAGATTTCAAGGCCGTCTGGCTTATATCCGGAGGTTCATATCCAACCTCTCGGGAAGATGTTAGGCCTTTTCGCATCTCATGAAGAAAGGTGTATCCTTCTTATGGGACGAAA
Organism: Iris macrosiphon; assembly: GCA_036927795.1. NCBI lineage: Eukaryota > Viridiplantae > Streptophyta > Magnoliopsida > Asparagales > Iridaceae > Iris > Iris macrosiphon. The sequence goes on along the minus strand of JAYESA010000017.1, from coordinate 123,432,508 downwards.
CCTGTCAACAAGCGTTCGGAGATATCAAGCGCTATCTCACCAGTCTGCCAGTTCTGGTGCCTTCCGTCATGGGAAGACCATTCTTGCTGTACATTCGAGCAATGGATCATTCGCTAGGAGCTCTTCTCGCACAAAAGAACGATATGGGTCATGAACAGGCTATCTACTACCTCAGCAGGATGATGGTCGGAGCCGAACACTGGTATAACCCAGTGGAGAAAGAATGCTTGGCTCTGATGTTCGCTATCCAGAAGACGCGGCACTATGTCACTGGCCAGACTATTCATATCATCTCCAGGATCAACCCTCTTCGAGTACTGATGAGCAAGCCAAGTGCTCTTAATTCCCGACTCGCGACTTGGGCGATGCTGTTAACACCATATGACATGGTATACGTCCCGCAGAAGTCCATCAAAGGCCAAGCGCTGGCCGACTTCCTAGCTGCTCATCCGATCCCGGAGACCTCCAAATTATACGAGGACATCCCTGACGAAGTTGTAGAATGTAATTCTGCAATGGAAAGTGACGCGTGGCAACTGTTCTTCGACGGCGCCTCCAGGACTGGTCCCCAGGGAAACGTGGTTTCAGGGGTAGGAATCGTCCTGGTCACTCCTGATCAACTCATCATCTACCTAGCATATTCTCTTAGCGAGCCATGCTCCAACAATGTGGCAGAGTACAACGCTTTGCTAATCGAGATCCAAGTCGCCAAAGAGCTGGGGGTCGTCTCCCTAGAAGCTTTCGGTGATTCTCTGCTTATCGTCAATCAAGTCAGAGGAATATATGAAGTCCGAAATCCAGACCTCATCCCCTATCACCAAGCAACGGTCGAGATAGCCATAACATTTAAAGGGTTCTTTCTAGAGCATGTATCTCGATCTCAGAATCTAGAAGCTGATGCCCTAGCCAGTCTAGCTGCGGATTTAGTCACTCCTATAAGAAGGCAGGATTCGGTAATCCTTCTTAACAGAGATTTATTCTGTGTGAAGAACAACTTTCACATAGAACGCAGCTACGCTGTGAAAACAGATCCCCATAGAAGAGACTGGAGAAGTCCCTTCATAGATTTCGTCGCATACGGAATCTTGCCGGAGGACCCCAAAGAAGCAGTATCCGTCAAAAGACGATCATTACGCTTCTACTTCGATGCATCTTCACAATGTCTATATCACCGGACCTACGACGGGCTACTATTGAGATGTCTCTCTAACGACGAAGCACGGCAGATTATCCGGGAGGCTTACGACGACGTATGCGGAGCGCACCAGCCCGGTCCTAAGCTACAGGATCGTATCAGGAGAATGGGCTATTACTGGCCCACTATGATCACGGACGCGATCAACTATGCAAGACAATGCAGAGCCTGTCAGGTTCATGCAGACTTCATACACCAACCGTCTGAGTATCTACATCCTACGGTTGTGTCCTGGTCTTTCGAAGCATGGGGTATGGATATCATTGGTCCTATTCACTCGTCTTCTTCCAGAGGTCACCGGTTCATACTGGCCATCACGGATTACTTCTCCAAATAGGCAGAGGCGATCCCTCTTGCTGAGGTAAAGACATCTAATGTAATCAGCTTCGTCAAGCATCACGTCATTTATCGCTTTGGGATTTTCTGAAGGATAATCTATGACAATGGACCTCAGTTCATCAGCCAAGCGTTTCATCAATTTTGCGATAAAAATCGGATACATAATATTGCCTCTACGGCATATTATCCAGCTGCTAATGGTTTGGCGGAAGCTTTCAACAAAACCATTATCAAACTCTTGAAGAAGTTCATCTCTTCAAACAAAAGAGATTGGGATGAGAAGCTGGGCGAATGTCTCTGGGCGTACCGCACAACGGTACGAACACCAACAGGTTGTACCCCATTTTCACTGGTCTACGGAAGCGAAGCAGTTCTCCCCATTGAAATCCAGATCCCGTCACTCAGGATAGCCGTGACTAATGAGCTGACTCAAGAAAAGAATGACCTGTTAAGGCTTCAAGAGCTAGAGGGATTAGACGAAAAATGCCTCCAAGCTCAACAGCGCATCGCGCTCTACCAAGCACGTATTTCCGGAGCTTTCAATCATAAAGTAAAGGAAAGAGTGTTCAAAGTCGGTGAGCTAGTTTTAGCCGTAAGAAGGCCGATGATTCTTACTCACAGGAGTAAAGGAAAATTTTAGCCCAAATGGGAAGGCCCTTATGTGATCGAGACAACGTTCTCGAACGGTGCTTACAGGTTAGCCCAGCCTAATGGAGACATGTTCATGGCTCCTATCAACGGTAAATTCCTGAAGAGGTACTATGCTTAAACCTTCTCTACTCAAGTGGAATATAGCGAGAATCTCGATTCTGACAAAACTACTTCCAAAACGAAACTAGTTAGGTCATATTCTATCATGTCCGTATGACCTCTGAATAGGTATGTCCTGCTAGAAGTTTATCGAGAGTCTATCACGTCCATACTACCTCTGATATCACTCTCGTCCAAACCTGTCATTTATATTCCGAAATGATGGGTCCATAAAGTCAGAAAAGATTCACTTTATTTATTCCCGAAAAGAGCAGAATTACATCGGGGAAACAAAAAGAAGAAAGGGTACATCATTGTAGGGGAGCGGTCAGATCGTGAATCAGCTTTGCTAGTGCAGCTACCCTCTCGTCCCTGGAAACCAAGGCATCAGCGCGGGCTTGTTCCAGCCATGCCTCGGGATTGTTCATAAAGGACAGTTCGGCCCTTGCCTGAAGAGAGCCAGCTCGGGCAGCTTCTGCATGCTCCAGATCCCGTCGTGCTGTGCTCAGTCGACCAGTCGCTACATCTAGACCTGCCAACGACTGAGAAGCCCACTCCTCTGCCTGAGCGAGTTTTTCCTTCAACTTGTGGGCCCTCGCTACATTCCCTTCATGCTCGGATTGGCACTTCGTCTGAAGAGCAAGAGCCTCCTCCACGACAGCTTTTCTTTTATCTATCTCCAGCTTATGTGCTTTGATGGAGTTATCTAGGCTCTCCAGCTGTTTGGTAAGCCGCGCAGTCATGAAGTCGTATCTGGCCTGGACCTCAGCTTCAAAACTGCCCCGAGTCAGCTGCAAGTATTCGTTAATAGGTTGCTCCAACCCATTGACCATCGCCTCCAGGGCGTCAGCTACCCCAGAATCGCCGAACTCCCTGACCGCCCCAATCGAAAACTGGGAAGCCTTCTTCAGACGCTCAAAATCCAGATTCTTTGCCAACACTATTGATATCAGCATTTTCAAACTGGTGTAAAAGAGGCTGGTATACAGCTCGGTCAGCGCAACCAGATCTGGTTGAACGCCAGGAGTGGCCGCGATATTGGCGAGTTCTCCTCCAGGAATGATTGCAGACGAGGTGGCCACAGCCGCCGCCTCGACGGGTAGTGCGACCGAAGAAGGTGCGACAATGATGGTCGAAGTCATCGGCATACTCGCAAGAGGCGAGGTCACGATAACGGGTTCGTCCTCCTCTTGAGGTGACGAAACTACTCCGGGCGAGCTGGCCCCCGAAGGTATTTTCTCCTCGAAGTCGAACGCTTCCGTATCATCGCTAGGAGCCCGAGCAGAGCCAGAAGGCGCTTCAACGCTATACTTCCCGTGGACGCCATCCCCTGAGAAGATGATAAGAAAGTTGATATCAATATGATAGTAATCTTTCTAAGAGGAGACATAAAGATGACCTTTACCCGTAGCCAACGGTATATATGCCGCGTCTGCAGCCGATGTAGCTATATCACGCCTTAATGACGCAATACGAACTGTCATACCTGGAGAAGGAGGTGGGCCAACCGACATCGCCAGCAGCTCTACCAAGCCTTCACCAAGACGCAGTCGAGGTTCGTCAGCTGGAATCTCGCTAGTCATGCTCACGGACGCGGCAGGAGTTTCATCCGTTGCTGGTCTAAGGAAAGATTCTCCCATTTGCCTCGGCCACGCAGGCAATTTTATTCCACTACCGGAGGCAGTGGCAGCAATGGCAGCCTCAAGCAGGAGTTCTCTGGCACCACCAGCCGAAACTGAGGGTCCTTCTCCAAAAGGCGGGGAACCTCCAATCAAAGAGACATCCCTAACAGGAGAGACAGCAGGTTCCTCTCTAGGAGCCTCAATGCCAGGAATCCGGAGAGAATGATTAACCGTCTTCTTCTTCCTCTTACGAGGGGAAGTCTGCTTCAAGGCAGGAGCCCTTCGCTTCCCAGAGACTGCCAAAGCCCCCGCAGGCGGAGGCATTTCACACCTCGGCACCGACACCAGAGGCTCATCCGGAGTGACGGACTCCTCACCCTCGTCGGACGAAACCGAGGGGACTTCGACTCTTCCCCCAGTCCTGGAAGAAGGCACCCTAAAGCTTCCATGCATGTCAAAATCGCGATGGAAGGTGTTGATCGCCACGTAGAACTGGGCATACGAATGGAGGATGCGCAGCTCCGTAGAGAGGGTGACGACCGACACGATAAAGATTGCTCCCATACAACCCATGATAAATACCGCCATCCTCTGGCTCCATCAATGAGTCCGTCCCTGGACCTGAAGCTGGTGACGACATTGCCCACGTGCAGCTGATCGTACCCAAACTGCCTGGCAAACCGACTGGGCAAGTAAGGCTCGAAGAAGCAATGATCTTCGCTTCTGTACAACAAATGGGAGGGTCTGATGCAGACCAACCAATTAAAAGCTTCCGGAGAAAGATTGGTCTTCTCTCCGCCTAAATCCTCAAGCCTAATACCCGACTGATTGCGATGTACAGAGGGGACAGTGCAGAGGAGCTTCCAGCAATGACCGAGGCTCAGCGCCAGCTGACAGTCTAGGACTGTGTTCACGTTCCAGAGGGAGTCCTTGTAGTTCAGCAAGAAACTACCCCCCGAACTACTGCAAGGGCCGGAAGACATCACCCGGGGGTTGTGGAGAATTAACCATCCCATCAAGTACAGGTATGATAACTCTACCCGGGGAAAGCAATCACGTCGAGCTTCATCAACGAGCAGTCCGTCAGTCATGGCTCTCAGGCCAGCCTGTATACGGCACCATGGCAGGGAGCAAGCCCAGTCTTGCCCCGAACACCAGACGAAAGGCAGGCCACAGGATGTTCCGGTGAATGCGGTCCGCGGACGCGATACCGGGCACAACTAGTCGACGCAACCATATGGAGAGGAAACCAGCCAGTCGAGCTTCCTCAGACAAAGGCCTGCGACAGCGCCTCAAGTAACTATAGGCCTTAGTGCCTTCAGGATACTTTCCTACCCCGTCATTGAGAATCTGATTTGGAGCTTTAGCCTCCTCCATAAGATCGTCGACGACCTGGGCACTGAGCACGCCCAAACAGTTCACGGGCTCATTCTTGCCCCCCGAAACTTTCTCCGACTTGACGGCCCTAGCCCGGTGGAAGAAGAGGTAGGACATCCACTTAGTGGTGTGAGCCAAATCAGAAGGCTCATTATAAAAAGTAGTGCACGCGAAGTAGTAGCACATCAGCTCCTGATACACCTCTATAACCCGAGGGTCCGAGTCCTCCAACTCCCGGTTGGTGGGAACATACTCTTCATATGGGGTGTCCCCCATCGGCAGTCTCGAGATCACTGCTATCTCATGGAGGGACAACCCCAACTCCCCCAGTGGAGTGGCGAAGGTCCCGGTGAGCGAAATGTATCGCTCCATCAGTGCCAGAAACAGGTTAGGGTTGGGAGGCAACCCAACACTCGTCGCACTCATAGCAGCTTACAGTCCGATAACCTCCAGCTCCCTCCGAAAATGTTTCAAGGCCCAGTCAACTAGGCAAGTCTACCGGAGGTTTGTTGGGGTAATCCACCCATTGCACCGAGGATTCTCCTTGGGGTATACCCCCTCGTACCATGAAGTCGTTACAGAAAGTCGGCAATTGGACCGGCTGGATCACTGAATTGTCTTCACTCGGGACGCTGCCCGGGCACAGTCCCCTGAACAACTTCACGACGCCAGAAGGACGGCTAACAAACGACCCATGGTCAGCTCCTTTCAGATGAAAGATCTTCCCCGGCTTGCCGTGAAGGTCGGGAGCCAGCGTCCATGACATCCTCCTGGAATGTGTGGCATGGAAGAAAGCCGAGATAGGATAATCTCTTGGCATCATGGGCAGATACAAGACTACACTCTCGGCGGAGAAAACCCAGGTTCTCTCTTGCGCTTCGTCTGGGACTGTTTGTCAATCATGTCCCCAAAGAGAAAGGCCGGTTTGATGTACTGGTCCCCGTCTATGTACGTCAGGGGCTCTCCGTTAATCATGTTCAGCAATGCCCGCTCGCCCTGAGCCAATATCAAGATCCCTCGTCCTTCGGGATACTGGGGTCCGTAGATAGGAAATGTCACGTGCGACAGATCCTCCAGATAGTTCGAGTGCAACATCCCGGCAGCGGAACCTATCACCTCGGCCAGTGGAGACTCATGCAAGTTAACTGCAAAAAAATGCAAGGGAAAAATGTCATTTTCAAATCTTGCAACATAAAGACCAAGAAACGACAGTCTGTGCTTTACGTCAAGATTATACGAAATTTGGTCACTTTACGCCGGAAGTCACATCCAGAAGCGTAATTGGCGGTATACGGTCCGTGCTTTACGCCATACTGCCAAAAATTCTAGTTATTATGCCGGAGGTCCCATCCACAAGCGTAAAACTAAAATTCTATAGTATACACCAAGTTTTTGGCAGTCAGAGCTTTTACGCTCAAAACTGCAAAAATATGTAGTTTACGCTGGCACATTAGAAATGTGGGCGTAAAAGATAAAAACGTCTCCGTGTTTCATCTTCCTCAAAGAGGCTATCAGCATAGAAGATGACCTAGCGCGGTCACGTTTAACGTGTGCGAAGGATTTTTTGTTGTTCTTTGTCATCCCAAAGGCTATACCTCTAAGGCCGGGTGCGCTACTCGTCGGCGGGATACATCGCCCAGAAGAGAGTTCACCTCGCCCGACCGAAGACTCTCTCGCTGGGACAGAAGAACGAGAAGAAGAACCTACACTCTTTCCCTTAGTGGAGGAGATTTGTTTCGGAGCCATTTCTGAAAACTCGGAGTGCTCGGAAGAAGAACGAGGGAAAAAACTCAAAACAGTCGAAGGCTCTCTTTCGCAGAAGACGGATGAAAAGTTTTTCTCTCAAAAGCTTGGGATATATATAGAGTTCGAGTCGACTCCTCGAATCCTCAGACGGACTCCTCGAAACCCGAACCAAATCTCCTAATTAAATATTTGGTTATGATTGGGTACTACGTCAGCCCACTACTCTCGGAAGGCGGACAGTCAGCGAATTCGAAAAGATTTTTCACGCAAAGCAGGTCAGCGGTTCCTATGCTAAGGAGCTTTCTACGCTCGACAGCAACAGATCTACGGTTTTTACGCTCGCAAGCTATAAGTCTATGGTTTTACGCCCGGATGCCTTTGTGCTCGATAGCTTTTATGCTCGAGAGGCTACAAACCTACGACTTTACGCTCAGCAGATACCAAATCGATGATCTCACGCTCGGTGGTGTTTAGTTTACGCTCGGAGGCAACGGATCCACAACCTTACGCCCGGAAGATTTCTTTTATTCACAGGCTACAAATCTACAGTTCTACGCTAAGGAGCTTTCTACGCTCGACAACAACAGATCTACGATTTTTACGCTCGCAAGCTATAAGTCTATGGTTTTACGCCCGGATGCCTTTGTGCTCGGTAGCTTTTATGCTCGAGAGGCTACAAACCTACGACTTTACGCTCAACAGATACCAAATCGATGATCTCACGCTCGGTGGCTTTCTACGCTCAATAGGCTACGAACTCAGGATTTTCAGCTCATCTACACTACGGATCTCTGACTTTCCGCATATCCGAACCATTCTCGAGGCGATCGATTACAGGAGTTCACACAGAAGATACTCCTTCTTGACCTCAAGATATCCCAAGTACCCGAAACATACAGAGTTCAAACATTGAAAAATTACTCTTCTCGGGTCAATTGGAGGTTCATCCAGACTCCAGTCCGAATATTTCATCTATCAAGATGTCAACTCAGTTTGACAGCCATTTCTCGACCCTGTTCCAAGGGATTTTTCGAGGAGTCATTCTTGAAGACGAAGTATGAAAACAAGAATTCTGTTTACACAGAAGTGAAAACAACAGTTCAGAATTCTACGCGGTTCCTCAGTCCTAGCAGCAGGACAGTTCTAAATGTTCAAGATGCTCAACAGCGTTCTATGGACTATTCGCTATACGCAAAAGGACAGGGCCTAAATACTCTTTCTATCAGAGTCGGCGTAGAGAATCAGACGTGTCGAAGCTACACATATTCAGACTTCACAATAACGTATGGCAAGATGATCATATAAAGAAGAAAGACAATTTTATTAAAGATTAAAATCATGATTACATATGAGGAAAATCCTGTCTACAAAGAGTTTTTCTTTATTTTCATGATTACATCTGAGGGAAACCCCGTCTACAAGGGGCTTCCTCATCATCGTCTGAAGATCGCACCGAGAAGCTGTTCTACCGGGTTCTCGCATTGGTGACGGTCTTCCTCTTCTTCCAAAAAGATGATCAGTGGCAGGAGGATACAAAACTGGGCATATGACCCATCCTCCAACAGAAGAAAAATATGGTAATTCTGCTTTCCTATAGACCGCCGCCACTCTAGCCGGTCTGTCTGCCTCTCGTCACCGGAGGTAACAGGAGAAGACACCGCTTGCAAGCCGTGTGGTCTAAAATGACCCTTCCTTTCTCCTGGAAGAACAGCCATACAAAGTTGCTGATTATCCCGAGCAAAGGAGGCTAAGATATCCTTCCATGATCCATCGTTGCAGTGGATACTTGCTCGAAGATGCCGTCTTTTTTGGCTCCTTACACGCTGGAAGAACATGATCTCCTTCTTCCTCAGGTCAACCTGACGAACTCTGGCGATCATCTCTGCGTGGTCATGGAAATGTGGAGAGAACAGGTTAACCCCCCAGCCTTTTTATAGGCGAAAGAGATCACACCGGTCCCCAATAAATCCGCCATAAAGTCAGCATCGACCGTTTCAAACGCTCCATTCAGAAACGTTTTGAGTTACGAGGGGCCGTTCATGCTTCATTCAAAGCGTTTCAAATTTTGAGGAATTTAAAAGCTTTGAAGGGGGACTTGTAGAAGCATAAAAAATACGCTGGAAAACTCTACGCAGCATATTGATGTAGAGCAGCGTAAACAGAGGCCTTCAGAGCCATCAAGCGTGCAGACAGAGCTTTTTCCGCTAAACACAGCGTGAAGTATAAGCTCAAAGGACCATCCGCGTAAGTGTAGTACGTCTAGGCCACTTCAGCGTAAACAGGATTCTTCATCGCCTCGATGGCGTAAAACTCATCCGCTTTAAAAAAAATAGCGTTAAAGCGTACGAGAAATGCTTCGTCTTCCCCGAAATAAACCTGTCAGACCCTGCAATGAACCTGACCTCTGACTCCTGATAAAAAAGTGCAGCACGGCTACCTAGACGATGGCTGGAAATAATGGCAGACCACTCGGGATGCGCCCCACAGTATGATGGCAGACCACTCGGGATGCGCCCCACAGTATGATGGTAGACCACTCGGCCTCTATGACCACTCGGCTTCTACGCCTATTTCGGCTTCTATGCCTACTTGGCTTCTACGCCATGGTGACAGTCATTTGGCTTCTATGCCAACCTCTTCTATATGAGGGATACCTACCTACGTGGCTTCTACGCCGTGATCTTCGCAGCAGATATACGCATTTTGTCCCCTTAGTTGGACACGCGTCACATGCTCACTCAAAAGGTCATCTATACGCAGGCATTGGTTATCTTAAACCGTCGTATAAAAGGGTGCTGTACTTTCCACTCTTCGGTTTCTACACCGACGGAGTGGTCACTGTCACTAAAACTCTATAAATAGAGACCCCTATCAATGGGGAACAGGGTCGACAAATTGGAGGGTCGACAAATTGGAGGGTCGAAGAAATTAGGGTCGAAAAATTGGTCAAGAAACCAATATCAGATCCAAGGTCAAGAGAGAGAGAGAGAGAGAGAGAGAGAGAAGAATCCGGAGCTCAGGCAAAGAGTAGGGATCGACGACTTTGGCATCGTGCATCCACCCTCTTCTGCAACCTTCGAAGCTGCTTCCTGTCTTCTACGGCACTTCTTCAACATCGTGTGGTCCAAGGGCTAAAGTGATCGACTGCAGATCAGACACCTATAGTAATATTTACCTAGATTAAATAAATTATACTCCTATATCCTCATATATGATCAAATTGTACAAGTTTGTTTGTAAACCAAAGAAGACGGGTCTCGTATAAACCCTATCCTGAATACATCTTCATTCTTTCATTTAATACCACAAACACCAGTCCATACCAAGTACAATATCATAATCCGACATGGAAAAGATCAGAAATTGAGCTCGCATCTCTCCTTCACAAACTACTACCGAACATGATCTACAGACGTCACTAACTGGGATAATTCTACCTCCCGTAAGAATTCTCTTAGTCTTCGGAAGGGGTGCGGTAGCTACTCTATGGGTGGCTACAAAGCTAGCTGCTATAAATAAATGCGATGCTCCAGAATCAAATAAAGCTACAGCTGGTAATGAAGCTACTAAAATAGTACCTGCGATGACTTCTCCTGCAGTAGCTTCCTCCTCAGCAGCCAATGCAAATGCCTGTCCTTGTCCCTGAGCTGGACCTCTCTGCTGCTGTACCTGCTGAAATAGAGCTGCCTGTGGTGCCAATGATGGTCTCTGCTGATATTCTCCTGGAGCTGGTGGTCTGGCTCCTCCAACTCCCGTCTGCGGTGCTCCCACTACTGGATAAGCTAGCCTTGGTGCAGGTAAAGCTAGTCTCGGTGCTCCCTCTCTGTGTTCAGAGCAGTCCCTGGATAGATGCTGGTTGGATCCGCAAACCAGGCATAGTCCCAGCTTGCGTCTGCACTCTCTCTCAATGTGTCCTACCTTGTCGCAATGGTGACAAGTAGGAAGAGATCTGTCCCTATGTGCTGCTCTCTCTGGTATACCCCTCTGGGATCGTTTTGCAGAATCCCCCTGTGATGTCATGGATGGTGCTGATGTGATTGGCCGCTTCAAATTTGACTCCCTTCAGTGACGCGCTCCATGTGTCACGCTGCAGCAAGAACGTCGGTGTACGATGTAGCTACAACAGATCCGATCAATCTCTGAAGCTTGAACTTGAGTCCGTCAAAGAACTTCTCCGCCTTCTCTTCTTCTGTCGGAATCAAGGTTGGGGCAAAGTGACTCAGACGAATGAATTCTGTGTTGTATTCTTCCACTATCATATTGCCTTGGATAAGGCGGTTGAACTTGTCTCTGAGTTTCGACCGTGCAACAGCCGGGATGTACATCTCTTGGAAGAGTCTGGAGAGCTTTTCCCAAGTGACTCGGTCCTGTCCGAGCCTCCTTTCTTCTGATAACCACCAATGATGTACATTTTTAGTCAATTGCATCCTGATCGCAGTTATCCATTTCTCTCTCGGAAGTTCTGCTGCTTCCAGCTAGTGTTGTGTGTTTGTGAGCCATTCGTGAACTTCTGTTGGCCCCTCCTTGCCAGAAAAGGTATGAGACTTGAGCTGACGAAAATCGGTGATAGATCCTGTCGCTGATCGCCTCGCTAGTGGGTTGGCCTGCTCCAATGCGGTTACCAGGCTGGTCCTCAAATACTCTGTCTCATGACGCTGAGCCTCTTGTTGAACCTGCTATTGGGCTTGCATCATGGCATAAATCATCTAAAATATCTGTTGTCCGTCCATGGCTTGCCCTGGTGAAAAAATAGGCATCTGTGGAGTGAACTGTGGTGGAGGCGGGATGTCATCACGCCGGAACCTTGAATTAGGCTGGCCGGCTTGATTGCTCTAAGAAGATTGTCCTCCATCCTGTGGTGTCACTCCATCTCCATAGGTAACCACAGCATCGTGTGGTATATCCAAGGGATTCTCATCTCTGTTTCTTGGATCCATTACTCTGCATCCAAAAGATAAACTATAAGAAGCGCACAGGAATAAAGGCAGGATGCAAGTCAAGAAATTAATTTGAATCCAATATAGATATCAAGAATATTTCAAGCAAGTGGATGAGATCCTAAAAACTTTCCTATTCCTATTGCAGGCTTGCTCGGTCTCTAAGTTGAAATCGAACAATTTAGTCGTAGACCTGCATGGGCCACCATAAAAACTATGTCACGCCCCAGTCCCAAAATACCGAGGGACTAGACACGTGACAATGGCCAGCAGCACACACTGATGGACAAACCCAATTTAATAGATCCATCAGGGCGTACTTAAGCTGTATAATAAGGTCTACTATAAGCCTGTCATAACTAATCTCATCCATACAAGATAAAATATGATCCATAGAAATAAGAATGAAAATCATCAACTAGTCTCAACAAAGTACTTCGGGGAACAACCCGATATAAATCTGATACAATGGTTCAACATACCAAAACATAAATGACTGAATAAAGTAGATAATGAGTATGGAACTCTGATGCTCAGGAAAAGTCTTCAGCTAATACCTCGTCCTCGAGTGTCGGTATAGCTCCTGTATCAACTCCTGCTGCTGCTGCTGCTGCTGCTGTCCCGTAAACCTCAGGATAGATATCGTCTGCTAATCCTGGGGACATAATTCGGATCCAGGTCCTCATGGGACATAGCAAGGTACACAATAATACTAGCCAAAATATATGCAGTACAATAGTAAATGAAATAAACAGGGTAAATATGTAACCATCTATGTGAAATGCAAGTGAGAGCATCACTAGTACTCAGGCTGAGCCACTACAAGCTCTGTGTCGGGGAGCCGGTAGAGTAATAACAAGTAATGTGCCTAGCTCTGCTGGAGAGTCTACGACCTCACAATAGTAGTAGATATATATAAAATAGCCTGTAGCCTGTGTGTCTCTCCCCACCCAATGTAACCACACGTCTCATGTCCATAATGTCTCATGCACATGTCACGCGAGATCATAGCTAATGCAACAAGTCATATAATATCTATGAATATAATGTCTATGTTCATCCTGCATCCTACACAGAATCACCATGAATATCTCAAGAAGATTCTGTCTCATGAGTAGTGTCAAGTGTGCTGGTTTATAGTGTACTTGATAAGACAAGCACAAGAAAATAAAGGGTCACGAATATCCATCTCTAGGCGACGTTACACAACTCCGCGTACGTTGTTGGCACCCGACTATTAATCGGACGCTAACTAAGTCACACGGTCCTAGGTCAAGCATGTACAATAATATAAATAAACAAGAAAATATGTAACAAGAACTGCAATGTTTGGCAATGTACACTTGCCTGGGGTTGGAATACCAACAGCTGTTCCTGTATCAGTGGATCCTGTAGGTACTCCTACAAAAGCTGTAATAAAAATCACCAACATTCTCAGAAAATATCAAATAGCTAGAAATGCCTGTCTTTAAGTCCAATTTGGACACATGGACAAAAATGACAGTTTCTGGTCAAAGCGGGGTCCATATATGGGCCGCTTTGCACCGAAAAATGTGTCAGAACCAAATGTCTCCAAATTCATTAAACTTAGTGTCAACAAGTCAGGAACGATGATACGAACCCAACGGAACTTCCAGAACTGGATTCCGACGAGCCGATCACAAAATTGCCCGTCAAGTGGAGCCGTGGGGCCCACGATACGCGATTTTGTCAACGTTCTCAGAATTAAACCAAACTTGGGTCACAGGACCAGCGTATTGCTACGAGTTCGATGGCACAAGTTTTGTCTCGATATGACGTGTGTACACAAAGTTATGACGTATTCCAGAACAGACGGATACGGGACGTCGGCGGATACGCGTTGATTCTGGTGTGCACGCACATCCAAATCAACTTCTCGAAATCCCGCACGTCCGTATCAACGGCGCGCATATTTTGGTGAAGACCGTGCGTGACCAAGTCATCCCGTTTAGCGGAGCATACTCAGTTTTGGGGGAAAATAGGCTTTGTTTTTCCTGTTTTTGGATCGCGGTTCGCTATCGCCACAGGACACGATGCACCGAGCGGATTACACATACATCGAGAGGGTTACACAGCTTACGTATCACAACTGACAGAACGGAAAATGGAACAACGAGGAGAGAGAATGGGTTACCTGAACAGGGCTCCATAGAACAAGGATTTTTCGTGTCCGGGTCACTGTGCTGTGTCCTGAGTCAGCCGTGTCCGGGTTCTGGAATGCTGCTGTGTCCGGGTCAGCCATGTCCGAGGTTAGGGCAGTGGGTCATCGATGTCCTGGGTAGCAGAGGGCGGTGTGAGTTCAGGGTGGCGAGGTCGGGCTGGGGCTGCGGGCGGCGCTCGGGTGCTGCGGGCTCGTTGATGGGCGGAGATGGACTCGCGCTCCGGTGGGCTTGGGTGTCGGGGGAGAACAGAAGGGGGTGATGGTGGTGGTGCTGGGCTGGGCGGAGGGAAGGTGGAAGTCGGGGAGGTCGACGGCGAGGGGGTTGCACAGGCGGGTCGAGCGGGGCTGGACGGAGGAGAGGGAGTCGAGGAGGTCGACGGAGAGGGGAGAGAGATAGGGTTCAGAGCTAAGGCGGAGGATGACCGGAGCGGCACCGCGGGTTCTGAACGAGGAGAGGGCTAGGGTTTTGGCCGGCGTAGCGGGGGTTTCGAGGGATTTATAGGGGCCAAAATAGTATTTCCAGTTTAGATTAGGATTAGGGTTTCGGTTAGGGTTTCGGGTCTGGGTTGGGTTCGCTTTGGATCCGACCCGATCCGTTAAGGGTTGGGTTGGTTCGGTTTGGTTTGACAGCAGTTCGGTTCGGTTTATTTCCAAATAAACTGGGTTCAGTCAGGGTTTATGTAAACTCCCTCGACCAAATTTTCATATTTAATAACAAACTAGGATTATTTTACCAAATTAGGATTTATCCCAGATTTATTTTAATTTATTTTGCTTACATATCCTATTGATTTGTGCACCTGTCCATCACCTAATTATTTGGAGCTTTACCTTGACTGTTATCCCCGAACAAAGTTCACATACCTCTCATAGACATTCTAGCCTATTTTTCTGAAACTTGTGCAACTCCCAGATACTCTGTTTTGTTCCTCGTTTTAGACGCAAAAATATCGTTACAAACGTACGTATTTAAATTTCCAGATCTGTACCCACCTCTGTACCAATAGGGATTTGAGGCCCAACATGCACCTGTTTTGCCCAAACAAAAATACGTTAATATTCTACTCTGAATATACTACATTTAGTATATTGACACCGAATTAAAATTATGGCTCTACCTGTCTCTAAATAATTAGTGAACACCGTGCGCAGTATTTATTAATTAATAAATACGATGGCCCGTATCATCCAAGAAAATCAGGCCCAGCCCCTGCCCAGGCTCACTCCCACCCCCTCAGGACCCTCACACAGCAATTTCCCTCATTTCTGTATATTTTAGCATTTTCAGGAATCGGGTGTTTTTCCAGACAATTTCGTAATTGTGCAATTTTCTAAAATAGGACCTTTATGCAATTTATGAAATTACAGGGACTTTTCTGCAAATTTGCAGTACGAGGTGTCAGCCTCCTATTGGCCGGTGAACCTGCACCGTCCATTTGGAAGAGGGACCCACCTGAAAATATCCGCAAATATCCTGAATGTAAAATTACCTATTTACCCCTAATTAATTTTCTATAAAAGAAATAAAAAGAAAACCCTAACCCTAGCCGTCGGCTACCCCCCCCCGCCGGAGCAGCTCCGCCTTCCCATGGCCGGAGCGGCCCCGACCTCGCCGGCACAGCGGCGAGCCGACCCCCGCCGGAGCAGCAGCTCCTCTCTCCTCCTCCTCACCGTGGTCCTCCCCCCCTTTCCCTGACCTAGCCGCCTCGAGCCGACCCCGTCGGAGAGCTCCGCCCGCCACCCTCGACCTCCTCCTCCTCCTCCTCCTCCTCCTCCTCCTCCTCCTCCTCATCTACTCCGCCCTAGCCGCCCTCTCCCAGCCCCCGCAGCCCTTCGTCCTCGACGAAATCCCCCCCCCCCGAGCCACCTTTCCCCTCTCGATTGAACCCCCCCTCGCCGGCCTCGACAGCAGCCACTCTCCACTCCTCCCCCACTCTCCTCCCTGCTCGACTCGGCATCGCCGGAGTCGAGCAAGCAGCCACCCCCGACCCGGCGCTCTCCTCCCCCCCTTACCTGACCCCCGCCGGCCTCGACTCCCCTACCCCCTCCCTGACTTCATCTCCTCCGTCCTTTTTCCCTCCCCGACCTCGTCGGAGCCCGACTTCCCCCATAGCACAGTCGCCACCACCACCATCACCTCTTCTCCTTCCCTGTTTCCTCCTCCACTTCCCCCCCCAACCTCATGACCACCATCATCATCATCACCACCGTGAACATCCCCCCTGGCCGAGACCACTCCTCCTCCTCCTCCTCAGCCTCGACGACTCTCAGCAGCACCCGAAGCACCGTGCCCTGCCCGGACGCCCCGCTGACCGACGAGCTCCGCCTGAGCACCTTCGGCGAAGACATAGCGAGTCTCCACTGGACTCAGACCGGACACATCGGCCGGACACAGCAACCGGACACGGCAGATTCAAATCAGGACATAGCTCCGTGACCCGGACACGAGAAAATTCATTCTACGGAGCCCTGTTCAGGTAACCCGTTCTCTCTCCTCGTTGTTCCATTTTTTATTCTGTCAGTTGTGACACGTAGGCTATGTAACCCTCTCGATGTCCGTGCAACCCGCTCAGTGTATCGCGTCCTGTGGCGATCGCGAACCGCGATCCAAATACAGGAAAAATAATACCCTATTTTACCCCGAAACTGAGTACGCCCCGCCAAACGGGATGACTTGGTCGCACGCAATCATTACCGAAATATGCGCAACGTTGATACGGACGTGCAAGATTTTACAGAAGTTGATTTGGATGTGCATGCACACCGGAATCAACGCGTATCCGCCGACAACGTCCCGTATCCGCCTGTTCTGGAATACGCTATAACTTTGTGTACACACGTCGGATCGAAATGAAACTTGCATCATCGGACTCGTAGCAATACGCTGGTCCTGTGACCCAAGTTTGGTTCGATTCTGAGAATGTTGACAAAATTCCGTATCATGGGCCCCACAGGCTCCACTTGACGGGCGATTTTGTGATCGGCACATCGGAATCCAGATCTGGATATTCCGTTGGATTCGTATCGACGTTTTGGACTTGTTGACACTAAGTTTGGCAAATTTGGAGACCTTTGACCCTGACATATTTTTTGGTGCAAAACGGCCCACATGTGGACCCCGCTTTGACCGAAAACTGTCATTTTTGTCCTTGTGTCCAAATTGGACTTAAGGACTGGCGTTTCTAGCTATTTGATATTTTTTGAGACTATTGGTGATATTTATTTCAGCATCCGAAGACATTTATTCTGAGGCCATAGTTTCTGACTTTTGGCATTTGACATATGGACGTTATATTTTGCAGCTCTCTTACCAGACAAGTATACCTTGCCTTGTTATACTGTTTAAATCCCGTTATTTTAGTTACATGTTTATTTATTTGAATATTATATAAATGTGCGCGTCCGAGAAAACTCGGGTGCAGTCAACGAAGGCGTTGACGTTAGGACTTGTGTCTGACCTAGTGTCTAGTCGACCCACCTAAAGTTGTGGAGTTATTGGTATGACTCCCCAGGCCTTGACACGTATCATTACACATCACAGAGTGAGTTCATGTAGGGACGCGTGTCTCATACGCGACTGTCACTACCACATTCCGAAAACAGGGGTATTTTCGACTTTTTACAATATTTAATATTATTGTAGTTACCATTAAATAATTGCATGATAATATTTTAATTTAAATAATTATGTGTGATGAGTAATTAAATATAGTATTAGATGCAGTGCTCATTTATTTTTAGCTAGCAGACTGACCTAGAAGCCAGTATACGAACACCTGTCAGGAATTTTGGAATTTTGTATTTAATTATTTATTTAGAATTTAATTATTGGAGATTTTATTTAATTACTGTATTTTATTTAATTATTGCGCATTGCCTTTGCTTCAATGTTTGGAGCGCTATCATGACTTTTGTCTTCCAACAAATTTCACCATCTTGCCCTAGACATGCCCGCCTTGCATTCTGCTATTTTTTTTTTTTGCAACTCATAATTTTGCTCCCTGTGCATTATTTCTGGCCGCACAAAAATCGTCGCGGACGTTATTTAATAAATTCTTATTTTTGTATCGTTGTGCGTTCCAATCGAAATTGGAGACAATCTTGACCTATTTTTCGTTCGGCCCAAATTAGGATAATATTCTGTTCTGAGTCTTCTTCATTATTGGTATTGATGACCTGACCTGATTTTGAACCCATGTACTCCTAATTAATTGTTGAACACAACTTGTATTTATTTCTATTTAATTTGAGGATACCATTTTATCTGATTCTGAAATTCCAATTTAATTCCAGTGCCCTGCTATTTTAGCCCACACCAAACTTACAGCGCCCCCTGACCCTACAAAACACCGGACTCCGAATCGCCCGCCAAATTTTCGTCATTTTATGTGTTGTGCAATTTCCCAAATTTAAGGGGCTAAGTTGTAATTATTCAATTGTAGGTGTCATCACCCCATTGTCCAAGACCTAATGGAAAGATTATTTACTTGTGGACCAAATTATATTTTTCCCCACATGAATTATTTTTTTCCATGTCCAATCTGGACCACTCATTCAATGAGTGCATCCTCACCCTCCATCAAAATCCCCTCATCCTATTTAATGTCTTGTACCCTCAAACCCTAATCCCTAGACAACCTAGGTTTTCCCCCACCTCACAAGCCTCCATCCTCAACTCCAAACCGTAGGAGTTTTCCTTTCTTCTTCTCCTTTCTTCTTCTCCTTCTCTTTCCTTTCTTCTTCTTCTTCTTCTTCTTCTTCTTCTTTTATTTGTTTTTTTGAATTCAAATTCAAACTATAAGGGGGGGGAACTGGGAACCCTGTTCACCCATACTGTTCCTCCGGCGGCCTCTGTGTACTCCGGTGGCCGAACCCGAGCACTCCCTCCGCCTTGCTGCGACTGCTCCGGCCGCTCCTCCCTCACGATCTCCCGCTGGCCTGCTCGCAGTCCGGCCTCCCCCCATCAGCCGAGCTCCCCCTTTGCGTTCTCCCTCCGGCGCTGCACTGAACTCCGGTCAGCCAAGACTCCGACAACCCCTCTGAACTCTAGCTGCTCCTCCGCCTCTCCCTCAACGCCAACCCCCGGCCGGCCCACTGCTCGGCTGCTCCTTCCCCATTCTCCCACCACTCCTACCTCCATCTCCTCCCTGCGGTGTATCCCGGCGACTGTGCTCCTCCCTGCTGCGTTTCTACCACCACCACCTCCGGCAACTCCCTTCACCACCACCTC
The DNA here is from genome assembly GCA_036927795.1 of Iris macrosiphon. Taxonomy (NCBI): domain Eukaryota; kingdom Viridiplantae; phylum Streptophyta; class Magnoliopsida; order Asparagales; family Iridaceae; genus Iris; species Iris macrosiphon. Next base: position 123,413,130 of record JAYESA010000017.1, on the reverse strand, counting down.
CAGCACTTAACACCACCACCACCAACAGAGACCGGCCGGCCAGCCACCCCGACATCGCTGTAAGGTTTCTTTCTTCTTCTCCCTCCTTCTTTATATATATATATATATATATATATATATATATATGTATATATTAATGTATATATATAACTAATGTATAGGTATTTGTATATATATTAATTAATGTGTATAATATATAAATACAATGGTAATGTGAATGTATATTATCTATTTAATTTATGTTAATACGTGTGTAATGTATAGTATTTATAATTAATCTAATGAATAGGGTATATAGTAATATAATGAATGGTGCATATTAATTAATGTATATGTAAATTTCAGGATATGTAGGTGATTATTTATTGGTATTTTCGTATTTTGTATATATATACTTAGTATATTTTCAATTATGTATAATGAGTATAAGTGTATATATTAATATATATATATTTTGTACATACGTTTAATATACTTTCAATATATATATGATTGGTATATATAAATTCGTGTTCCTCTATGTGTATTAAATATGTATTATTTTGGTAATATATATATACCTATATATAAATGTATGTTTTTGGGGTACAAATATACATATATTTATTTGGTATAATTTCATATAGTATATACGTATTAAATATATTTTTGGAATATGTATAAACATATTTTTGGCATGTACTAGGTGTATGTTTTAATTCTAAATTAGTATATGTTAATTGGTATGTGTTTAATAAAAACATAATTTGACATATATAAATAAATGTAGCATAATATATATATTTTGGGTATATATATACATACAGGATATATACGTATTTTAGTATATAAAATATAATAGTATACGTACTATTTTGGTATAAATATATATATATATATCTTTATTGTTCAAGTGACATATATATATATGTGTATATATATTTCTGTATAAACCCTTAGCACATTTTTATAATATATACATGTATATTTTGTATATGTATTTAAATTGAGATATGTTTGTATGTACATACAGGTATTAGTTTTATTTAAAGTGTATATATTTATACTTATATCTATTATTGTAATTAAGGGATATTAATATATATAGTTGGCCTATCTAGTAGATGACCCTTATCGTACCTAGCGTAGCCCTAAGGCCAGTGTATTTCTATTGTGTGTAAGTATAGCCCCTGATACAAGTGTTATTGTGATATGTTTTTAGGACTGTTGGTTTACCCAGGGGATACTCTGGAACAGGACATTCATAATTACCAGCTAAGGACCAAAGGCAAGTACATTCTCTGATAATTTCCAATTTCTTGATAATTTCTATAAATTCAATAATTCCTGAAATGTTACAACTGAATCTTTGATACTGTGCTACACAGACTAGTATAGCTTGGATCTGTAGTCATGAGATATTACCTTGATTATGGTATTGACATTGTACACGACATGTATATTAGACATCGTACATGATAGACTTGACTTGCTCGTGTATCGTGACGTGTCATGGTTGGATCCACAGTACTAGTTGGGGCGGGGAAGTAGTTAGTAAGAAATGTGATCATAACCTCTTATTGTAGTATAGAACAATGTAAGGATTAATCATGCTCTTCACCCATGATTAGCCAGGCCCTGTAGCTATCGTACATGTTCCCAAGCCGATCACATTTTGAAACTACTATTTCAAACACTTAGAATAGATTACAGTTTCCCTATTTAAATCATATACTACATCACCCGTATATGATACTGTTCCTTGTTCTTTTCACTTTCATACATGCACTGACTGTATCATATTGCCTATTGCTGTCTCTTTACATTGCCTGTCTCTCTTTAATTGCCATTGCATTTATTTCACTGTCTTCTCAGTAGCTAGCATGACATGTTTATTGTATTATAGACCTTATCAATTTAATGGAACTGTTATTTGAGATTGTGTTTTGCTCCTTCCTGACTGGAAACATTTTTCCAGACTATGCCTTAGAGGACCGCTGTCCGACACTGTATGGACCATATGGTGAGTAGCTGCAGACTTGGTAGTCTAGTTGTGATTCCGGGAGGACTAGCCAGAAATTACTATTTTTCATTAGTTCTTTTAGCAGACTTTTGGTACCGGATTTGTCTCCGGCATTTTTATTGAGACTTGGATATTGTTGAGTTAGATTACATTCTGGAATTGTGTTGTATTTAATTTTAATTTCTGTTTCGAAATCTTATCGTACTGTAATCCTGTGATTGAGTATTTGTTCATCTTATTTGTGTCATCCGTACCTCCTTATGGAGATTGGATGCTTGCGTGACATTAGCTAGATAGTATCAAGACCTTGACAGCGTTCTACCCCCGATGCTGCGGCGTAGGCTGGACGTACCCACGCACTCGTGCCCCTAAACCGGGTGCGGGTCGTGACACGTTTTTAGTGGTGGCCCATGCAGGTCAGACTTCGCGATTTGTGCGATGTCGTAGTAGTGTGGCATCTTTGTTACACTATTGCGTACCTGCGATAGGATCTAGGACATAGGATACTAGGACGAGAGCGAATACTCAATCACAATTCCTTGAGAGATTCCTGGGATGACCCCTGAGAATCTTGTTATAACCTCCAATTTAAAATCATTCCCTTGTTCCATCCATTCTCACTTATCGATATTGAATTTGATTATTGTTGATTAGTTATTAAGTTAGGATTTTGGTTCATAGTAGGGTTTGATTTCATATCAAGATGAAATTTGCAGACTAATTTATGGTATTACTTGATGACACACGTCGATGAGGACAGTGAAAATGATTAACATTAGAGCTATTGGACTACAAAAGGTGGATTTAAAAATTTTTAATTGAAGATTGAAAATGAATTTCAAATTTTTGAATTTTGAGAAGTTGAAATATGGTTATTAAAATTTATTTTGAGGAATTCAGATTCGATTCAATGAACATAGACAAAACTGTAAGGATTTTTGGAAGTGATAAGATTTTCATTTCAGTATTTAAATAATTGACCTTGAGGAAGTATATGCATTTTAAAAGTTTATTCGAGGAGTTATTTTGAGGAATTTTTATTTGAGGATAAAATCTTATAAGAGATATATTAGTATATAATAGATGAGGTGCATGTGTAAGGATCTGTTGGCTTGAGCATTATTGAGATCTCACTGCCAACTGACTTGGGTGTTCATTCCAGGATTGTATTGGAGAGAGCAGTACTTAGTATGGTGTGTTGCATTTGATATGCACTTGAGTAACAATGATAACTAGTATCAGCAATTGCAGTAGGTAAGGAAGCTAGCAGTGAGTATGTTTCAAGTAGAACTGTAGTACTTCGAAGGATAGAGGTATCAGACCATGGATGTATCTTTGACCTGTGCAATCACAACTAGGATTTATTTCCAATCTTTTATCTTGAATGTTGCTTCTTTAGAACTGTACTGTCCTCCCTTGATGATATCGCATTTTTGCCTAAATTGATTCTTTGGGATCTGTCTTCAGGATGTCGCCGCAGACACGGTCTATGAGAGCGGGAACATCAGCTTTAGAGGGGTCTGCCACCTCTCCACCTGAGGGACAGACAGCAGTAGTTCCTCCTACATCTCCGATGCACGTAGGAGTATCTGCACTTTTCGGGGATCCTCCTCCCCCACCTGCTCAGAGGATTGCCGCAGATGTGACGGACAACCTTCCTCCTCCACCGACTCCGATTCCCGGAGGTTTGCCTATTGACGGAACGCAGATGTTTACCTTGATCCAAGGCATGGTAGATGCCCAGAGAGTGACGGCAGATGCTCAGCGAGTTCAAGCTGAGGCTCAGAGGGTGCAAGCAGAAGCGCACCAGGCACAAACCGAGCTGATGAAAGAAAACATGGAGAATGCTCATCAAGTGACTCTCCAAGCTTTGGAGAGAGTAGCACAGTACCAGCAGTTTCCTGGCCAGCAGCAGAGATCAGGCACTATAGTGGATTTCAAAAGGATGAAGCCTCGAGAGTTTAAAGGCACCGAAGGGATACTCTACGCTGACGACTGGCTAGAGGATATAGAGAGGAGCCTGCGATTGACCCAGATTCCGGAGAACTTGCAGATAGAAGCCGCTGGCAGTCAGATGTTCGATATCGCACTCACGTGGTATCGCACGGAGCCGAGAATTACTGCGCAAGGACTTACTTGGGAGACCTTCAAGGAACTCTTCAAGGAGAAGTTCTTTCCCGACGTGGCATTGGGAACCTTGGAAAGTCAGTTTCATGACTTAGTTCAAGGAAACATGTCGGTCGACGAGTACGCTGCAGAATTCTGTAGATTGAGCCGTTTTGCATCGTCTATGATTCGGGACCCAGGAGATCGAGCCCGAAAATTTAGAAAGGGGCTGACAAGAGAGATTAGGTCGCGCACTTCTGGTCCTCGTACCGCTACCTATGAGGCTATCTTGATGGATGCCCAGATTGCAGAAGAGGATCTGGATCTCAGGCCTAAGAGGAGTCACAATACTTTTGGAGATACGAATGGTAGCACAGGACCAGCCAAGCATCCCCGTATTCAGCACCAACAGCAGTACCAAGTACCGCTTCATCTTCAGCAACAACCATGGACAATTCAGCATCCACCGCAGTACCTAGCACCAGTTCCTATCCAGCAACATCCATGGGCGTATCAGTATCAACAGCAGTACCGGGCACCAGTCCGTGTTCAGCAGAATCAGCAACAGCCTCCGAGAGAGACACAGCAGACTTGTCATTTCTGTAAGAAGCCAGGTCACCTTTGGGAGAGCTGTAGAACGAGGCTAGGACTTTGTTTGCACTACGGCGCTGCGGGACATCGAGTAAGGGATTGTCTTCTAGCCCCTTATCTTCCCGGCCAGCGCGCAGCTTCAGATTATAGAGATCCAGTTAGGCTACCTGTGGAACCGTATATTGTTCAGCACCCGCGAAGGGAACCACCCCAGCAGGGCGGGGCATTTGCGATGACGGTCGAGGAGACCGATACTGCAGGTAATGTGTTTGTAGGTTCTGTTCTTTCCTTCCTTCTATTCCTATCTACTTGATTGATTGGTTGATTCCTTAATACAAGTTGTATGCATGATTTTCTTGTTATAGTGTAGTTAGTAGTACCCCTGATATAGAGACTGCAATACCATGACAAGACACCATGACCATACATATCCCTTAGGTTGCATGTTGTATGATTGTAGGAAGATTTTTTTGACCAGGATTATCGAGGTTTGACCATGACGAAGATTCATAAAGGAGTCATGACTTGACAGGAGAGACAAGATGATTAACAAGATGATTAAAAATTCGAGGATAAGCATCGATTTAAATAAAGGGCCAAGAATTTAACATGGCAGAATTTATGATCTATGAATTCCAGGAAGATTATGACATGATTAAACGGGTTATAAAATTTGGAAATTTGGTGGATTATCAATATATTTATTTGATTGCAAGTTATGAAATTTTTAAAATTTTATATTGATGTTGCAATTTGAGAATCTTTAAGTATCGCATTGGTGGGTATTTTGAGGAAGAGGAAATCGAGAAATAAAATTTTGATGAATAAATGTTTAAATTCAAACTTGTGGAACAAGATTACATTTTTATATCTGTTCATTGATAAAAAATCAAATTTGAGGAGTAGATATTAAATTTCGAGTATTGAATCGTTAACTAAAAACTTTCAGGAAATTTTTGATAAAAATGGACTTTGATGTTATTTCGAGGATTTTCAGGGATGCAATAATTTTATAATTTTTGAAAAATCGTGAAAGGACATTGTAGATTATAACCTAATTTCATGGATGATGAATTTAAACCTTGAGGAAAAATAATAATGTGTATGATTAAACGCTCCTTGAGGATTTTAAATTTCGAAGACAAAATTCTTTTAAGGTGGGTAGACTTGTCACTACCACATTCCGAAAATAGGAGTATTTTCGACTTTTTACAATATTTAATATTATTGTAGTTACCATTAAATAATTGCATGATAATATTTTTAATTTAAATAATTATGTGTGATGAGTAATTAAATATAGTATTAGATGCAGTGCTCATTTATTTTTAGCTAGCAGACTGACCTAGAAGCCAGTATACGAACACCTGTCAGGAATTTTGGAATTTTGTATTTAATTATTTATTTAAAATTTAATTATTGGAGATTTTATTTAATTACTGTATTTTATTTAATTATTGTGCATTGCCTTTGCTTCAATGTTTGGAGCGCTATCCTGACTTTTGTCTTCCAACAAATTTCACCATCTTGCCCTAGACATGCCCGCCTTCCATTCTGCTATTTTTTTTTTTGCAACTCATAATTTTGCTCCCTGTGCATTATTTCTGGCCGCACAAAAATCGTCGCGGACGTTATTTAATAAATTCCTATTTTTGTATCGTTGTGCGTTCCAATCGAAATTGGAGACAATCTTGACCTATTTTTCATGCGGCCCAAATTAGGGTAATATTCTGTTCTGAGTCTTCTTCATTATTGGTATTGATGACCTGACCTGATTTTGATCCCATGTACTCCTAATTAATTGTTGAACACAACTTGCATTTATTTCTATTTAATTTGAGGATACCATTTTATCTGATTCTGAAATTCCAATTTAATTCCAGTGCCCTGCTATTTTAGCCCACACCAAACTTACAGCGCCCCCTGACCCTACAAAACACCGGACCCCGAATCGCCCGCCAAATTTTTGTCATTTTATGTATTGTGCAATTTTTCGAATTTAAGGGGCTAAGTTGCAATTATTCAATTGTAGGTGTCATCACCCCATTGTCCAAGACCTAATGGAAAGATTATTTACTTGTGGACCAAATTGCATTTTTCCCCACATGAATTATTTTTTTCCATGTCCAATCTGGACCACTCATTCAATGAGTGCATCCTCACCCTCCATCAAAATTCCCTCATCCTATTTAATGTCTTGTACCCTCAAACCCTAATCCCTAGACAACCTAGGTTTTCCCCCACCTCACAAGCCTCCATCCTCAACTCCAAACCGTAGGAGTTTTCCTTTCTTCTTCTCCTTCTCTTTCCTTTCTTCTTCTTCTTCTTCTTCTTCTTCTTCTTCTTCTTCTTTTATTTGTTTTTTTGAATTCAAATTCAAACTATAAGGGGGGGGGGGGGAACTGGGAACCCTGTTCACCCATACTGTTCCTCCGGCGGCCTCTGTGTACTCCGGTGGCCGAACCCGAGCACTCCCTCCGCCTTGCTGCGACTGCTCCGGCCGCTCCTCCCTCACGATCTCCCGCTGGCCTGCTCGCAGTCCGGCCTCCCCCCATCAGCCGAGCTCCCCCTCTGCGTTCTCCCTCCGGCGCTGCACTGAACTCCGGTCAGCCAAGACTCCGACAACCCCTCTGAACTTCGGCTGCTCCTCCGCCTCTCCCTCAACGCCAACCCCCGGTCGGCCCACTACTCGGCTGCTCCTTCCCCATTCTCCCACCACTCCTACCTCCATCTCCTCCCTGCGGTGTATCCCGGCGGCTGTGCTCCTCCCTGCTGCGTTTCCACCACCACCACCTCCGGCAACTCCCTTCACCACCACCTCCAGCACTTAACACCACCACCACCAACAGAGACCGGCCGGCCAGCCACCCCGACATCGCTGTAAGGTTTCTTTCTTCTTCTCCCTCCTTCTTTATATATATATATATATATATATATGTATATATTAATGTATATATATAACTAATGTATAGGTATTTATATATATATTAATTAATGTGTATAATATATAAATACAATGGTAATGTGTAGTTTAATAATGTGAATGTATATTATCTATTTAATTTATGTTAATACATGTGTAATGTATAGTATTTATAATTAATCTAATGAATAGGGTATATAGTAATATAATGAATGGTGCATATTAATTAATGTATATGTAAATTTCAGGATATGTAGGTGATTATTTATTGGTATTTTCGTATTTTGTATATATATACTTAGTATATTTTCAATTATGTATAATGAGTATAAGTGTATATATTAATATATATATATTTTGTACATACGTTTAATATACTTTCAATATATATATGATTGGTATATATAAATACGTGTTCCGCTATGTGTATTAAATATGTATTATTTTGGTAATATATATATACCTATATATAAATGTATGTTTTTGGGGTACAAATATACATATATTTATTTGGTATAATTTCATATAGTATATACGTATTAAATATATTTTTAGAATATGTATAAACATATTTTTGGCATGTACTAGGTGTATGTTTTAATTCTAAATTAGTATATGTTAATTGGTATGTGTTTAATAAAAACATAATTTGACATATATAAATAAATGTAGCATAATATATATATTTTGGGTATATATATACATACAGGATATATACGTATTTTAGTATATAAAATATAATAGTATACGTACTATTTTGGTATAAATATATATATATATATCTTTATTGTTCAAGTGACATATATATATATGTGTATATATATTTCTGTATAAACCCTTAGCACATTTTTATAATATATACATGTATATTTTGTATATGTATTTAAATTGAGATATGTTTGTATGTACATACAGGTATTAGTTTTATTTAAAGTGTATATATTTATACTTATATCTATTATTGTAATTAAGGGATATTAATATATATAGTTGGCCTATCTAGTAGATGACCCTTATCGTACCTAGCGTAGCCCTAAGGCCAGTGTATTTCTATTGTGTGTAAGTATAGCCCCTGATACAAGTGTTATTGTGATATATTTTTAGGACTGTTGGTTTACCCAGGGGATACTCTGGAACAGGACATTCATAATTACCAGCTAAGGACCAAAGGCAAGTACATTCTCTGATAATTTCCAATTTCTTGATAATTTCTATAAATTCAATAATTCCTGAAATGTTACAACTGAATCTTTGACACTGTGCTACACGGACTAGTATAGCTTGGATCTGCAGTCATGAGATGTTACCTTGATTATCGTATTGACATTGTACACGACATGTATATTAGACATCGTACATGATAGACTTGACTTGCTCGTGTATCGTGACGTGTCATGGTTGGATCCACAGTACTAGTTGGGGCGGGGAAGTAGTTAGTAAGAAATGTGATCATAACCTCTTATTGTAGTATAGAACAATGTAAGTGTTAATCATGCTCTTCACCCATGATTAGCCAGGCCCTGTAGCTATCGTACATGTTCCCAAGCCGATCACATTTTGAAACTACTATTTCAAACACTTAGAATAGATTACAGTTTCCCTATTTAAATCATATACTACATCACCCGTATATGATACTGTTCCTTGTTCTTTTCACTTTCATACATGCACTGACTGTATCATATTGCCTATTGCTGTCTCTTTACATTGCCTGTCTCTCTTTAATTGCCATTGCATTTATTTCACTGTCTTCTCAGTAGCTAGCATGACATGTTTATTGTATTATAGACCTTATCAATTTAATGGAACTGTTATTTGAGATTGTATTTTGCTCCTTCCTGACTGGAAACATTTTTCCAGACTATGCCTTAGAGGACCGCTGTCCGACTCTGTATGGACCATATGGTGAGTAGCTGCAGACTTGGTAGTCTAGTTGTGATTCCGGGAGGACTAGCCGGAAATTACTATTTTTTATTAGTTCTTTTAGCAGACTTTTGGTACCGGATTTATCTCCGGCATTTTTATTGAGACTTGGATATTGTTGAGTTAGATTACATTCTGGAATTGTGTTATATTTAATTTTAATTTCTGTTTCGAAATCTTATCGTGCTGTAATCCTGTGATTGAGTATTTGTTCATCTTATTTGTGTCATCCGTGCCTCCTTATGGAGATTGGATGCTTGCGTGACATTAGCTAGATAGTATCAAGACCTTGACAGCGTTCTACCGCCGATGCTGCGGCGTAGGCTGGACGTACCCACGCACTCGTGCCCCTAAACCGGGTGCGGGTCATGACAGCGACTGGCCATCAGTATGAGCAACACGTGTAACGGTATGTAGCTTAGTTATTTATTTTATTGAGACTTGCATCATAGTAGGAGGTGTCCACGTCGTTTTCACGACTTGTACATCTATACTGGGCGGGAAAGATACTAGTAGACGTATGGGACACCCCCTCCTTGTATGTTATACCTTCGTTCTATGCTCCTCGGAGATGGATGATTGCAGAGTGCCCATGTGTCTGGGGGCATATGACACATATACTAGCCAGTCATGACGATTGGTGAATTATGTCAGCATATGTCAAGCCTACACATTCCCATGCGTACTACCAGGTCTTTAAATTGCATTCACTTAGATGGTTAGCACACCCCATTTATTTATTCAGTATTTACATTATGGCATGCTTCTATGTATCTTGTTATGTCCTTCTGAGGACCTGGTCCCTTTCCAGGTGTAGATGTTTATGAGTATTCGCGGAAGCGCAGATCCGGACATGTTTCGTATATTCCGAGGAAGTCTTCTCTTCGAGCCTCGTGATGGTCAGATGTTGTTCTTATATGGTATGTATCTGGTTCCTTTTTATACTCTATTTCGGCAGTAGATTTGTTTTCCTCCGACTATCATTCTTTAGATACTTATTATTGAAATCTAGTTACATGGTTATTGGTTATTCATATTTGATTTCTGTGGATGAGATTTAGATTATACCCTGTGACTTGTGATAATTTTACCACTTGTGAATTATTGTTCATTATACAACATACGCATGTATTATGGTTTCCATATATTGAAGATGCCATATATACAGGCGGCTGGCATGCTTACGTGTCCTAGTCCTACGCATTTTGGGACTGGGGAGTGACAGTTTAATTCGGTTTAAATACAACTTAGTTTCTAGGGCTTTAAAAATGTTTTCGGGGTCCAATAAATTCCCGAAAAATTATTCTATGTCCAGTTTTTTATTTTACACTAAAAAATATTATTTTTATAATATTTTAATATTAATTAACCTCATTAAAAAATCATTTAGTTATAAAATACCTTAGTTTTAATTTCAAAAAAATACAGAAAAATTGTGTAAAATTGTTTTTAAAATCCCTGAAAATTCAGAGGGTTTACAAGACCGAATTCTGCTACACAAGTGGTTCAGCGACAGAAGCATCGAAGACCTGAATGGTAATTTCTGCGATGTTAGCTCGGCGGATGCTACACTCTGGATGCGAGGGGTACTTAGCGTCAGTTTGGGACACACAACAAAATTGTGCAAACGTTGAGTCTTCTTCCGTTGTGGCAGAATTTTCTGATGTATTTTCGAATGAACTACCTAGCATGCCATCCAACCGAGAAATCAAGTTCACCATCGATACCTTCCCAAATACCCAACCGATTTTCATGGCTCCATACCGAATGGCCCCTGCTGAACTAAAGGAGTTAAAGTGCCAACTACAAGAACTGCTTGACCGTGGGTATATTCGTCCCAGCGTGTATCCTTGGGATGCGCCTGTAATTTTTGTAAAGAAGAAAGATGGGACGTTACGACTCTACATAGACTTTCGGGAGCTAAATAAGGTCACTATCTGAAACAAGTATCCCCTGTCCAGGATCGACGACCTCTTTGATCAGCTACAAGGGGCGTCGGTATTTTTGAAGATAGACCTTCGCTTTGGCTACCACCAATTAAAGATCAAGCCATAGGACATGCCGAAGTAAGCATTTCGCACCTGCTATGGCCACTATGAGTTTTCTGTCATGCCGTTCGGACTAATGAATGCTCCTGCCGCATTCATGGACTTGATAAACCATGTGTTTTGACCGTTCTTTGATAAGTTTGTGGTGGTATTCATAGACGATATCTTAGTGTACTCAAAGAATAAGGATGAACACACAGGACACCTGCGGATGGTGCTTCAAACTCTTCGAGATAATAAGTTCGCAAAAATAAGTGCGAATTCTAGTTGGACAATATATCTTTCCTTGGGCACATCATTTCTGTGGAGGGCATCTCAGTTGACCCAAAGAAAGTTGAAGCCATCGTGGAGTGGAAGAGATCTAAGTCGGCCAATGACATTCGAAGCTTCCATGTTCTAACAGGCTACAACAAGAGATTCATAAAAGATTTTTCATGGATCGTTTTGCCTCTGACTCATCTCACTCGGAAAGGAGTAACGTTCGCGTGGTCGGACGACTATGAAGCTTCATTTGTGGAATTAAAGTAATGACTCATCTCAGTACCGTTTCTTACTCTCCTGGACGGGCCCGATGATTTTAAGATTTATAGCGACGCTTCAGGAAAGGGTTTGGGATGTGTCCTTATGCAGAGGGACAATGTGATAGCCTTTGCATTGAGGCAGTTAAAGCCTCACGAAAGGAACTATCCAATGCACGATCTGGAACTAGCAGCGATAGTGTTCGCGTTGAAGTTATGGTGGCATTACCTCTTATGGCATACCGTGTAAAATTTTTACGGATCACAAAAGCCTCAAGTACTTCTATACTCAAAAGGATCTGAATTTACGGCAACGATGTTGGCTTGAACTTCTTAGCGACTTTGACTTGATAATCTGATATACACCGGGCAAGGACAACGTTGTAGCTGATGCACTGAGTCGAGTGTTTGTTGGGAGCTTAGCTATCGATGACAGGCTGCGAAGAGATATGGAAAGTTTGGGCATTACACTCCAAATCAGATACAAAAGGGGGTGGTGCAGTTTTCCCTCGAACCGGACCTATTGGAGAAAGTTAAGTCCACTCAGAAGGACGACATGTTCCTAGAGAAGATGCATAATCTTATCTCAGCAGGAAAGACGACCGACTTTACGGTGAGCACGGATGTAATGATGCGGGTGAAGAAAAGATTGTGTGTTCCTAACGATACAAACCTCAAAAAAGAGATACTCACTGAAGCCCACTATGCGAGTTACACTTCACATCCAGGAAGTATAAAGATGTATCGAGACCTCCGTACGATATTTTGGTGGCACCACATGAAAAGGGATATGGCGTTGTTTGTGTCGCAATGCATGGCTTGTCAGCGAATAAAATTTGAGCACTAGAAGCCGGACGGGAAGATGCAGAACCTAGCTATACTGGAGTGAAAATAGGAACACATAATGATGGATTTTATTATTCGGTTGCCAAAGACGCAACGAGGAAATGATGCCGTCTGGGTCATCGTTGATCGACTCACCAAGTCAGCTCACTTTCTGCCTATGAAAGTTACTTGGAGTGCCGACCGTCTGGCACAGATCTGCCTCGATGAGATCGTTCGACTCCACGGTGTGCCCGTATCCATTGTCTCCGATCGAGATTGACGATTCTTATCATGCTTCTGGGAGAGCCTTCAGTCAGCAATGGGGACGAAGTTAAAGTTCAGCTCCGCCTACCATCCTCAGACAGACGGTCAAACAGAGCGGGTAAACTAAATCCTCGAAGACATGCTACGGCTCTGCGCCTTGGACTTGAAATCAAGTTGGAACATTCATCTACCGTTAGCCGAATTTGCATACAATAATAGCTATCTGTCACGCCCCAGTTCCAAAACGTCAGAAACTAGGCCACGTGTCACTGGTCAGCTGACACATCACTAAGGGCTTAATCCATTTTGAATGGACCCAAAGAAACGTGCTACGCTGTCCTAAAATACTACAAATATAACACAGTCAAATCTATCTCATCCACAGGAAAATGTCAGAAAAGCAAGTGCTGAATATATATAATCTGAGTCTGATACAGTACACAACTGGTGAGAATACAAGCCTACTATAAAAACTGATAATAGCGCAGAAAAATCAGATAGACTAAGTAGCGTCTATCTGAGCAATACATCTCCATCTCCAGGTAGCAGCATCTAGGGTCAAGCCTACTCTGAGGGTGTCTCCTCGAGCTCTTCCTCGGTAGCACATCTGGCCTCCTGATCAGGCCCGTACACTGTGGGGTAGAAAGCCTCGTCTAGATCTGGCAGGGAACCAGGTCCTCAGTGGGACGTAACAAGATACAGGAAATGACATGCCATGTATGTAAATACTGAATAAAGAAAATAAATACAGGGTGCTAACCATACTAAGTGAAAATGCAAGTAAAGATCCAGTAGTACGCATGGGAATGTGTGGCTAGACATACGCTGACGTAATTCACCAATCGTGGCGACTGGCTAGTATAGGTGTCGTATGCCCCCGACTCAGGGAACTCTGCAATCGACCATCTCTGATACGAAGGTATAAAACATTATTGGAGGGGGTGTCCCATACGTCCACTAGTTATCTTTTCCATCCCCATGAAACTAAATGTCAAGTCGTACATTTTCTGAGTTATTCTAATCCGTGATGCGGGTCACACATACTGGTAGCTAATCAAATACGCAGCTCACATCCATATATGCAAATGCAACCATGTTGCGTGTTTTCGTGATAGGGTCTAGGAGAATATATTAGGATATTCTCTCAGCTGTTGGAGAGTCTGTAATATCATGTCAACATAACAGTTGACTGTACCCAAGGCAGTCTCAGGTGATCATGGTATATGAATTTCAGAACAAAGTAGATATCACAATTTAATTTAAACAATAACTTGGCAAGGTATACTTGCCTACTTCCTGATAGTGTTGAAACCCTGATTTTACAGTCAGTTGTGAAGGTGTTGGTGACAGGAGGTCACTGGCTGTGATGAAGTTGGTTTCTGTTAAAACAGATAGGTTCGTGAATATCATAGCTGTAATATAAAGCATATATATATACACATATATAATATAGATATATATATAGTAGGTATATATATAGATATAACAGTATATATAGTATATAAAGAACAGATAAAAGCATGCATAAATATATAGTAGCAGGGTATATCCACTGCTATAGATAATATGGTATTTATCAGGGTGTATCCTCTGATTTATATAATATAATAATATAGTAGTCAGGGTATATCCACTGAGATATATATATAATAATAAATAGTAATATTCAGGGTATATCCACTGATGTAAATTGAAATGACAGGGCAGAATTTAAATACGTATATAGATATTTATATATATAAATATATAAGGAATAAAAGATAATGCAGGAATACATATATATAGGTACTGTATTATCCAGTACAATATATTATATATAGTATAAATAATATAATGACATTGCAGAAATATAAATTTACATATCTATAATAAGCTGTATTATCCAGCTGGATATTAATATATACATATATAGATAATATATATATATATAGATATATATATATATATATAATAGGTGCAGAAGATTAAATGCAGAAAAATAAATAAAAGGAAAATGCAGAGTATAGTAATTATATAATTAGCATATTATATATACATATCATATAAATATATATATAAAAAAAAATATAGATACCTATTTAGTAATTATACACTATAATATATAAATATACATATATAGTTATACATATACATATATACATATATAAATATATATATGTATAGAATATATATAGATATATATCTATAATATATATACAGTATAATATACTGTAAATATATATATATATATATAATTATACATATAAATACATAGTAATATACATATATATATACATATTATATATACATATATATACATATATATACATATATTATATATATATAGACATGTATTAGAGATTATATACGTATTTATGTATAGTATAGGTATATATACCTTACAGGTGGCAGGGGGGTCCCACACGGTGTCGCCGGCGAGAGGACGGCGGCGGAGGCAGCCGGAGGTGGCCGGAGGAGCTGTAGCAGCAGCAGTAGCAGATAGCAGCAGCAGCAGCAACTGTGGAGTGCGGGGGCTCTGGCCGGCGGAGGAGCGGCGGATGTGGCCGGGCAGGCGGCGGGTTTGGAAGAGGGAAGGGTGGCGGTCAGGTTGGTGGTGGTGGCGGGGGTCCACGACGGCTGTGGCGGCGGCTAGGGGCGGCCGGAGGTGAGGGTGGTGGTGTAGTCGGGATTCTGGCTGGGGCACTGTGGGGGTGATGGTGGCCGGAGGAGGTGTCGTGGGGCGGTGAGGGTTGGTGGTCCGGTGGAGGGGAGGACGGCGAGTCGAGTGGGGGTGGTGGTGGCGGTGCACGGTGGCCGGAGGCGGTGCTGGGGGTAGATGGGAGTGGTGGTGGTGCTGTGGAGGTGGTGGTCGGGATGATGCTGTGGAGGCTGGCCACGGTGGAGCAGGCGGCCGGAGGTGGGTGGCAGTGGTCGGAGGGAAGGGGAGGGGAGTGGCGACGGGTTCGGCGGTGGTCCGGTGGGCGGAGGGTGGCCGTGGTGGTGGTGGGATGGGTTGGAATGGAGAGGAGGGCTAGGGTTTATATAGGTTTAGTTGAGTGGCAATTCTGTAATTAATGGCAACTTCAGGGGTATTTTGGTAATTTGATAATTTGAGATATTTTCCAGCAGATTTTTCTGGAAGTTATGGGTGGGTCCCACTCACCTATGGTCTAGCCAATAGGATTAGGCCACCTAGTATGCAATTTTGCATATAAACCCCTAACTTTTCAATAATTGCAAAAATGCATAAAATTTGTATTTTGCGTAATTTCGCAATTTACCAAATTTCAGATACTGATTTCCCGTAATTCTGAATTGTACAAAAATGAGGGAAATAGCTGAGGAAAATATTTTGGACAGTGTGGGGTGAGTCTGGGCAGGGGCAGGGTCTGATTCTGCAGGTGATACGGTCATCGTATTTATTATTTAATAAATACTGCGTACGGTGTTTACTATTTATTTTGAGGCTGTTAGGGTCATAATCTTTCTACGGTGTCAATACGATAATTGTAATACAATTAGAGTAGAATATTATCGTATTTTTGGTTGGGCAAAACATGTGTCTATTGGTCCTCAAATCACTAGGGTACAGAGGTGGGTAAAGAGCAGAAATTTAAATAGGAAATAAATAAAATGAAGCACCAAACAAGGTTTTTGGAAGTTGCTAAAAATACAGAAAGTGTAGTCTAACAAGTCTAGGGCAGGTATGTGAAATTTGTTTAGGGTTAACAGCTAGTGTGATGCCCTAATCAATTGTAATGAACAGGTGCACAATCAATATATAATAAATAAAATTAAAAAAAATTGTCATAAATCTAATTAATCAAAACTAATCTTAAATTACTAAATTCTGGTCGAGGGAGTTTACACTATCAATCCAACATTTAAATGGCACCGTATGAGGCATTGTATGGGCAGAAGAATAGATTCCCTATCTGTTGGGATAAAGCTGATGAACGACAAATTCTTGGCCCGAAGCTTGTAGACCAAACCGTCCAAAAGATTTGTTTGATCCACGAACGGTTGAAGGTAGCACAAAGCCGCCAGAAGAGTTACTCAGACGCGCACCATCGACCTCTTGAGTTCTTAGAAGGCGATCATGTATTTTTCAAAGTCTCGCTTATGCGAGGAGTTACCAAATTTTGAGCAAAAGGGAAGCTAAGCCCAAGATACGTCGGCCCATTCGAAATACTTAAGCGAGTCGCCCTAGTCACATATCAGATTGTCCTGCCACCATCATTATCTGAAATGCACGATATCTTCCACGTTTCACAGCTTAGGAAGTACGTGTATGATACGAGTCATATGGTGAATCTCGATCAACTGGACTTGAATGCGGACTTGACGTATGTTGAACATCCTGTGCGGATCTTGGATCAAAAAGAGAAGCTGCTTCAAAGTCGTTCATTTTCTCTCGTACGCGTGTTTTGGAGAAATTATTCGGTCGAAGAGTCAATGTGGGAGCTTGAGTCTGAAATGGAGGAAATAATTTCTTTATTATTTCATAGTGGTAGGTTCTATTCCTAAGTTTCTAGGACGAAACTTCCAATTAGTTGGTTAGGATATGGTGCTTCGTTTCCCTTTTTCGGGGAGCGCAGCTAAGAAATACTTTTGGTATCGTTCGATCATGATGGATTGAATCAAGATCTTTTTCTCGTTATGGATTTGCTTCTTCGGAATCGATTCCTATATTCAGTGGACCGTGCCCCAAGGATGGACTTAGCGGCATAGTCAAGAGGGATCTCTCTGCTGCAAATTTTCTTGCCTTGTTTTCGCTGTCGCCTTGTTGCTTTCGTGCTTAGAGTTAGTTTTCGGATTTGCGTTTTCTTGAACAGTTTCGATGTATTTTATTGCTTTCGTTCATTGAACTGCATTTTTATTTTGAGATTGGAAAGAGGAGAAGAGGTATTGATCATCTGTTTGTGAAAATATAGGTGATCGTGTAGTAGGTATCGCACGAGAGGAGTCTTGAAACACCTCTTTCCTTTTCTCTCTCCACCAACTGGTGAGTGGCTATAATTCGATTTAGTTGACCCTTCTTTCAAGTCTTCACATCTGAAATCTTGCCTTCTTGATTGTTTCGATCAGACGATACCTTAATAACTAAAAGATATCAAGATAAATAGAATATACTTGGATTACTTAATGCTTGTCAATCAACTTGTAAATGGTTACCTTATTGCTTGCTAGTTCGTTTAGAATATTCATTTATTATGTATCAAGTCTAGTTAGAATATTATTTTTCTATTATTGTGCTATGTGTAGAACACTTTGCTATAAGATAAATGATCAGGAAGACTATGCCAGTCAGATCATGCCATGTTACTTATCTCGTTTTTGTGTTGATATGAACTGCCTCGATTGATAGCCTAGTATAGACTTCGTTTGGTCATGGACAACTTGTGCACAAGGTCTTAGTTCCTGTAGACGGTCGCTGGCACCGATCTGATCCGGACGAAATCCCTGATAGTCGCCTGTTTCGGATGGAATGACATGTAACGTCCCTATTCCTTACGTTGCATGTCATTTCATCCTTGTACTATAACTCGTCCACTATGACATCATGCCAATGACCCTCATGTATATTTAAACTATGCAAGCTAACTATGTCTTCGTGTCAGGGAAGGGCATGGTAAGTGTTGTGCATGTGGTTTAGACGGACAAGTAAAAGTCACCGAGCGGTGGCATGTTTATTTTAATAATTTTCCATATCCATTGCTTACTTTTAACTTGAACTAAGACAAGATAGAAAGACCACATAATAACTTTCATGCTTTACATAAACAACGTGTTGATTGGTATAGTTGGGTTAGCTCGCCTTCACAGTGCATTTAGATGTACTGACCCTCGTTGCAACAGGTTTCTCGCACCAAGGAGATCCTGTAAGAAGCTAAAGCGACTTTCCAATCCAGTCCACCTACATGCACGTCCTATTCGTGCCCTTGAAGCGTGTTTTGAAGTTCCATGTGCTCGTGCACATATCTTATGCAGCTCCGTGGAAAGGCGATAGCTTTACCCGAAGGTGTTTATAGCTTTAAAGTTTTAGTAAAAGAATGTAATGTACTGGACGACCATCTCATTTTGAGCCTACTTGTGTAAGCCCGTGCGACAACCATCTGACTCGTTCAAGAGTTGTAAAAGATATTCATTATCAATAAAGAGAACTTTTTCATCTTTCAATATTGTGTTCAATTATCTGTGTACTCTGAATATGTACTCGTTATATAATACATTGGTCTTGTGTGTTGCGCAACCTAGGCACGCACGGCACCACGCCCGGGGGACGATTATCGATTCTACAGTATCGGGACATGACACCACAAACTGTAATACTGAATCTATCAAACCATGCTCTCAGTGACTACTTTTGTCCATACAAAGATTTCGTCAATTTGCATACCTTCCCCGTTGCTTATGAATTAGCAAAGCCTGGTGGAATGTCCATATACACCTCCTCCTGGAGATCCCAATGCAAAAATACGTTCTTGACATCTAGCTGATGTAGTTGCCAATTGAAGTTGGCAGCACATGATACCAACACTCGCACAGTGCTCATCTTTGCTATTGGAGCAAATGTCTTGTCATAATCGATATCATAAGTTTGGCTATAGCCTTTCGCAACCAATCTGGTCTTGTACCTGTCAATTTTTTCTTCTGGAGTCTGCTTAACAATATAAACCTATTTATATCCAACATCATGCTTCCCAGCTGGCAGTGGTACCGACTCCCATGTGTCGTTCTTCTTCAAGGCCCGAAGTTCCTCCTGCATGGCACTGAACCACCTAGGATCTTGCTTAGCTACCTGCTAGTTTTTAGGTACAAACACTGAATCTAATGATGCAAGGAAGGACTTATATGCAGGTGGAGTGGATGCATATGAAATATAATGTGCAATGTCAGTATCCCAACTTCTAAACTTAGCTAGAGGTTTTCTAGCATTGACTCTAGAAGTTCTACGAAGCAAGACATGAGTATTAGAAGCATCAGAGAAGGAATTATTACCAGGTGACTCAGGTGGATGGGCTGAAGAAGGTCCTGGAGAAGAGATACTTGGGACATCAACATTTGTGGGTACTGGACTAGGCACAGAAGGAGAAAGCTCATGCTGCTCATGCTCCCTATATACTCTCAGCTCCCCCTGACTGTCGGCTCCCCCTGAGATACCATCACTCCTCGGTGACTCAAAAGGACATGGAATCATACCAACCATGATACCACTCTCATTATCCCCCTCTCTACTAGCATTAGTAGAGCCATCATCGAACAAGGAACTTAACTCCGTCTTTTCCCATAAAATGGTTCAAACTCCCGGATGGTCACGTCCATACTAACAAACAGCCTTCTTTCAGTGGGATACTAACACTTGTATCATTTCTGACTTGATGAGTAGCCCACAAAGATACATTTAACTGCTTGTGGATCCGGCTTGCTCACAATTATTCTGTGATCTCGTACAAAACATATGCAGACAAACACTCTGGGTGGAATAATAAAAACATTAGAGCCCAAGAGCATCTCACATGGTGTCTTCATCCATAATACTCTTGACTGCATCCTGTTAATTAGATAATCTACTGTCATAACAGCCTCACTCCACAAGAACTTTGGTACATTCATTTTCAGCATCAAAGAATATGCCACTTTTAGTAGATGCATGTTCTTGCGTTCAGCCACCCCATTCTGAGCAGGAGTGTTTGGAGAAGTTGTTTGATGAAGAATTTTTCGACTAGCGATAAAATTTAGCAAACTCCTTGTTGGTGTATTTGGTCCCATTATCTGTTCGAAGAATCTTCACCTTTACTCCAAACTGGATCTTCTCATATGCCGAGAAGTCTTGAAAATATTTGTACACCTCATATTTCTGCTTAATCATGTAGATCCAGGTCATACGTGAGTAGCAATCAATGAAGGTAACAAACCATCTGAATCCACTGATGGAAGTAGTAGGACACGGTCCCCAAACATCAGAATGAACAAGTACAAATGACTCAAGACTTCAAAGACCAACCATTTTATAAGTAGAACATGTATGCTTCCCAAGTTTATAAGCATTACAAAATAACCTTTTTTGTCTACTTTATGCATTATTTCAGGTTCTAACTTATTCAAACTATCAGAAGATAAATATCCCAATCTGTAGTGTTGAAGCATTGCTTCTATCTTTGGCCCTCTACTAATAGTAGCAGCGAGCATTGCAGCCTCCCTGTCCAGGTACCAAAGGCCATCACGCCTGATGTCAGTTCCAAGCCTCTTCCCCGTGGCCTTCTCCTGGAAATAACACATATTCCGATAAAAAAGAACAGTGCAATTCAATTGATCAATGAGAGAGCTAACATAAAGTAAGTTGACCGAAAATGAAGGAACATGCAAGATAGATGACAGGGTAACAGATAAAGTACAATGGACCAAGCCAGTACCCCTAATGGGTTGGGATGTCCCATCAGCAATCTGTACTGTATAAGGATGCATATGTTTGCTCGGATAATATAATGCAAACTCACTAGATGCACCTATGATATGCCTAGATGCACCTGAGTTTATGATCCAATCAGTATGATATTTAGTGGATGCAAGTGCCTGAATCGGTATACTGATGTCCATATGAGTAGCATAACCAGTCAAGTTACCAAGGTAGGTAGTGTCAGTCAGATCCTGAGTGGCCTGTCCCTTGCCCTTAGAACTCTCAACCTAAAGCTTGAACTGACATAGTTCCTTCAGCTCTGCAGCTCTGTCATCTCGGCTCCAGTCATCTTAGTAGTGGTCTCTTCTGGCACAGCTAGGTGGGAAACTTCCCGGCCTCCATGTCCCCTGCCTCCTTGACCTGTACGTCCACCTCTCCGTCCTCTGCCTCCTCGGCCAAGACCAGAATTGCGGGGTTGAGGGCAGTTGTAGCTGAGGTGCCATTTCTTTTCGCAATTGTAGCACTCTCTATCATCGCTGATGTGAGCACTAGGAATCACCAATGTCGAGCGGACAGCGGGTGAGGTCTCGCTTTTCATCACTTTCTGTCTGATCTTCTCTTGCTCCATCGATGCAACAGCCTCATCCAGGGATGAAAAAGATGACAGATGACACATTGTTGCCCTTGTAGCCTCAAACTGTGGGTTCAGACCCTTGAGAAAATGAGCCACACGCCTACGCTCAATGTACTATTTTCCAAGGAGAACATCTACCGGATTTTGCAATGATAGCAGATCATAGTGATCCAAGTCCGCCCATAAGCGACGTAGCTCCATTGTATACTGTCGTACTGTCTTCTTCCCCTGTGTGGTAGCATCAATCTTTTCCTCAACTTCCATCATCAACATGACACTTCCAGCTCCAGAGTACATCCTAGCCAATGTCTTCCAAACATCAGCTGCACTGCAGATTGACTCCATCTCAGCTATGGATGGAGACACATAAGTCAGCAGCCAAGAAACCACCAGAGAATTAAGGTGACTCTATGTTCTCCACTCAGTACTCATCTTGTCCTCTGGCTCAATGCACTCTCCCTTCACATATTGTTTAAGTCCCTTAGTCCGAAGGTTCAACAACGCCCTCCTAAACCAACTTAGGTAGTTTCTCGTCCCCTCAAGTTTGATGTCATTGGGTAGAAACTCTATCTTCTTCATCACCTGCGAAGGTTCTAGTGTGGGCACGACTGTCCTACTGGATGAGGTCTCCTCTAATTTGGCCTGAAACACCCTGGCCACCTCCTCCAGTATCTCCTTCAGCTCCTGACTAGTCACATGTGTTCCCATTTCTAAAGTTGCTCTTATCGCAAACTCAACACAGGGACGAGATCAAACGCAACTCAAACGCGGGTCGTGCGCCTACATGCGATCATGGCTTTCTCCATCTATCTGTACACCTTCAAGTTCATGTGGCAGGAGAGCTACACGATAGGTAGAACTTGCCGGAACAAATGCTAGAGATAGAAATCTATGCAAAAATTTTCAGGAAGTATGCTATCTAATCTCAGAACCCACGTTGAGATCGAAATCAGAGGATCACACAAGAGTTCCTCTCTGATTATCCACGATCCAATGAACAACTCTCCTACGCCAGCGTATGACGAGGACAAGGTCGGCAGCAGCATACCCTGCTTCCCGCAGGTTCGATAATACCCACAGGGGGGCGTCGACGTACCCTGCTTCCCGCAGGTTCGACAACACCCACCGAGTGCACGTCGACGGCGGAGAAGAGAGACGGTGGTGGAGAAGAAGAAAAGAGAGAAAAATTTATTGTGGAGAAAGATATTCAGAATTTTGGCTCTGATACCATGTAGAAAGACTTAATTGATTTATTTCTCAAAGATGGGGTACATATATATAGGAAGATGCTAGCCTCCTCCTTACTTTCTATCCAATGTGGGACTAAATAAGCTTCCATAACTAACAATCCAATACTATACTGGCATAATATTATAAAATATTTTAATTGTAAAGTTGAAAGTACCTACGACTGTCCCATGATATTGTCTAAGAGCAGTGTTATAGACTTTGTCTTACTGCAACATTCTACCCAGAACTCACTTTATTCTGTTGTTTAGGTGAGAAATTGAAATGTCCAAGATATTGATGTACACGGCTTCTAATAAACTTTGTCATGGTCAATTACTGTGATAGAAGTTACCATTATATAAATATTATTCTCAAAAGCTTGTATATACTCTACAGAACAAAAGAAAGAAAATAATGAAATGTTAAAATGTGTGTATTATATCTTTACCTAATCAGAATGGAAGAGAGTTGGCGAGAGGGCTGGAGATCGAGGGTAAGTAGCAAGAGAGGGAGTTATGATTATGTAGAAGGAGAAATAGATAGGAGGAATTGTAGGATTATTTTTTCCAGAATCACATTAAGAGAAACCTCCTATCGATTCTAAGAAATATTTGGATTGATTGGAGCTAACGATAGGTTGCACAGAGCTTAGCCATACATGGCAATGGCAGTATTCTTTGAGTGCTACTTCATTCAGAAAGTAACTGAAACTGTGATGCGGACATCAACCGTTGCCAAACAGGGACAGGAACCAGGATCCAAGCAAAACTTAAAGCACATTGTTCCTGGATAGTGGCTACTTTTAACTTGGTTTAGATTGAATTCTTGTTTTAAGAAACATCTAATTCTGTTATACACTAGGTATATCAGAATTTCACAAAGTTGAGGAGAGGAGGATATGAATATTTACTATAGCCTTAGGTGATTACAAATACAAAGTACTTATAAATTGGCATCAAACAAGTTGCATTCTGCAGGGCACGCAATCTCTGTAGTCATTTGCCAGTCCCCACTGTCGTTTGATGCTCTCTGCTCTGTGGACTTGGGGCATCTACCCGAAGTTATCAGGACAGAAAAATTTCTTCTAGAAAGAGAGGGTTGAAAGCATAAGTTTTCTGCTCAGAAAATGAAGCGCTGTAGAATAAATTTACACTACTTCCTATATACTTTTATATTCATATAAGAAAATTTATCAATGCCAGACTTTGTAAGGACCAGTTAAGTTCTCATTGTAACGGAAGTAATTTCTGATACATGTAAGTATCCAAGGATTTATTGGCTATGATAACTACTGGAATTTGTGGTTATTTTATAATACTCTTGCCTATTTGAATCCTTTACTCAAGTTCAATATAAGTTCTTCCTGTTTTTGGAGCAGAGATGTTATATCTAAATAAAAGTGTCAAGTCTGTTTTCACTGATAAATAGAAGTTGCGCTTTCTTTAGAAGTTTAGAAGTTAAATGAAAGTTGAGGGCAGCTCTAGTCGCCCAATTGTTTTTCGGTGAATATTGGATCCAAATTGATAACTGTTCGCATCCTAGAGAGAGGAAAACATTTATATCATGTGTATGAAGAGCTTGACCTGTCTTACTATATGAAACTCCATTTGGTTACAGCTTTGGTCACTTGCCGATGAGAGCTTAATATTCCTTGCTTCCGTTTACTCTATATTGACAATAAACTGACTAGCTGGTTTTGTTATAAGATTAACCTAAAAGTATAAGAAGAATGCAATCACCCTTAACTAGTGAGGCAGATTCACCGAGAAGTCTACTACCTAGGCCAATCATACCGTGGTTATCTCAGTTGATTTGGATAGATGGAATGTGATATTTTATTATGTAGGTGGCGGAAATACATACTTGGGTGCTGTCTGATTTTTTAGTAAAATTCTGGAAAAATGAACATCGTCCAATTTATAATTTGGCTCAAAGAGCTTATCACTTCTGTTGGTGTTTGGGATTAGTTCATATGGGCATGTGGTCAGAAGAATTTGTTGGTTTTTTTTTTCTTGCAAAAGTTCAATTCCCTCTTCCTTTCTTTAGTCCCACATCGGATAGGACAAAGCTCTCTTGTGTACATATATTACTTTCTCTTCTTTGCTCTATTAAGTTGTTGTGTGGGAAACCCCTTGGGCCACATGCTCGCGCCGCCGCCACTCGGTTCGGCTCGGCACGCGTAACGGGTGCGGGTACACGCTCACATCTGCGGGCGCCGAATGCCGATCCGATTTTCTCTTCGGGCTGTGGGACCCTAAAATTTTTTTTGCTCCTCTTCATTTTCTGAACGTTACATTGTTTCTGAACCGTTATTGTGTCCAGGTTCATTCTTTATTTTGTGTAACGCTGAATTAATAGGAGAATTAATTCAGACCGTTACATATGAGTATTATATATATCGGACTGTTTTCTTTGTAAAATCCATCAGAAAAATTTCTTTCCTCCAAACCTTTGCTGCCAAAATTCTGTTCATCGTCTCCAAGCTCTGGGCAGAGCTAAGTCCTGGTCGTTCTCTCCAAGTCGTGTGCGGCAACGAGATACCGGTAGTGCGGGAGTTTTACCACTAGGAGCTTCGGGAACGTCTGCACACAGATCCCGAATAAACTCTTAGGGCAGTGCTTCGTGCACGACTTCCCCAGAGGCCGGTAACATCTGTTTAATTTTATTTTTGTATTCTGAAATTTTATAAAAAAAAGAAAAAGAAAACAACGAATTCTAACAATCTAAGAGTTTATTATTTGTTAGAATTTAAATAGTTATTGATAAAGAATTTCGAAATATCTATTTTGAAATTTCTAAAGAATTTGATAGCAAAATAGTTACTTTAATAGTTACTGTGTAAGAAATAGTTACTGTTACTGTAAGAAAAATATACAAGTTGATAGCAAAATATTCTAAAGAATTGAATCAAATCAACAGTACTTACTAATTTGAAATTTCTAACTAATAGTTGATTTATTCCTTCATAGCAAAATATACAAGTTTATTTATTCCCTGCATAGATACTGTTACTTCTAACTAATAGTTACTCTAACATACAATTTGCTTCTCAGTATTTCTTATAAATTTATTCACTCTCTGTTAAAATTGAACTCTGGTGCTAGAAAAATTGCTTAAAGTAGTTTAAAATTCAATATACAACTTTGTTAGAATTCTTACTGTTAGAATTTAACAAGTTGATTTCTTCTAGCAATTTGTTAGCACATTTCATAATTTTGTCAATTGCAATTTTTTATCACAAAATTTCTTTCAGTTGTAACATACAATTTGATTCATTTTAATCACTTAGTATTTTTTGAAAGCAATCTAGGACCAAAAGAAAATAGTTTAGTAAAAAGGAAATTGCAAATAAAATCTTCAAATCTAAAGTTTCAAAGTAGAGACAAACTCAGGCACAAGCCGAAAGGGTCCTTCTGTCAACCGGGTGTAAATAGCCCTAAGCGACACGGTACTTAAGAGTCTTCGGACTGCCGCTAGCTGGGAACCGGCCCCTACAGCTAACTTGAGTTGATCAACACTTGAAAAACTAAAGATTTTAAGATTGATTAGCAAAGACCACCTAAACTATTATCTTAGACATTGTTATTAAATAAATTTATATTTTTCAGACTGCAATCATGACTGGTAAGGAGGAATCCTCTACTGCAAAACCTGCTAAGTTTGATGGCTCTTACTTTAAAAGATGGCAGAGTCAAATAAAATTTGGGCTCACGACCTTAGGACTTATTTCAGCCATTGATGGGTCCACACCCATCACAAATGATTCTGATGAAACTGAGTCTGACATAGGAGTGTCCACCTCATCGAAACCAAAAACACCTAAAGAGATAGACTTCCACTGTTTTCATAGAATTCTAAGCGCATTATCTGAATCCTTGTATGATATATTTTTTGAATACAAGAGCGCTAAAGAACTCTGGAAAGCCTTGGAAGATGAATACGGCTGTGATGATGCCGGAATAGAAATGTTTAATTCTTCAACCTTTAATAGGTATTTCATGGTAGATGACAAACCAATGAATGACCAGCTCCATGAATTCCAAGAATACCTTAGACATATTCAAGCCAAAGGGACATCTTTCTCCAATGAACATAAAATAGCATGCCTAATAGACAAGCTACCTCCCTCTTGGTCTGATATGGCTAAGGATCTTATCCATACACAAGGAGATCTTACCTACAATCAAGTCCTAAAGAAAATTAGAACCGAAGAACAAATTAGATTGAGGTCTAAGCCTAAGACTGAATCTAAAGCTAAGGTAAACCTTGTAGAAGGCCAAGGAAAACCCAAGTCTAATTTTCCTTATAAACCCAAAAAGAATTTCTTCAAGAAGAAGAAAAACTTTCAGCCTAACCATCGCAACCATCATCACCAAAACCAAAAACCTAAAAACTTCAGTCAGACTCAGGATCAAAAGAGATTTTATTTTGTGTGTGGTAAAACAAACCATATGGCCATCAACTGCTACCATAGGAAGAAGGAAGCTGTCCAGACCTCCTACAAAGGAAAGGGCTCAGTTAGACCAGAAGCGAACATGCTTCACAAAAGTTCTTCGAGTTCCTTCAGGTCTGTAAGCTTTTAACCCCTTATTAACCTCTCTTACCATTCTGATGATTGGTGGTTGGATTCTGGAGCTAATGTTCACGTTTCGTTCGATCGCTCCTGTTTTTCAAACTATCAGGAATCAAGTGGAGGAGGTGTGACCCTAGGAGATGGCTCAACGACACAAATTATTGGAAGAGAAAAAGTTAACCTGAAGATGACATCAGGAAAAATGTTAACTCTTCATGATGTTCTTCATGTGCCGTCTGTCAGGAGAAACCTAGTTAGTGGATCCCTTCTTGTAGCCTCAGGATACAAAATTATAATAGAGGCTAATAAAGTTGTTTTTTCTAAGCATAACTCTTTTATAGGAAAAGGATTTGTAAAAGACGGTCTTTTTATTTTAAGTACAATGAATAAAATGTCTGATTGTTCTCTCATTGTCTTTAATATAGAATCTTCAAATGTTTGGCATAGCAGACTAGGTCATGTGAACCTTGGTTCTATTAAAAGAATGATGACCTTAGATCTTATTCCCAAGACTCCAATAGATGACAAACACAAATGTGAGATTTGTGTTCAAGCCAAACATACTAGATTACCTTTCAAATCTGTAGAAAGAAATTCTGACCTGCTAGAACTTATCCATAGTAATGTATGTGACTCAAATAGGATTTTGACTAGAGGCGGTAGAAAATACTTTGTTACGTTTATAGATGATTATTCAAAGTATTGTTACATCTACCTTCTCAAAATCAAAGATGAAGTTCTAGATAGATTTAAGGTCTACAAATCTGAAGCTGAGAATCAATTAGAAAGGAAGATTAAGATCCTTAGATCTGATCGTGGTGGAGAATATACCTCAAACGAAATGATTAACTTCTGTGAAGAACATGGAATAATTCATGAGGTAACAGCTCCTTATTCACCTCAGTCTAATGGAGTTGCTGAACGCAAGAACCGCACTCTGTTAGATATGGTGAATGCCATGCTCCTCAGCTCTGGTGCTCCTGATAACTTGTGGGGAGAAGCCATTTTAACTGCCTGTTACATTCTTAATAGGATTCCTAGTAAGACAAAAGATAAGACTCCCTATGAGCTGTGGAAAGATAGAGCACCTAGGATTAATTACCTTAGAGTTTGGGGATGCCTTGCTAAAGTCAGAATTCCCGAACCTAAAAAGAGGAAGATTGGTCCCAAGACTGTAGACGCTGTTTTCATAGGATATGCCTTAGACAGCTATGCCAATAGATTTCTAGTGACTCACTCAGAAGTGAATGAAATCTCTAACAATACCATTATAGAAGCAAAAGATGCAGTTTACTTTGAAAACATATTTTTTTTTAAGGATAGAAGTTCAATCTCTTCCTCCATACCCTCTACTAGTTCTCATATCCAAATACCTAGCTCTCAATCTGAACAAGACTTAGAACCAAGACGGAGTAAAAGGAATAGGATTGAGAAAAATTTAGGAGAAGGATTCTTCACTTTTTTGATAGAGGGTGATCCCTCAACTTATGAAGAAGCAATGTCGTCTCCTGATGCTCCCTTCTGGAAAGAAGCCATTAACAGTGAATACAACTCCATCATGGAGAATAACACTTGGTTTCTAACAGATCTACCTTTAGGGAATAAACCAATAGGTTGTAAGTGGATTTTCAAGAAGAAACTCAGAGCCGATGGTACTATAGAGAAATACAAAGCTAGATTAGTTGCTAAGGGTTTTACCCAGAAGAAAGGGTTAGATTATTTTGATACCTACTCTCCTGTAGCTCGGATCACATCCATTATAACTCTCTTGGCCTTAGCATCCATTCATGATATGCTAATCCATCAAATGGATGTAAAGACATCATTCTTGAATGGAGATCTAGAGGAAGAACTTTATATGGACCAACCCGAAGGTTTTATTGCTAAAGGTCAAGAAAAGAAAGTCTGCAGACTAGTAAAATCCCTCTATGGCTTGAAACAAGCTCCCAAACAATGACACAATAAATTTGACAAAGTAATTTGTGAATATGATTTTTTGTCAAATGAGTATGACAAATGCATATACTCTAAAGGTACATGTAAAAGTTGTGTCATTTTATGCTTGTATGTAGATGACATCCTTATCCTAGGTTCATCACTGGAATTGATAAATATTACAAAGAACTATTTATCTAGCCAGTTTGATATGAAAGACCTAGGAGAAGCCAACTTAATTTTAGGAATGCAAGTGACCAAAGGCAAAGAGCGTTATACTCTATCTTTAGCACATTCAATTGAAAAAATGCTAAAAAGATTTGAGTTATTTGATAAGAAACCTGTCCTTACTCCTTATGACAGCAGTATTGTACTAAAAAAGAATGAAGGATCACCTTTGGAATAACATAAATATTCACAGATGATAGGCTCCCTTATGTATATAACAAACAGGACAAGACCTGATATTGCATTTGCTATTGGGAGACTAAGTAGATATACCAGTAACCCAAATCAGTCACATTGGACTGCCTTGGATAGGGTATTTAGATATCTCAAGGGCACCCTAGATTACAAACTTCATTTTACTAGGCACCCTGACATCATAGAAGGTTATTCAGATATAAACTGGGTAACCGACTCACATGATATAAAATCTACTACTGGATATGTATTTACTCTAGGAGGAGCTGCGATCTCCTAGAGCTTTTGTAAGCAAACTATCATAGCTAGGAGTACAATGGACTCTGAAATGATAGCTTTAGATACAACTTGCACAGAAGCTGAATGGCTTAAAAATCTTATTATGCATATACCTGTTTCTCTTAGTCCTATTCCTGCAATTTCTATAAATTGTGATAATAAATCTGTTATTGAACTACTAAAGCATGATTCTGTGAATGCTAAGATGAACAGGCACCTGCAGTTGCGCTTCAAGTCAATAAAAAGCCTACTAGGCAAATATGTAGTTCTTGACTATATAAAGTCAGAAAAGAACCTTGCAGATTACTTGACGAAGGGTCTGTCTAGGACTTTGATCCTAGAATCATCGAGGGGGATGAGGTTAAGCCCATAAGTTAGTCACCAGCAGTGGCAACCCAACCGAGTCTGACTGGAGATCCCAAGAAGCCGGTTCAATGGGTAGAAACAAGCTAAACTTAGGTGACTTTATGGAACACTGACTCGAGATTAAAGTCTCATTAAAATAAAGCCCAAGCGGTTGTACATGTGTACAATGACTCCCCATCCCTATGCTGACAGTGTTCCTGTGTGATATGGTTGGGATGAGTTTAAACTCTTAATAGGTCCAAGCTGTAATGCTGGGTTGATTCATATCACCAACCATTAAGGACTTACCTATATGAGAGGTCGTGAAGGCCGCGACTATGGGCCAGGGCGATCCCAGACAACTCTCATGAATGTGGAAAGCGCGCATGGCCTTTTTAAAAGCGTCACCCGATAGACCAAGGACCTCTAGCGTACTATGTGTGCTATTTTCTAAATCTGGTTCAAGAAGTCTGATTCAAGGCATAGTCCATCAAGCACTTCTTCAGATTAAGTCAATAGTCACTACGTGAGATTCAAGGCTGTAGTCAATCTCATCTATGCATAGTATTTTACTGCCCAGATGCTCTCTCTCTATTTACTTCACTCTTATCTCTGTTTCAAAACTTGACCTTTTGGGGGAGATTGTTGGTTTTTCTTTTCTTGCAAAAGCTCAATTCCCTCTTCCTTTCTTTAGTCCCACATCGGATAGGGCAAAGCTCTCTTGTGTACATATATTACTTTCTCTTCTTTGCTCTATTAAGTTGTTGTGTGGGGAACCCCTTGGGCCACACGCGCGCGCCGCCGCCGCCGCCCGGCCCGGCTCGGTTTGGTTCGGTTCGGCGCGCGTAACAGGTGCGGGTACGCGCCCACATCTGCGGGCGCCGAATGCCGATCCGATTTCCTCTTCGGGTTCGGGCTGGGACCCTAAAATTCTTTTTGCTCCTCTTCATTTTTATTTAATTTTCTGAACGTTAGAAAATTAAATTTCTGAACGTTACATTATTTCTGAACCGTTATTGTGTCCAGGTTCATTCTTTATTTTGTGTAACGGTTGAATTAATAGGAAAATTAATTCAGACCGTTATATATGAGTATTATATATATCGGACTGTTTTTTTTGTAAAATCCATCAGAATTATTTTTTTCCTCCAAACCTTTGTTGCCAAAATTCTGTTCATCGTCTCCAAGCTCTGGGCAGAGCTAAGTCCTGGTCGTTCTCTCCAAGTCGTGTGCGGCAACGAGATACCGGTAGTGCGGGGGTTTTACCACTAGGAGCTTCGGGAACGTCTGCACACAGATCCCGAATAAACTCTTAGGGCAGTGCTTCGTGCACGACTTTCCCAGAGGCCGGTAACATTTGTTTAATTTTATTTTTGTATTCTGAAATTTTATAAAAAAAAGAAGAAGAAAACAACGAATTCTAACAGAATTTTGGCTTCTTTTTTTCTTAAAGTTGAAACAAACATTGTGAAATATCCAAAAAGACACTGATGGCTTAAAGGAAGTAGTTTTTGTGTGGTGTATTAGCAAATGAAAGTTCGTCTTAGTTTCAAATAAGAATGGGATAAATTGTAGGAAACCCATAACATTATATGATTAAAAGATTGGTCCATGTTACCCTTTTTTCGGTTATGGGACCACAAATTACTATAACACTCTTAGAATACTTTTAAATAGTAAAATTTTTTATAAAGCATGAAAGAAAATAATAAGGAAACATTCTTCCTCTCCCTCTCCCTTGTCAT
Organism: Iris macrosiphon; assembly: GCA_036927795.1. Classification (NCBI taxonomy): domain Eukaryota; kingdom Viridiplantae; phylum Streptophyta; class Magnoliopsida; order Asparagales; family Iridaceae; genus Iris; species Iris macrosiphon. The sequence goes on along the minus strand of JAYESA010000017.1, from coordinate 123,380,386 downwards.
TTTCACCTCTCCAAGAGCCTCATTCTTCTTCGTCCTCTTCCTTATCATAAAATAATAATTGTATTTTAGTGTCTACTTAACTATGTTATTCCGGGCGCTAGGCGAGAAGAGGTGACATACCTACCGCCTCGCCTAGGCGCTGCCTAGGCATCGCCCAGAAACATGTAGGTTTTGTTGTCTTGCAGTCTTTCAGGAAACCAGTAAAGTTATTTAGCCGTTGTTGTTTTGATTCTTTTAGAAAAAAAATGCATTTTTTGAGCTGATGCAGACTGTTGGTTTTTAAAGAAACAAATTTTTAAAGCAAAAAAATAAAATAAAACATACTTCGGTAGTTCAATTGTAAGTTAAAAAAAAGAACCGAAGAAGAAAAACCGAAGGTTAAAAAAATCAAAAGAAGAAGAAGAAAAAGAAGAAAACAAGTAAACAACAGGTTAAAGAAATAAAAAAACATAAGAAAAATTGAAGAAGAAGAAGAAGAAGAAGAAGAAGAAGAAACGGAAGAAGAAATCAAGAAAAGAAGAACTTTTAAAAAAACACAAAAAAACTGAAGAAGAAAAAGGAGGAAGAAATCAATAAAATCAGCCAAGTTAAAAAAACTCAGCAGAAGAATTTAAGAAGAAGAAGTTAGAGCAAAAAAAATAAAAAAACAAAGGAAAAGAAGAACATACTTTCCTTTCAGCTCCCCCACCCGAGCGACTGGATTGGAGTTATTCTTCTTCTTCTGTTTTTTTTTTTTTTGCAAACCAGCAACTGAATTCGACCAAACCCTATTAGGCCAAATAAAAAACTGAAATAGAAAAATTACATTTATATCGATAAAATATTTACAGCCTCAATCCCGCTTTTTTTCCTGGACCACAGTAGGCGGTCGCCTAGGTGTGCCCAGGCGACCATCGCCTAAGCCAAGGGAACATTGTCCAGGTCGAGGTGTTTTCTGCCCAACCTGCACGCCCAGGCCTCCTAGACATTACATGTAACAACATAGATACTTATGTTACTAAAACTTAATTGCTTTACCTAACTTTCTCCACGACATATCATTAGTCGGGTTAATTTTAGTAGATTTTAGTTGCTGTCTTAACAGATTTAGGGTGTAATTTTATTGCATTTGAGTCATTGCATTCATCATTCATCGCAGTCCGTGGATTTGTTTTATTGTTCTACATTTATCACATTGAGAAATGCACCTGTATGGCTATTTATTTTTTGAGATAAATTTTCAAGACTAGACTCAGAGTTACTTAATTAGCATTGTGAGATCACAATCGAGAATTACTATGCCGTACCTATGGACCTTGCCCTCCATTATAACAAGTTTTAAAATAATTTTCTCTCTCTTGGAGCTTCCTGAAATCTTACATATCATATACATTTTTTGGGTTAATTACACTAACCATCCCTATGTTTTACATTTATTACACGGGTACCCTTATTTTGAAATTATTGACACATGGTACCCTTATTGTGGGCTAAATAAGGGCTTAGTGTAATTACCCCTTTTCCTTATTTTCCAAATAAGGGTAACCCGTATTATTTTTAAAATAAGGATTAAACGTAAAATATATGGTAGGTTAGTGTAATTAACCATTTTTCCCCTTACATATCATATACAGGATCATCATCTTACCTCCATTCAAAAGTACTAATTGAAGCGTGGATATAGGTTGTCATTTATTAACTGCCAAAATATGTCAGATACATCAAAAGCATGCATAAAATCAAGCACTATTGTTAGACAAGTGTTTCACTAAGATTTTCTTCATAGGCCAATCACACTTCTGGGCCTGAAGTTTCTTTTTGAATTCACTATGAGCTAATACTTAGGTCCTCCTCTGTACTTTCTAGCCGAATCTTGGACCATTTTTTGTTGATCAATCCATTGAGGTCAAATAAGTAAAAACTTGTAACATGTAGAACATCATGTCCTAGTTCCTAGCATTTTAGTTTGCTCCCTTATTATGTCTTTAATACTGCTCAAGTACCTTCTATTCCATAAGGTTAGGTGCTCACTTAAATGTAGTCATTCTTCTTTTAACATTAATTTTGTCTATTTTATGACAGTGGTTGCATGGACACATGCAGATACTGATACTGAAATGATGCAGATCCAGAAACTGCAATTTTGAAAATTTAGGATACGAGTACAACACACATTCACACACACGCGTCAACTCTACCCTTATGTATTACACACAAACACACCCATTTAGTTTGACACATTGCCCCTTTATATGTTACATACTTTCAACTTTCTAAAGATCTAATTATGCTTGCCAAATATGGTAACTAGTTTTTCCTATTTTTCAATTTTCTACCCCAGACCTAACTCTTTCATGGTCTATTCAAATATTCCAATTAAGTTATTTGAATCAACTAAGGATGCATGCCCAGGTATATTGCTAGATAGGTAATAATCTGTTCTGGAGATCTATTTGGAACATCCCTCACCATGTGAAATTTCTGTTGTCATCCTTCAAGCCTCTCTATTTCATTTTTGATCATTTCGACAGTTTTCATAAAGTAATTATGAAATTATAGTCCATAGAGATTATAACAATGTTAAATTGTTAAGACATTATGCTGATTTGTATCTACATGGAAGCTCCAGGTATGACTTTTTTTTCCCCTTCAGTCTCTTGTAACGACAGATAAACGCTGTTGCCAGAACCTTCTAACTAACCTCTATAGATGCTGTGCTTTTGAGTTAATGGGAGAAATAAATAATTTATAGAGGATCGGACAGAAGATAATAGATGTATTGCCTTCAAGAAGTAGTCGTTATGCGAAGTAAATAGCTCCTTTTAAACTCGTAAGATTCATAAGCAGCAGCTCAGCAATTAATCTCAAACTTCACCATCTCTACCAATGTTCTAAACGGCGGTAGGCGGGTGTGCGGTGTAAAGGGTCCGCCTACCGCCTAGGATGCCTAGACGTCACCTAGGTGTTTGATACATTTTGGGTATTTTTTACTATTTTACCACTGTTTTTGCATAATATGCATATTTTAAGTTTTTTTTTTATGCATAGCTAAGTTGTAGAACAAATATTTATGAAGTTTAAGTCATGTAAAAGTGACTCATAGATCCATATTGCTTGCAAAACTATTTTGCCAAAACATCTAGTATGGTATTGCTCCGTCTAGACGTTCGCCTACACAGCCGCCTAACTCATTCTACTACAAAATTTGATTAGAGTACACCGCGTGCCACGTAGTCACCTCCGCCTATGCCGCCAAACCTCAACTGGCCGTCTACTCCATCGCCAATGGCAAGAGCGGTGTGGTGGACGACCGCCTAGGCAGCCGAGGCGGGCACCATTTAGAACACTGATCTCTACAAGTTTCGTTGAGTAATAAGTAATAAGTCCATTATTTAAGTGCCCAGGTATTATCTATATTGTCAAAATTCAACTTAGAACTGCTGGTTCTGCAGATACATTGATATTTTATAGCATCAAATATCATATTACATATATGACTCCAAGTTCGTCCTCCATTTCTCTAATTCAATTTTCTGATGCTTGTGATAACAACTCTACCCTTATCATTTAGTTGCTTGGGTTTGTCGTTTTAAAGATTAAGAATACGCCCTTATTCTTAATAAGGACGTTTCAGCTGAGAGTTTATTTTATATTTATTTTGAGCGAAAACATCCTTAACAAGGGCCTTTCAGTTCTCAATTTTTTTTTTTTTGACAAACTTTGTTCTCTGTAAACAATTAATAATAATTTATTTCTCTACAGGAATTTTTGTTTTTTTTAACTAGCTTTTTGTGTTTGGATGCTATATATCAGGGTCCATCGATGAGTATTTTTAATTTATTTTCTTTATTTTCTTTTTCATATGAATTTTAATTGCATTGGAAAGAAAAACTATGTTTATAACTATTTAGATGTTCCTTCACAAAAAAAAAAACTAATTAGATGTTAAGTTTGCCAGTATTATCAGATTCAATAACATAAACAAAGAGCAAGAACATAGAAAGGAACTGACAAAGTACTCAACTATTTCATTTTGCACAGTAATATTGCAAATTATAAAGTTGATCCAATAGCCTAATGTTAACAAGTACATATTCCAATCTCATAATTAATCATTAAGATGAAGACCATTAATTAGGAATCATATAAACCAGAATTTCCAATAATTAGTCTATATATTTCTATGAAGATGAGATATCTACAGAACAGATTACAATGAAAACGAAATGCCCAAAATACAAAAGAAAAAGAAAGATTAAAAAAAAAATGAGAACAAACACATACTTAACCTAGCTAGCTACTTATATCAACCAATGATACAACCATTTGTATGTATAAAAACATCCATATCAGGTGTATCATATATGTTATCATCCCATTGACTGGACAAAGGGATTGATTTTAAGAATGAGGAAGCAGGTTATGCGCAGGTAAATACAATCATATTAGGAGCAGTTCCTTGTGGCTTGAAACCTGAGGTGCTCATCTAGGACTAGTCTATTATCCTACTACTCTTAATTGGCAATATGGAAGGCAGCGGACAAGGTGGTCAAAGTATTAATTAGGTGTTGAAGAAGATAGAATTCATCCAGATATTGCCCAAAACTTGAATTAAGTCCATGTGATGTTCCTTTTTTTTTTTTTTTTGCTTAAAAGACTTTACTAGTAGGTACTCCTACGCATTTTTGATAGAATAAATTTCGACTTAATATATTCCTTTTAGGCCCTTTACCATTGCATATCAGTGTTGGTTAGAAAGAGCAACAAACCAATTTATAGAGGGGGAATCGCTCATCTACTGCTCAGATTGAAATCTACTTCAAGTGAGCATGATATATTTTATGGACCTATGCAGGCATGAGATCATTTCACATATTAATCAGATCTGTATCTCTAATTACAACCAGTGTATGATCAAAGTTTCTCTTGTATTCTAGAGTGTACAGGTGTACCACTGGTAAATCTTTCTTTGGTTGGCTTCTTTGGATCCTTGAGGTTCTTTGTAGTAAGTTACAATTTTAATATGATGACTAACACATGTTTGTTTAATATGTCTTTTTGTTTATTTTAAATGTATAGGAAGTTCCTTGTAGCCTTTCGACCGGTGGAGTCTGTTCTTGTTACATTCCTCTGCCTCAGTACTAATTGTCTGTTGCTTTTGAATCTATTGTTAGATGGTTACCATAGTGGAACCAAGGTATCAAATTAACATAGTTCAATTTGTGGATGAAGCTGAGGTGGGATTGGAATCTCACAACACATTTGTCATTTTAGTAACTACTCAGGAGTGACATTGCACACTGGGTGCAGAGTCTAGACACATACATTAGAAACACCCTTTTAGGAGGGTTTGAGCCTTTGTACAACTGTATTCAAATTAAGTCCTCTGTGGATGGTTAGTTATTTGATAGATTATAGTCACAGGTTAATATTGATAACCTGCAAATTGACATCTTCAGAGAAAAGATTTTTAGTTATTTGGATTATGAGTTTAGCCGTTCAGAAGCTAACTAAGCTTAGAGTTGCATAGATTGGCTACTGAGGATGAAAAAGTTGATGTCGTATGTGTTGTGGTTGGAATCTACTTCTGGAAACAGTAATCTAATTCTAGAAGTCTCAAATCCAGGGATTAGTTAAATTCTATCATTTTGGTCATGGGGAATTTGAGAGGTGAATGGTCCCCAATGGATTTTAGTTTCCAACTTATTTTTAAAGGGAAGGGGTTTTGTTTGCTGAGGAACATAAATTCTATGAATATTCTTGGAAGTCCTGGAGATACCAGTCCAATTCTTATTATTTGTTGGTATCAATTCACGACAACCAAATGATAAAATTTGGGCCAATATTTAGAATTCCAAATCCTGCAATGAAACAAGCCAAAGATTTGGAATTCTCATCCGAAACTTGTGAAATTAAATTCTTGGAATTTGATGTGGATACTATGTTTTGATCTCATGCAACCCCAAAACCAGAATCAGAGTGGCAGTTCTGGGTTTTTTTTTTTTTTTTTTTAGTTCTATAGTTCAGTAACTAAGTCTACATGGAGTTATACTGGAATCAAACAGAACTAAAGTTTGAAATCTCCCTCTCTATGATGAAATCTTACCAAATATATAATTTGTGAAGAGGAGGAATTTTAAAGGGAAATGTATTCTGTATAAAGTGGAATATAGTATGTCTTGAAGACTGCCGCATCAAAATCATGATCTGCAACATTGTAACTCTATGACAAACTCCTGATGTGGTTCAACAGTCGGATCTTTAGGCATGAGCAATCTAACAGAGATCATGTTATAATCTCAGCTTGATCACGATCACCCTAGGCCACATGGCAAATTCTGAGCATGTGTAAGTTGTACGATCACACATGGCCCAAAAAATTGGTAGGTTTCAAAATTTTCAACCTCCGTATATACTACTAACATGATTTTTTTTTTATTTTTTTATTTAGGCTTCCATATTTTTTTAAGAAACGGATTAATATGACCCTTAGAATGTTACAAATTTTTTTTTTTTAAGTGGTAAAAAAAGACTAAATTTTAACTTGATACCCTCAACTATTCAAGTTGTTCAACCTGATACTCTTAAACTTTTTTATTCAACAACTTGATACCATCAACTATTGAATATTTTTAACTTGATACACAAAATAAAAAAAAAAGGATGAAACTACTCTTTTCCCATCCACTCCACCAATACCCCACCCACCCTCAGCTACCCCCACCGCCAACCCGCTGCACCACCTCCACACCTCCCCTCGCTGCTACTGCTGCCGCCGTTGTCGCTGCAAACTGCTGCTGCTAAGGTAATTTTGTTCCATGTATCAAGTTGTATTTTATAAAGTTGATGATATCAAGTTGAACAACTTGAATAGTCGAGAATATCAAGTTACAATTTAACCTAAAAAAGAGAGAGTCCCTTTTATATTTGTATTGAGTCCTTAGAATGCCAGAAAACTACACGAGCACTATTGCCTGCATCCTTTATCATACATAAAAGACGGTTTGTTTGTTTGTTTGTTTTTTTTTTCCTTCTCTTTATGAAAAATAAAAGGGATGGCATCAAAGGATGGCATGTGGTGGTTATATATCCCTATCATATCTACTTCCAAAGCGAGGCAGTGATGTGCTGTCTCCAGCCACTACTAATGAGAAGCAAGCAAAGTCCGAGTTGTGTGATACTTCTTTAACTGTCTAATCTCCGAAATTGCTTACAAACTATGAAGATAGGAGGAGGATATGATAAGATGTGGATGCAATTGGTGCCAACAAAACAAAAGAATGACACTGAAAGAAGCACATACTGCATTGCCTAGTCCCAGACTTGTACCTCTCGTTATTCATATGGGTCCATGTTTTTGATCTGGATCCTACTCGTTTAAGCTTTGGGTCGGACTCGCTATTTGTTCAATCTTGTAATTCCTATTCTTCATCTCTGATTTTTTTTTTTAGGGCTAATTAGCCTTTAGATCCTGGATTTTATACCGGTTTTAGAGCTTAGGTCATTACATGTCCAATTAGAAAATTTAGACCACTCAATTTTTATCTTTGTTTTCAATTTTTCAATTATACCATTCTTTTTCAACATGAATTGGTTTTGCATTTATACTCATGCTGAGAGTAAAATGGAAAAAAAAAATGATACAAAAAATAAAAATATATGGTCTAAACTCATCAATTGGACATGTTAGAGCTTAAATTATAAGTTGGTATAAAATTCAGGGTCTAAACGCTAATTAGCCTTTTTTTTTATTAAGTCGAATATGACGGGTGGACTCAAATCCTACATGTTTAAACTTTTTAAGGTCCGTAACTACTTTTCAAGCGTGGACTCTACGAGCCCATAACCGGTTCGTGTCTGGATCCGTTTCAGAGGTTGAGTCCGAAACTCGACTCCAAATAACATCCCAGCCCTATGTAGATTGGGTACAAATAATCTTCCATAATATAATGAAACTTCAAAACGGCTCAAAAGTGAGCTGTCTAAACCGCATGTATATATATCATCAATTAATTATTTTTAAAAAATTAATATTACATAAAAAAATATTAAATTTTTTTTAAATATGTTATAAGTAACACTACAGGAATTCAAATTCAACCGACTAGGAAGAATACCTCCCATCTTAACCACATGAGTTACAAGAGATTTTTGTTTTTAATTAGATAATATTACATAACTAACCGTTTTTAAGACTCTTTATTAAAAGTACAAATATATCCATAACTAATTATAATTAAAATATAATCAAATATATAACAAATTTTAATTAAAATATAATAAAATGTATAATAAATTTAAAATTAAATATATTTAAATATTTAAATAGGTTTATATTAATATTAGAAGGAAAAAAAATTATTTTACGTGCAAAGTACGTGAATTTACTAGTAATAGTAATATGGGTAAACAGATTCTGAGTCATAGGCTGTCACGCCCCAGTCCCAAAATAACAAGGGACTAGACACGTGGCAATGGCCAGCAGTACGCTCCGATAGACAACCCAATTTAATGGATCCATCGGGACATACTTAAGCTGTAATATAGGTCTACAACAACAAGTCAAACTAATCTCATCCACACACAAAATAATAAGAACAACAACAATTAAGGAAAGTACATCAATGTCCAGTCTCAGCAAAGTATTTCGGGGAACAACCCGATAAAAGTCTAAAACACTGGTTCATCAGACCAGAACAAAGGAGTCCAAAATAAACTGTCTGATGGGTACAAATAACATAAACTCAAGAAAAGTCTTCAGCCATCACCTCTGCTTCTAAGTTCGGTTCAGCTTCAGCAACAGCTTCTGGTACAGCTTCAGCTCATGTCCCGTAAACCTCGGGATAATGTTCTTCTGCTAAACCTGGGGAAATCATCCGGATCCAGGTCCTCAGGGGACATAGCAAGGTACAGATAATATAAGCCAAATAAATGCAGTAAAATAGTAAATAAAATAAGCAGGGTAACTACATAACCATCTATGTGAAAATGCAACTGAGAGCATCACTAGTACTCAGGCTGAGACCGCTACAAGCTCTGTGTCGGGGAGCCGGTAGCAGTAATAACAAGTAATGGGTCTAGCTCTGCTCGAGAGTCTACAACCTCACAATAGTAGTATATATATATATAACAGCCTGTAGCTTGTGTCTCTCCCCACCCAATGTAACCACACGTCTCATGTCCATAACGTCTCATGTCCATGTCACGTGAGATCATAGCTAATGCAACAAGTCATAATCTCTAAGAATATAATGTCTATGTCCATCCTGTAACCTATACAGAATCACCTTGAATATCTCAGGAAGATTCTGTCATATGTATGGTGTCAAGTGTCCTAGGATATAATGTACTTGATACAACAAGTACAAGAATGTAAAGGGTCTCGAATGTCCATCTCTAAATGACGTACACAACTCCGCGTACGGGGTTGGCACCCAACTATTAATCGGACGCTAAGTGGGTCATACGATCCTAGGTTTAAGCATGATCAACAATGTAAATAAGCAAGGAAATAAACATTAATACTACACAATTTGGCAAGGTACACTTGCCTGGGGTTGGAATACTAGTAGCGGTCCCTGTATCCGTGGGTTCCGTAAATACTCCTCCAAAAGCTGAAATGAACATTACTAACAGTCTCAGAAAATATGAAATAGCTAGAAACGCCTGTCCTTAAGTCCAGTTTGGACACAAGGGCAAAAATGACATTTCCTGGACAAAGCGGGGTCCATATGTGGGCCGCTTTGCACCAAAAACCGGGTCAGGGTCAAAGGTCTCCAAAATTGTCCAACTTAGTGTCAACAAGTCAGGAACGATGATACGAACCCAACGGAACTTCCAGAATTGGATTCCGATGAGCCGTTCTCAAAATCGCCCGTCAAGTGGAGCTTGTGGGGCCCACGATACGCAATTTTGTCAACGTTCTCAGAATCGAACCAAACTTGGCTCACAGGACCAGCGTATTGATACAAGTCCGATGGCGCAAGTTTCGTCTCGATCTGACGTGTGTACACTAAGTTACAGTGACAAACAGAAAAGTTGGATACGGGGCGGTGTCCGCGGATACGCACTGATTTCGGTGTGCACGCACATCCGAATCAGCTTCTGCGAAATCCCGCACGTCCGTATCAACGACGCGCACGTATCGGTGAAGACCGCACGTGACCAAGTCGTCCCGTTTGGCGGAGCGTACTCAGTTCCGGGTGAAACAGGGCGTTGGTTTTCCTGTTTTTGGATCGCGGTTCGCGATCACCACAGGTCGCGATGCACCGAGCGGTTTGCACGGGCACCGAGGGGGTCATGCAGGCTACGCGATACAACTGACGGAAAAGAAATCGGGGCTGCGAGGAGAAAGTTACGAGTACCTGAACAGGGCTCAAAATGTCCGATTCACGTGTCCGAGTCGAGTCTCTGTGTCCTGGACACTGTGTCCAAGCCGTGTCCTGGCTTGTACTTGTCACGCCCCGATTTCGGCTAATCGATAATCGTCCCCCGGGCGTAATACCGTGCACGCGTAGGGCGCGCGTGCACAAGGCCTTAGGCATAAGGATATTCTTTAGATCAATGCAACAGAGTAGACAAATAAGATAACACAAGGTTGAGGCATAGAAAAGTTTCTCTTTTATTTATAATGAACATCTTGTTACATTGCTTGACTCAAAAGTATAAAATGCCCCACGGGCTTACAAACTTGGACGCAAAATGAGATAGCCGATCCATACATTATGTCCCTTTACATAGCTTCAAACACAAAACACTTTGGGTGCGGGTAAGCACCATCGCCTTAGCGTTATTTCCGCAACGGAGAGAGAGGGGAAGGCTTCTAGCTTGAGCCTCCAAAAGTCTTGGCCACGACCCGCCAAGAATCCCAAGAGTCCGGAGAGAGCTTCAGCTCCTCGCCGCGTTGCCTTGCGCCGGGGAACCTGCTACAACGAGGGTCAGTACTTCGAAAAGTACTGGTGAAGGCTAGCTGCTCAACTTTACCAAGCTCTTTAGATGCGTTTTAAATGAACATGCAACATTTATGTGTTTATGTGACTTTCTATTCTTGCCTAGATCAGATTTCATTTAGCAGGTATGCAAGAACAAAATAACATAACTCCATATGCCACCGTTCGGTGACTTTACCTGTCCCGTCTGAACCACCTGTACAACTTACCATGGCCTTCCCTGTCACGAAGACATAGTTAGTCTGCACAGTTTAAATATACACAACATCTTTCTCTGTTGTTTAGGAGCCATCATGGGTTTAGTCTGGGCTGGCGGCGACGCTTGCAGCGCGGGTAGCTAGCCCCGCTACAATTCCCCGCTCCCAGGACTAAGAAAGTAGATTCCGCCCGGGTCGAAACGGCCCGGTGCCCCGGTAACCGCTCGCAGGAACCTGGATCCCTTGTGCACAAGAATTCCCATGACCATTTCTATGAACTCTACATCATAGATTTACTTACTAGCCATTTAAAGAACATCATGTATGAAACTGCTTTACTGTACTATCACAATCAACCAACAGTTATATATGAAATAACATGCAGCAGTTTATAGAAGAACACTTTGAACTATCAATAAATACCAACCCATTAAACATCCAACGAACATGCATGCATCAATAAATTTATGCAAGGTTTTGTATTGACAAGCAATGGGTGTTCCAAGCCTACTTCTTATCTTATCTTGTTATCCAACTTGTTACTTAATTGGTATCGTATGATTGAATGCCCAACTGAGTCAATTTTATTATGAACGGAGCCTTTGGAAAGAAGGTGCTTATCGAAATAGAGCCACTCACACGTTGGTTGTATAGGAAGAAGAAGTTGAGATCCCTAAGACTCCGCTCGCGCGTCGTCTACACGATCACCTGCACGCACCAACGGATGATCAATACCTCCTGCTTCGGTCCCCAAGGCTCGATACGAAATGCGAAATCCTAAGAACGAAACCAATGAAGTCCATCGAAACCGTTCAAGAAAACGCAAGTCCTAAAACCAACAAGTATGCAACCAAACGGCAATCGAAAACGGGCAAGGAAAACCAACACAACGGAAAGGCCTCTCTCTACTCTGCCGCCGAGTCCTTCCTTGAGGCACGATCCATTGATTATGGGACCTGATTCCGAAGAAACCAATCCATAACGAGGAAAGGATCTTGATTCAATCTGTCCCGTTCGGACGGTCGTAAGTACTTCTTGGCCGCGCTCCCCGTATAGGGGGAACGGGACGAACGGGGCGTTACATCATAACCATCTAATAGGAAGTTTCGTCCCGAAACTTAAGAATAGAACCTACCACTAAGGAATAATGAGGGAAATTTTCCCCTCATATCAGTTTCAAGTTCCCAGGTCGACTCCTCGACCGAGTGGTTTCGCCATAATACGCGCACTAGCGAGACGTTCGGTTCCGTAACTGCTTCTTTTTACGATTCAAAATTTAGACAGGCTCCGCCGCGTACGACAAGTCCGCTTGCAGATTCAACTGACCCAAGTCGATTACGCAACTAGCAAGTAAGATTTCCATGTTCTATACGATTTTAAAGCGGGGTCATCCCCTTTCGCTATGAGCGTTCATCTCTTTTATTAGCATGCAAAGGTTATCGCCTGTAAACTAGCACGTAACATTCATTTTCTTAGTGTGCAGCTAAGTAGAGACAGGTTCACCGGAGTCACCCACCTTAGCGATGTATCGCATCGGTCGAGCTAGACTCCGGACGCGCTTCTGATAGCCTAAGTCTGACTCCATTAAATATCCCAGCATGAAAGCCTTTTTATCGAACGAGCCATCTCGCTAAGCAAGGCGGTTGAATAGCTACACTTGTGCCGTTTGAATCGGCCCTCCGGGTTGAGCGGAGCGGGTTGTTACACCATATACCACTCAGAACAAGTTCCGTCCTCGAGACTTCCTGAGCGCAACTCGTGCTATCGCATAACTTCTAAACTTCCCTATACATCTCGTCTTATCCTTCAAGGACTGTCTCAATACTACAATCCTCTATTTTCTCACCATGCGTTACGCCAATGTTGGCCAATTCTCATCGAACGACTTTATCGTTCAATGCTATCGAGTTATACTCAACTCGATCATTGCACGTCCGTCTCAAAATCTACTGCACCTAGCGCAGGGCTGTATTATCCAAGCACATGGTATTCTATAACTCAACGAGCACTTACAACTCATAATTGGGTGGACTTGCCCAACTAGTTATGTTATCACCATAGGAACCCAACACAATTGAGCCTATTACTTGACGTTGCCTATCGAAACCCTTCGTTACGCCTAACCCAAAAGCTCGAATCTCGACAATTTTCCAATCTCGTTCTTGCATCAAATCTCTCTGAGTCACCGTCCAATCTCACTAAATAAATTCGCACCCAATCACCTACGTTTTCTGACTCAGTCTATATTGCGCCTTAGCGCAGAGCTAAATTGCCCACCTGGGGTACACTCAAGTCCTTCGCACCTTTGGCTCAATCGAACTTGACTTTCTATTCGTTTTTACTCGTTCCGTTCGCCCGAGTGCTTAATTATTTTATCCGAATGATCTATTCGTTCAACTATTGCATCCCCAAACTCAGTCTCGTACTGCGCCTTAGCGCAGAACTATCCCGGTAGCACGAGGAACGATACAATCTTTCCTCTATGAAAATTTAGGTTGAGGCTAAATCATTTCAGTTGCCATACTCATCCATGCGAATCCGAACATTTTCCTTTGCAGCTGCATCCGAGTTATGCATATCGCTAAGTCTGGATCGTACCCATATTCAAGGCGTCCCCCAAATATGTGTATTTCAACCAAGCTCAGTGACAGCTAAGTCTGACAAGCTACTCGTGAAAATCTTTTTGAAACGCAGATCGTCCTGCTATATGAATGACCGAACTCTTGTTCGATCCAGCTATTGTCTTATCCTTTACCGTCGTGTAACCTATCCAACCAAACCAATTATTATCCGAGTCCTATCTTGCATTACGTTTGTCTCAACGCGAACGTTGCTAGTGTATATTCCCAATTCCAAATTCTAACTCTAAGTCTTGTTGCCCCAGTTCTATCATTCTTCCCGAACGATACTCTGAAGTCAGCCACTCCAGTTTAACTCAAGGCATAGGGTCGTCTGCCTAGTCCCTAGGCCAGCACACACAGTCATAGGTACAACTCAAGTTTTGCGACTCATCGCGCAACCGTTGTTGCACAACGCTCGCCCCAATCACCCTAAGGTCAAACCATTGTTCCTTTACACGGGTATTCTACCCAAGCTCGTTTCACTCAGATTTCTAAACATCGAGCACAGATCACCCTATCACACCAACACGCTCGTTCAATCGAACCCATGATACGCCCACGTTTCAGGGTTAACCTATCGATTCGCACATACTATCTCTTTCATCTCGTTTGATAGAATTCACCAATCCATCATTTTCTACGCTTGTATTACTAAGCCACAATTCCATTATAAACCATCGATGTATATCATGAACTCTAAGTCGTCCAGCACGATCTACGTATCCGTTCATGAAAACGTCCAACATCTCTTACTTTACTTTTCTATGCCTCAACCTTGTGTTATCTTATTTGTCTACTCTGTTGCATTGATCTAAAGAATATCCTTATGCCTAAGGCCTTGTGCACGCGCGCCCTACGCGTGCACGGCATCACGCCCGGGGGACGATTATCAATTAGCCGAAATCGGGGCGTGACATATTGGTATCAGAGCATGCTTCAGATCCTTTGATCTCATAAAGAAAGTTTCTAAAGAGGACTTTGTTCCTTCCGAGTAGACCCTTGAATTCGCTTGGCCAAAATGAGATGCGTTCCATACAATAAGTCTAAATATTTTTGAAAAGTGTGTGGGAATTATACGATTGCTTGGACGGGATTATGATGTGAGGGCTTTTGTCCCAACTCATAGAGGATGTTGTGAGAGGAGACTCGTGTTATAATCGGCAAGCTATATGTCTATATGAAAACACCAAACGAGTAGAGTGCGAGATAAGAATATCGTTCAGACAGTGGTCTATGCACATAGCCTTTTGGCCAAATTGTGTTAAGTATCGTGCATCAAGACCCTTGGTGCTAGTGAGTTGCAGCGAGAATTGGGTATTGTTGGGATGAGAATAAAGTTGACTTGGAGGAAAATCGATAGAGACGATATCGAATTGCCGCTAAGGCGAGTAATGGGAATCGTGTAGGGAATTTTCGAAAATAGTTGGACGGTTATTCATAGCGATAAGTTATGATTTAAAGCATAATCTGTATAGAGGACTATGAATACAGGTGTGTACGAGTCTAAGATCGCTAAGGCGATAAATAGGGACGGTGTTGAAGTTCTAAGGAACGAATTGGGCATACGACTGTAGGATGCGAACGCGAATCAGGAGTTATTAGGATGACTCAATTCCTGAGTAGTGTATGCGATAAGTCCCCTGTTCGATTATGCAATTTATGGATATAATGAGTTGTAAAGATTCAGGGAGTATGACTCGAACCCTGAGTGGTGTATTTGTTGGCTTAGAAATGCTTGAACGAAGTCGTGGATTCGGAGAGTTAAGCGAGTCTAGCGACAAGCGACGAGATTGGGTAAAGCCTTAGTATAAATAAACAGTGCCTAGCAAGTAAACGAACTCGGAGAAAGCATGCGATATTTGGTTCGAACGAGTTATAATAAGTTGAATAAGGGATAAGGCTTACAACGAATAGAAATTCAGGGCAATTGGAAATCGATATCATGGTCGGAAAAGACTTAGAGGATTGTACGAGCGATTTGAGTTGAAACAAGCGAATTTAAAACTTGAGTCGAGATTGAATAATCTGAGATGCGATCGAAGTAAGTGCAATTAGAAATAATGGCGCGAACGAATAATAGCGTGCATGGAAAATTTGGATTTGAGTAGGATATCGCTCGATAGAATTCGGTTTGAGTATGAATGCGATGATTTCAAATTTTGGGAGATTTAGACCATAACAATGGTTGGAAAAATAGTATGGATTGATGCAAGTTAGTAAAAATTATGATTTTGATGGATTGAGTTAAGCGGTAATAGATTTGGCTTGGAGTTTGGAAGAACGATCTTGAAATCAAGTTCAGAAAGATAACATTCGAAATCTGTCCCAGTGAGAACGATTATTCTGCGGGAGCGCCGACGTGGTGATTTCACGTACGGTAGGGATAAGCAGACTCAAGAGAACAGGTTCGGTGATTATTCCAAAAACGAACTCGATGAATGGAACGTATCAATGGGATAGACTTGGGTTTGGGAATTGATCTTAGTTGTTTGAGGAATGCTAAGAGTAGACTAAGAAAATGAGTCTAAGGATTTCTCTTGAGGAGTTAGTCTAGAAAAGTAAGGTAAGAGATGTTGGACGTTTTCATGAACGGATACGTAGATCGTGCTGGACGACTTAGAGTTCATGATATACATCGTTAGTTTATAATGGAATTGTGGCTTAGTGATACAAGCGTAGAAAATGATGGATTGGTGAATTCTATCAAACGAGATGAAAGAGATAGTATGTGCGAATCGATAGGTTAACCCTGAAACGTGGGCGTATCATGGGTTCGATTGAACGAGCGTGTTGGTGTGATAGGGTGATCTGTGCTCGATGTTTAGAAATCTGAGTGAAACGAGCTTGGGTAGAATACCTGTGTAAAGGAACAATGGTTTGACCTTAGGGTGATTGGGGCGAGCGTTGTGCAACAACGGTTGCGCGATGAGTCACAAAACTTGAGTTGTACCTATGACTGTGTGTGCTGGCCTAGGGACTAGGCAGACGACCCTATGCCTTGAGTTAAACTGGAGTGGCTGACTTCAGAGTATCGTTCGGGAAGAATGATAGAACTGGGGCAACAAGACTTAGAGTTAGAATTTGGAATTGGGAATATACACTAGCAACGTTCGCATTGAGACAAACGTAATGCAAGATAGGACTCGGGTAATAATTGGTTTGGTTGGATAGGTTACACGACGGTAAAGGATAAGACAATAGCTGGATCGAACAAGAGTTCGGTCATTCAATATGTCACGCCCCGATTTTGGCTAATCGATAATCGTCCCCCGGGCGTGATGCCGTGCACGCGTAGGGCGCGCGTGCACAAGGCCTTAGGCATAAGGATATTCTTTAGATCAATGCAACAGAGTAGACAAATAAGATAACACAAGGTTGAGGCATAGAAAAGTTTCTCTTTTATTTATAATGAACATCTTGTTACATTGCTTGACTCAAAAGTATAAAATGCCCCACGGGCTTACAAACTTGGACGCAAAATGAGATAGCCGATCCATACATTATGTCCCTTTACATAGCTTCAAACACAAAACACTTTGGGTGCGGGTAAGCACCATCGCCTTAGCGTTATTTCCGCAACGGAGAGAGAGGGGAAGGCTTCTAGCTTGAGCCTCCAAAAGTCTTGGCCATGACCCGCCAAGAATCCCAAGAGTCCGGAGAGAGCTTCAGCTCCTCGCCGCGTTGCCTTGCGCCGGGGAACCTGCTACAACGAGGGTCAGTACTTCGAAAAGTACTGGTGAAGGCTAGCTGCTCAACTTTACCAAGCTCTTTAGATGCGTTTTAAATGAACATGCAACATTTATGTGTTTATGTGACTTTCTATTCTTGCCTAGATCAGATTTCATTTAGCAGGTATGCAAGAACAAAATAACATAACTCCATATGCCACCGTTCGGTGACTTTACCTGTCCCGTCTGAACCACCTGTACAACTTACCATGGCCTTCCCTGTCACGAAGACATAGTTAGTCTGCACAGTTTAAATATACACAACATCTTTCTCTGTTGTTTAGGAGCCAACATGGGTTTAGTCTGGGCTGGCGGCGACGCTTGCAGCGCGGGTAGCTAGCCCCGCTACAATTCCCCGCTCCCAGGACTAAGAAAGTAGATTCCGCCCGGGTCGAAATGGCCCGGTGCCCCGGTAACCGCTCGCAGGAACCTGGATCCCTTATGCACAAGAATTCCCATGACCATTTCTATGAACTCTACATCATAGATTTACTTACTAGCCATTTAAAGAACATCATGTACGAAACTGCTTTACTGTACTATCACAATCAACCAACAGTTATATATGAAATAACATGCAGCAGTTTATAGAAGAACACTTTGAACTATCAATAAATACCAACCCATTAAACATCCAACGAACATGCATGCATCAATGAATTTATGCAAGGTTTTGTATTGACAAGCAATGGGTGTTCCAAGCCTACTTCTTATCTTATCTTGTTATCCAACTTGTTACTTAATTGGTATCGTATGATTGAATGCCCAACTGAGTCAATTTTATTATGAACGGAGCCTTTGGAAAGAAGGTGCTTATCGAAATAGAGCCACTCACACGTTGGTTGTATAGGAAGAAGAAGTAGAGATCCCTAAGACTCCGCTCGCGCGTCGTCTACACGATCACCTGCACGCACCAACGGATGATCAATACCTCCTGCTTCGGTCCCCAAGGCTCGATACGAAATACGAAATCCTAAGAACGAAACCAATGAAGTCCATCGAAACCGTTCAAGAAAACGCAAGTCCTAAAACCAACAAGTATGCAACCAAACGGCAATCGAAAACGGGCAAGGAAAACCAACACAACGGAAAGGCCTCTCTCTACTCTGCCGCCGAGTCCTTCCTTGAGGCACGATCCATTGATTATGGGACCTGATTCCGAAGAAACCAATCCATAACGAGGAAAGGATCTTGATTCAATCTGTCCCGTTCGGACGGTCGTAAGTACTTCTTGGCCGCGCTCCCCGTATAGGGGGAACGGGACGAACGGGGCGTTACAGTACTCGAATTCTGGGTCGTGTCTGAGTTCACCGGAGTCGGTCTGGGGTGCGGACGGAGGCGGCGCCGGTACTGGAGTGGTCGGCGACGGGTCTGGGCGGCCGGATCTGGCGCTGTGGGCGGAGGGAAGTGGGGCTCGGGCTCGTCGAAGCTCGACAGCGTCTGTGGAGCTGGGTTGGGGGCCGGGGATGGCCGGACTGGGAAGGGCGGAGGTCTGCTGGAGGTGCGGCGGAAGGTTCCGGAGGGCTGAGCAGTGGCGCCGGGTGGTTGGATGCTGGAGGGAGGTGGCCGGAACTACCGAGCTCGTCGGAGAAGAAGGGTTGGAAGGGGTTTTTTCGGCGGAGGGCTAGGTTTTTATAGGGTTTGAAGGGAGGGTGACGGCTGGAGGTTGGCCGGAAGTCGAAGGGGAGCAGTCGGGGGTTCCAGGGGAGGTGAACCGGGGGGTCTGCCGGCGGCCACGGCGGCGGAAACGGCCGCCGGCAGTGGAAACGACGGGTCGGGTCTGTTGGGATTTGGGGGTTAGGGTTAGCCCGGGTCGGGTCGGGTACTGGCGGGTCGGGTCTGACCCGGATCCGACCCGTCAAGTGTTTGGGCCGGTTCGGTCCGGTTCTATTTTGGGTTCGGTTCAGTTTTATTTTATATTAGTTTAATTAATTAAGTTAAATTAATCAATAGTTTTTAATGCTTTAAAAATTCATCCGGGATCCAATAAATTTTCGGAAAATTATCCCATGTCCGGTTTTTAATTTTACACTAGAAAATATAATTTTCATCACATTTTAATATTATTTAATATATTTAAAAATTTATTTTAAATCAGATTACCTTAGTTTATTTGTTTAAAAATACAGAAAATGCTAATTAAATTCAGAAAATTAATTTCTAAAATTCTAAAATTTTCAGGTGATTACATAGGCTCATATTCCTACATGAGTCATGTACATGTGGACCAATATAAATGGAATAATTCATTCCTATTGATCCACATATGCATTGGTTCATGGAGGAATATGAGTCTATGACTCATATCCCGTTCACCCTAATAATATTTAGGATTATTTAGTAATATGGTCTCATATATATATGAAAATTAGGGTTTAGGTCTTCAAAATATCGGATATTAAACTTTGGGTCTCGAAATCAGATCCAAATTCTAATGTCGGACATTTTGAAAATCCAAAATTTAATTTAACTATTATGTGAGATCCTATCACTAAATAATCCTAATATTTATTTATATAGATTAGGGAAGAAGAGAACAAACACTTTGGTACAACTTTGCACATGCGAGGAAGGGGTGCGGAGGGAGGGACCATGCTTTAGTAGCTAACGAGTTTGTGTGAATGGAAGATTGAAATGGTTTTGTGAGCTGGAAACATTGTTTGGTGAGAGGGCTGCTGGAAGTGTTTGACAATAGTAGCATTTTTTATTGTTGCAGACTTGGTGGTGGTGGTGGTGGTGGCGGCGGAGGAAAAGTTGTGGTTGCTGAGGCTTTCATTGTTCAATTTATTGGATTTGATTGGGAAGCAGACACACAGACGATACCCCACATCTCAAGTCACTTGCAAAACGCCGTACCATAGTACAGTAGCTAGAACACGACCGAACCCACACGCACATCTATTCATCTGTAGACCCATGCGATTTTGTCCAGCTCCAAAATGACAGGGCCGGTCACGACTTAGGACAGATACGAAGACAACTGTTCAGATTCCAAAATTTTGAGAAACATTAAAATGTTATATTTCTTACTTCTTATATTTACATATGTTATTTGGTAAACAACATGATGTTTAGAAGCGTGCGCAAATCTAGCCTGCAATTGAACCTGATAAAAAGCCTTACTTAATAAGTGCGGTATCTATCTATTTATTAGGCTAAACCTTATCCGAAGCTGAACTTTCGTTTCGGAAATTACTCTATTTTTACAACTGTTTTTGACTAACACAATCAGCACTGACTTGCAATAACAGGTTATTGATTGATACATTTGCTTGTCCTCAACAATGATTAGTGTCAACACACCTAACCCAAAATATACTTTTTCCAGAAAAGAGAGGAAGGTTTTAGTGGTTTAATCATGGACGGAATGAAAAATTCGGATATATATATATATATATATATATATATATATATAGAGAGAGAGAGAGAGAGAGAGAGAGAGAGAGAGGGGGGGATAGGCTGCAGCCTAGCTCAAAACATGGTTCCGCCTCTGATTGTAATATTTAAAATGTGGCTTTTCTTTTTTATATGCAAGAACGAGGATCGATCTAGGGGTAAGTCATATAAGACTTCGGACTTAGACAACCGACTTTGCTTAGGAAAATCCTCCAGACCCATTGTGACTTGCAAGAGGTCAAGGTCGCGAATGACTCCCCAGGACATAAAGAAGCACCTCACATGAGGTCGAGTCAAGGGGCAATCAAAATTCGCTTCGACTAATGCAATCCAACTCGCCGGACCGGCCTTGGCAAGAACAGATGCAAATAACTCAATTTTCTAAAAATGAATTAAAAGAGGGGGAAACAAAAATGCAATTAATTTGTTCCAACCTGTCAAAAATGCTATGCCTTGGAGTATATGTGGATATGCCGGTCCATATTATTGTGTCATCCTATCTTAGGCTCGAGTTAACACATTTCTTAAAACCTCTGTACCGAAGCTTAACAGTGTTGATTAGAAAGAGGAACAAATCAATTACTTTTGTTAGGTTGTGCGGAGACTAATTGGCTGGATCAAGTTTGATCGTTTAAGTCACTGGATTGTTTAGCCCACTGACCGTAAATCGACCAGTACCTTAGTCATTCTAATATCACATGTCTATAAAAAGCATAGTATGTCTACTATTTTGGATCATCTCATTTGTTCAAATTTTATTTCCGGAATATTATTTTATCCCATTTGTTAAAACTTTTTTTTTTTTTTTCCGAAATGTTTGTTGGACTAGTATTTTAGAAACGTCTATTTGAACTCCGAAATAAATGTAAACATTTAAAAGAGCATCCATTCAAATGGACATAGGGATGAGCATTCGGTTCATTCGGTCCAAAATCGAATTGAATAAGCAAAACCGAATTCGACCGAAAATCGAATAAGCAAAATCGAAGCCGAACCGAAATGGTCCTGTCACACCCGTTTCCAGATTTGGTATTTCTTAAATTTATTCAATTTATATTTCTGATATTGTATTTCTGCTGCATTTGCATGAAGCTTCTTGTCATTTATATTTTTTCTGTTGTCTGGAGAGACTACCTGAGACCAGTAGAATACTCATTGGCATTGCCATAGATCCGATTTAGAACCCGCATGTAGACTAGACATCTGGTTTGGTTCATCTTGGTTGAACCCATACCTAAACCACCCCCTCTCCCCTTATATATATATATATATATATATATATATATATATATATATCCCTTTTATTCTTCATATTACTCTTTCTGCTTCATTTTTCTTTCTTCTTCCTCTCTCACTAGACTGAACCCTAACCCTATAAGAGGTTGTGATCACTTGGACCGTGAGAGGTAGAGGCTAAGAAGCCACTGTAACACCACATTCCGTGCAAGCGGACTGCCGATTCAAACGGCAAAAGTGCAATGTCCCGACCCGCTTTGCTCAGGTGAGAATACTCGTTTGAGGCAAAGGATATCCAGACTTGTCCCTACAAGATTTTGACTTAGGTTTTCAGAGGCTCGCTTGACGTATCGCTCAACCGAGGCGAATCATCGCTAAGGTGGGTGGCTACGGTGAACTTTTTTTTGCTTAGCCAACACACATAAAATATGTAATATTTCATGCTAGTTGCTAGGTGAATCACCCCCTGCATGTTAATAAGAATTCAACGTACCTAGCTAAGGGAATAATCCTAATTTGTATTGCTTATGCTAGAACATGGAAATGAAACATAGCTTATTTATATGTTCAGACCCTTTGCATGCTACCTTTGCGCACTGTTCACTTGTTCACACTGCATGTCACTACCCCATTTTCCAGAGTAGGGTATTTTTTTTAATTTGGTTAATTGTGTATTTATCATAAATAATTATATTTATATTTAATTGTTGATTGTATTATTTTTATTGGTTGTTTTAGTGTTTTGGCTAGCCTGGACCCATGTCAGACCCTAGTGGACCCATGTCAGACCCAACCAACACCCTTGTTAGACTTATTTCTTGTCTTAGAATAGTTATTTATATTTATTTAGTTAGTTGGAGTGATTAGCAATTTATTTGAGTGCATTTGGAAACCCCAAACCCAATCCCAATTGGAATGACTTAAGGAGAGGGCATTTTGGTCTTTTTCTATCCATGTAACCTACTTTACTTCACTTGGCAGCCCCCCCTCCTTCCAGACCAGATCCGAACCCCCCATTCTTCT